>JAVLVB010000072.1:1646503-1657173 GCA_032876305.1 Orestias chungarensis | reverse complement strand
TACTTTTAAATTCAAAATGACTTTGCAACCCACTATTTACAAACTCACAGATAAAAAAAAAAAAAAAAAAAAAAAAAAAAATTACATAACAGGAAGTAAAATTACTTAAAGTTTTTTAGAAATGTTTTTGAGGAAAGAAAAAATTGATCTGTGTAATAACTAACACTTTTAACAAATATAGTTTCAGATTATTTTGACATAAGGTACTTTTTAAAAGATATAGGCATTTGTAAAACAGATTTTACCATTGAAAAAATATAGTTATGAGTACTTGGTTTTTTTTCATAACATATTCAAACATACTCTAAATATCTGAGCTGTGCAAATGTGAGATGTACACTTGTACATACATTTCAATTAGAAAAACATTTTAACAATTTTCTTGAGGCAATGAGATAACAGACATATTTTAAGTCAAGTCCACTTACTTTGTTTTACACTCTTTGTATTAAATTATATATTTAACAAGTGTAAAGTAATTGGGTTTAGCTAAGTGCTATTTAGTATCAGGCCTTTCATTTCAGGCCTTTTCATTCAAAAAAAACTATAGCCTTAATTCGTCCAAAAACAACAAGTATATTCGCTGGCTGGTCATTCAAATACCCAGTTGTTAACACCCTGTTTTTCGTTTTTTTTTTTAAACCTCCGTATGGGTCGATCCCACTAACCGGCTCATGCCTACTAGATAGACGGTGGAACCAGTTCCTAGTTTTAGACCAGACAGGGGTTGGACCATAGCTTCTCTATGCGCTGGTGCTAATGTCACAAGAATTGTTTACGTTGAGGTAAACTGTTACTTGTTTGTGGGGTTTTTTCTGTGCTATTGTGTAATTTTGCTTAAAAGTATAGGAGAGGATCTTTTCAATAAAAAAATTTCAATGGAAAATCCCATTGAAAATGACAGCCAATCAAAAACGACCAGTGGTAAAAAATAACTGGCTGTCAATGCGGAAATAAAATTTACGCGATGAAGAAACAAGCACCTTTGTGCCTTTGTTTACGACGTTACTTTACAGATCTCTGTTGGTAAATGGTGGTGACATTGCACATTGTACTAGAAGCTCAACTCTGTTTTGTTTTGTTTTTAAATGTACAGGACTCTGTTGTAAAGATGCAACTCAGTGTTTCAATGTGGCATGCTGCCTTTCTTCACATCTGAAAAACTGTTAGAGGGAAACTTGTTGTACAAAGCTTACTGTTAAGACATTAAATATGAAATACGAGCATGTATAATATTATGGAATATTTGACTTTACTTTAATTTTTTTTTTGTCTGTTTAAATGTGATCTTTGTTAATTTAGGATTCCTATTCCACGAATGTTTGGTTTTATGTTACACTTCTTGGTTTTGATCAAATTTGTGCATGCTTCTCTGTTGAACAACATCTAGTTTAACTCACAGGTCCCTTCAATTTGTTAAGTTTCTTTTGTGGTTTCTACTTCACATGTTTTATATCTGGTTATCGCCAATGTTTTGTCTCTTATGTCCTGGGATAACTCATTGACATGCTAGTTAGCTTTAGGATCCTTGTTGCTGAAATGGTCTCCTACTGTAACTTTTGTTGTGGTGCTTTCCGATTCCATATTTTCATTTTGTTAACAGCAAATTAAAATCAGAAAATAATTTTAAAAAAAAGGTCTGGTTCTATAAACCAAAATGTATGTAAACTATAATCTAAAATATTTTGTAGTTTATCACATGGCAATAATTAAATAAATAAACAAAGAATATAATAGAATAAGTAAATAAAACACAAAAATCAATACAGCCATAACATTTGAAACAAATGTCTACTTCCTGTTGTTTGCTAATCTACCAGAACCATAAAACTATTCGCAAAAATTATCATTTGCACTATTTCCATTGGCCTGCCATGTTCAGCACCACATTATTTATTTTGGAAAAACAGAGGAGCTCCAGCTGTGTTATGGCTAAAGTTTCTGCTATACCAGCAACAGATGTTTACTGCCAAGTGTAAATCCATTAAGTCTTTTAGTGGCAGGTGATTTACAGTGGCTTCTTCTCTCCATCATATGCTACAGATCTGCTGGTTAATCCCAAGTGCTGATGCAGTATAATCTCTGAAGATGATGCATTCACATTGAACATTGATTAAAATGTTCAGTTTGAGCTACAGTTATTATAAAACAGTGAAACTTATTATGCAAATTATCCTCCATTTAATTATTATTAACTAATATTTTGCTCAGTGCATTAACTGTACAAAGATTTATTTCTCATTAGCGGTTTCAGTACTTTACAATAAACATATAGGTGCATTTTCCTTAAACAACTAATACATTTATAAACAAGATTTATTAAATCAATATGCTTTCTTAGATGTGTTAAATCTTTAATGTAAACCCTATGGCTGTACTGTGTTTCTTAAGACAACTGGCTGCAGCGGGGACCATTTGGCGCACAGCTCAAAATAAATGACAGAGAGAGATAAGATTCAAAATTGTTCAGCATCATTATAAAAGAGTCTCATCAGTCAAAACAGCAGGATGTTGATCTAATCTTCTTAATAATGAAACCCCTTTTTTAACTTAAGTGATGGATGATTATAAAGACGAAAGTATGCCGCACTTCATCATCTTCACTTCCTACCAAAAAATCCATTACATTCCAAAGAACAGTCAAAACATTAGAACTACAACCCTTATAATACTTAGGTCTCAAAACACAAGTAAAGTTGATACCAAAAAACTGTCGCAATTTCTCTGCTGTCTTGATGCTTTTCACAAATACAAACCATCCCTGGACCACTTCAGAGTCTTGGAAAAGGGCTGAAATCTTTGTCCATAAATATGTGATTAGGATGAGCTGTAGTAGACCAAGTAAACAATATAAAACATCAGTTTGCCATTTGAAAAAAAATAAAATAAATAAATTATCCTGATAGGATCCACATACTGAGCGATAATATTAAAATAGGAAGGTAAATGTCAGGGTAATCCAGGGAAATGTTACGCACTCCTTTATGCAAAGCCTTGCTTCGAGACTTCAACTAAAATGCATTCAGCATTGGAAGAAGCAAAGCTCTATTGGGTTAGAGATTTAGTGTGTGACAAAGGAAAGTGCGATTCTGTTACAGCCAGAATAAGGTCCTCAGCAACTTGTCCAACTGTAACTCTTTGGTAGGATGGAATCAAACAAGTCTGAATTCACTCTGCAGTGACGCCATCAAGTCTTTGGCACCCATGATTCTGTCATTGGCTGTCACTCCTTAGCAAGAAATATGAGAACAACTCTGACAGCGAGACAGATTTCCACTGATACAATCAAGTACATTTCCTTTGTATTTTAAGACCTTCTACTTTAAAACTGCCTGAGCAAATCCAAAACATCTCAAACATTATTTCGGTTAGATTAACAAACCAAGTGACGATTAAGAGAAAAAGATCTGGTTTAATGGTCAGGATTGTTTAGTTGTTATAGAGAGACGTGGAATGGGTTTTGGGGTGCAGCAGGGGGTGGCAGCTCATTTTCTTACTTCCATCAAGAGGAAAAACTCGAACTTAAAATGCCTGAGCAGAGTCATGGAGTTGGATTTAAAAGATTTATGCGTGCAGGGCATCCTCTTCAGCTAATTTAGCCTCATCTTCTCCCATATATTTTCTAAGATGAATAATTTCTCTAACTGCACCATTGAGGAATAAAGTAATGTAGTTCCTGTTTGTCATTGGCTCCCCATCTACGGCAGGGGTGCCCACACAAGCTAATTAAAACATGACCAGTCCTAAGGAATCTATCACTGCCCCCCAACCCCCCTCCCTCCAAAAAACGTCTATTTATTTTAGATTAATTAAATCATTTTTATTGTATATTTTGTCCTTTCAGGATGAAGTATACTTTAACTGAATTTAAATTTAATCCATAACACATATGAGTTTGTCTTGTATAACTGCATTAACCTAATGTGGAATGTGTGTACGTATATACAGTATATGTAGATTTCAGGGGGGTTTGGTGCAACCCTGCCCTCTAGCTCCTCTAGCTCCTCTAGCTCCACCTCTGCTAAGAGAGAGACTGTGAGACTCACTACGTGACACCGTAGATTGCTAAGACGCCTAACGCAATGCTAACATGGAGTATGTGAATCAAAAGACAAACAGAAGGATGGATGCAGGCATCTACTTCCTTTAATGCCGGGCTATTAACCTGCACTCCTCTCGAGATCGACCCGCAATCCTCTCGATCGCAATCGACTTATTGTGCACCCCTGATCTATGGTCTTTTTCAGTCTGCCAAATGTAATGGCATCAGATAAACCACGCGAGTGCCACCTCTTTTAGACTTTTAGAGCAGACGGTGAATTTGTGGATATTAAAAGGTCAAATATTTTGGAACAGAAGGGAGTCTTTTAAAAAAGGAAGAAAAGCCTATTGTGCAGCATTCGATGGTATTAAATTGGCACAGTTTACTTGGAGCTCAAACTTCTTTCTAAAAATGCCAAGAATTCCTTTCAATATCATTGGTGGGCTCCTAATACTTTGCTCATTTTATGGTAGTTATTTTCAACCATGCCAAAGTATGTCTTCATTTTGTTGCCTTGCAGTGTGTCCTGTCAGTAAAGAAACTGTGTCCTGATAAGATCTGGACTATGTACTGCAGTCCTTCCAGCTACTGGGAGACATTGTGGCTTTAGTGGAAAAATCACTAAGGTGCAAAATGATTAGTAGTACATATAAAAAAATGCAGCAGTTCCACATTTCAGTCAGAGTTATTCTTGCAGACATGTATAATCTCATATCATATGGTTATGAATATACCTACATTGGGTTTTGAGCAATTAATCCTAAATTAGTAATTGCTGCATGTGGCCCGCACATTTAATGTGCCTATCGCTGCCTTTTCTCGTATCCGTAGTCATATAATTGTGGTTACAGATAATCATTATCAGTAAGAGAGTTTATTATAAATTTGTTTTTATTGTTTTGTACCCAAGTTTTTCTTTCTTTTTAACCAGCCTGATCATCAAAACATATATTGTACGGTTTAGTGTACCTTAGAGTATCAGTGATATTTGCATGCCGTATATATTGTACAGACCTCAGGTAATTAGGGCAGGCATAAATTTAAACCCTCAATCCAAACAGAAACTGGCTAGTAATTGAAAAGTGAAAGGCAGAGAGGAACAGGTCACCTGCAATCCTCTCCTGAATTTTATACAGAGGCTATAAAAATAATGATTCAGCTTTGGCGGTGGGTATCAAATATTACTGCTGCACACTACCTCACATATGTAAACACACAACAGCTCTTCTCAACTTCTTGTTGTTTAAAAAATATGCTGTCATTAAAATGTTGTACCCTGGTTTCATTAAATATATGTGTTTAGGTTATTAGATGTATTTAGTTCTGATATAATGAAATAATGTAAATGGTTTTTAAAGTACTGCATTTCGGACTGAACTCGTGTAAAATGTTTACCTTCTAGGAAAAAAGAAAATTCCCAGTTGTACATACAGTTTAGTTCAATAACTAAAAGCAGAAAAAAGGACCTTTTTATTCATTTTTTTCTGCAACTATTGGAATAAGTGCAGCCAGTGCTAATTAAACTTACACAAAAAAGATAAAAAACCGTAAAATATTTCTGTGGTACAGCGTACCTGAGCAGTGGGGCAGTGGGTTACTCCAATGGCCGTTCAGTTGGCAGGTAAGTGATGAGTCTCCAATTAACTGACGGTCTTCACTACAGGAGTAGCGCACAGTGGAGCCAAATGTAAATTTATCTCCAGTCATCACTGCATGGGGTGGTGTGCCTGGATGGCCGCAATCAACCTCTACACAAACAGAAAAGTAAGGGGGTAAACATGAACGAATTGATTGATTATTTCTGCTTTTATTATTTACACACAATATGTTTCTATGAAAGAAAGAATAAATTAATGCTTATAATCACATTGACAACTCTTCTTCCATCTCCTTTTGTACTTCAGCAGCACAGAGAATGAAGCTCAGGGAGGTTTCATCAAATTTAGCAAGTATACCTTCAGCAAACTGCTTTTAACTGTGAATTAGATTCAGGGAAGCTTAACTAGAAGCAGTAATCTGAGCACACATTGATGACACTAATAGATGTGTAGTTTCCAGAGTAAGTTCATTAAAAGAGTTTTGTTTCAAAGGCTCTTCATTTCAGTAAAGTCATATAAATACCATGTGAATGGTTCATTAAAGTGTCAAGTCTAAGTTTTATTTGAATAGGGATTTAGAATGATCAAGGTTATGTGAGAGCAAAATGTTATGCTTAGTTTCATCTAATAAGACAATACCAAGTACAGTGCTCTGCACAACTCTTTACACCCACTTAAATTTGAAATGTCACATTTTGTCAAACATAATTGTGTAGCGGAAGGAAATATAAGACATGGCGTTCAACATCTCCAAATTAAAAGTCTTTGTAGTCACTTGCGGCCTGAATAAAAACTTCATAGAACCACCTTTTGCACATCTGCAAGGGGTGTATCTTTTCCGGCTTAGCATGCCTAGATAACAAACAAATATGCTTTAATCTATTTCCTTCTGTCATAGATCCGCTTTCAGGTATTCTTGTGGACAACAGTGAGTGGGAATTCCTATAGTTTTCTTTAAACCATATTCTTCCGACAGGTCTATCATAAAGGCACAAATAGTAATTGCGGTTGTTACATATTTTCCACCTACATTTTGTATCTCGTTGGAGCTGACAGAGTTACTGTGGGCTTCTTAAGTTCCTTCCCAGTTGCTTTATTAAATGGATAGCCATGTTTTGGGAGGTTTAAGGTTGCATGCTAGTACTTTGTGGGATGTTAAAAGTTTAAGATGTTGCTTTATAACATAACCCTTCTTTAAACCTCCACATCCCTGACCCTCTCCCACAGTTTTCTTTTATCTTCATGATACTGTTTGTTTTCTCCAGCAAACCTCAGATTTATTTGAAATCTTAACTAATTGTAAAACAGATTTGGGTATCAGATTAAAATTATAATGAAACATGTAAAGGCCTGTGTTTCAACCAATTTTACAGACTATAATATACATTTAGGGCAATTTACATTGTGAAAGAATACTATTTGTTTATTCATTCATTTATTTATTTGGTTTATTTGATAGGGATAGATAAAAAAAAAAGGGAATCTGTAACAGATCACAGAAGGCCTTGTCCCTGAAATTTCATTTCTAATAATAATTGCTCCAAAAAGTTCCCTGACTGCTTCATAGATTAATAGATATACTTTAATTAACTTGAATCTGTTTGCTACTTTATAACTCTGCAGCCCGGTTATGTTTGTCAGCACTTCGCCTTAGTACACCTGTTTCTTAGATGTTTTTTCGGTTTGGTCTCACACTAGCCTCTCAGACAGTTTTAAATGCACCTCTGCTGTGTCATGGTGACAATGTGACAATACGAATAGTTTTAAATAGATTTTTAAGAAAGAAAATGTTGTTTTCTTGAGGATTATGATATGTTCATGAATAACAAAACACATCTTAGCTGGGACTACACACAGTTTTTAAGAAAATACCTCAAAGTGTACTGACATTAAGATATTTTTAAATTAAGTACTACTATTCGTGTTTATGGGCAAGTGACAACCTCAGTTTTTTTGCACTAAAGGAGTGACATCAAAGTTAAGACTTGACACTTTATTGTAGTATGTATGATTTTGTCTTTCAAGGAGAAGAAAGTTTTTCATCCGCTGCACTCATCTTGATCTCTTTGCTTTTTTATTTGTTTCTTGAATACATGTATTTGTTCTTGGAAGTAAAAAGATGCATGCAATGGAACAGTTTAGACAGAATGTAAAATATAGCTTACTTAATAGGTGCCAAACACTAAAAGTAACTGTACTGGACTATTTTTTATTAATTTATAAGTTGTTGCAACATTATTAACATATTATTAAACAAGGCTGTAATATTTCTCCACATTCTATGCTGTTTGTATTTTTCTGAGTTGGCAGAGATTACCCTTATTTTACGTTATGTTAATGTATTGTGCTGACACTTTTTTTCAACAAGACTTACAAAGTAGGCAGTAGGAGGCGGGTGCGAATGTCAGGTGACTTTCCATTTCAGCTATCCAGCTGCCATTGTAACTTGGCAGTTATAATTTTGTAAACACTAACCATAACCAAACTGTCAATGACGCCTGAAGCCAGTTTCTAAACACGTGACAGCCACTTCGGTGTGCCTGTTCAATTAGTCTTTGACTTAATAAAAAAAGGATGAGCTTCATCTCTCTACCATGAAATTAAGTGGTTTTCTCAGCCTGTGTGGAAAATGTAGTTATACTTCAGATAATTTCAATGGAAATAGGTAATTATTGTTGATAAACTTCAGCATTAACAGAATGCATAATAGCCCAAGGGGTTGGTGCAGAATTATAAAGCAAGGAAACCATTGCTGTTTATTTACAGAGTTCTTGTAAGTTTAGCGTTAAGCTTTGAAAGATCATTATATGATTTGTTTTAAAAAAATAAAAATTGATGACAGTCAGTTGACTTTTATTTTTAAACCTGTAAGCAAAAGTGAAAATAACTCACCTTCTCTTGATTGACAAATGATTGTAAACATAAAGAATAAATGCCTTATTAGTGTATTATGTCCCCCTTACCAATGCATTCTGGTAGAGGTTTGTCCCAGTGACCCATCGGCTGGCAGGTGAGCACAGATGAGCCAAACAGGTAATATCCTGGGTTACAGTTGTAGAACACAACACTGCCAAATGTAAAGTTTCCATATTCGATCTTGCTCTCTCTAATAGAGTTGGCAGGAATGCCCGGATCTGTGCAATTAACCACTGTGGATACAAAAAGCAATAAATACAATTAAAGCCAAAGTAATCTTTACAATTTCCTCTGTAACTTCACCATGTTCAGGGAAAACCAGTCATTCCAGTTAATCTATTGAAGTACATTATAAATCTTATGCAGTAGAGTTTTAAAAAAACAATTCCAAACCAAGGTTATATGAACGCACCAACCCTGACTATTTTGTTGGAAAAACATATGGTAGTCTTTGCCAATGCACACTAAAAATCAACTGAAGAGGGCTGGATTCACAAAGCAGCTCCATCTTCTCAATTGTTTTTGTTTATTTTGTGCTGGATTTAAAAAATCTGATATCATCAAATGTATGCAGAGGCAAACATGCTTACTAAGCAATTAATAACTACTTGTGTCAAAATACAGTATTCTTCTCTTTAGCGACAAACACAGAAGTAATCAAAAAGATACATCCAAATGTTTTACTTTTTTGTATGAATATTTTATCTTAATAGTGGTGACCTGAAGATAAACTGCAAAGCCATTTGAAAATTTGAGTCTATTATAGAGGAGTAACATTAATTGTGGTCTTTAAGTCATGCAGATTATTTAAAATATGTGACTTCCCTTCACTGCTTTTGTAAAGACAACAGTTAAGCAAACATTTATTGTATGTTGTTTATTTCTTCTTCTGCAACAAAATTTATACGATCTTTTAGCAGAAAGTACTTAATTTGTTTTTTAAATTTGTTCAATTTAGGATATGCAAACAGTTCGTTTTTTGTTATTGTATTTGGCTCTGTGATATACAAAAATAAATATAAATGCAGGCCTCCTTTCACTTAAAGAATGCATATTGCATAATGTCAAAAATGGCTAACAGCATCAACACAGAGAGTCTATTTGCCTGGCAGAGCCACTGTGTATAGTTTAGGATAACAAAGGATGTATAAACTCTAACCTTTACACGTTTAGCCAACACAAAAAGCTTTATGAAGTTATCTAAACATTAATACTAAGCTACTAAATTATTTAAAAATGTCTATGTATACAAACTTATGCTTTAACATGCGCTTTTTAATTTGATATGATAGATATGTCTAATCTGTCATTATGTCCCTCTACTTATAGCAAGTTGATAAAAAAACCTTGATAAAAAATTTGTCAAAAATAATTTTCCTTAACAAGGCATTAAGTGAAAAGACACAAAAAATAGCAATGCGACGATCTGCCTAAGTCCCTTCACACATTACACAAGGGATATTTCCTGGAAGCTGTTCACACTATTTTTTGCTTGGTTCCTAATTTGCATAAATGCTATCCGTCAGTGTGTATGTTTGCAAGTAAAAAAAAAAAAAAAACTGTCAAAATGACCCAAGCAGGGGCTTTATGAAAAGTAAGTATGGGCTATATTAGGCACCTTCGGTAATAATAGCTCTTCATGTTGCTTCATGAAGACCAAATTAACATATACTGTCTATTGTCAAGACAAAAGAACTATTTTAAAACACATAAGAAGTCTCCAACACGTCATTACATATAAGGTGTATTTATTCAACTGGTAAAAATTAATGACAGATCTTGGCTTTGTGTGAAAGCATGTGGGAACATATTTGGCATAAGTAGTCTACAGTGTCATATGATGTTGCTATAATCCTTTACCGAATCCGTCCCTTAAGTGCTATTCATGCGAATAAACACTCCTAATGTATAACTGCCCACAGAACCAAAGCCAACAGGACAGGTTTTTTGCTGCCCTTCCCAATCTGTGCTTTACAAGTTCTGATTGCAGCAAATATATTAAATCTGAGCTACAGTGGATCCAAAATAACTATATATATACATATATATATATATATATATATATATACATATATATACACATATATATATCGATACACATATATATATATATA
>JAVLVB010000072.1:1627076-1646403 GCA_032876305.1 Orestias chungarensis | reverse complement strand
ATATATATATATATATATATATATATATATATATATATATATATATATATATATATATATATATATATATATATATATATATATATATATATATATATATATATATATATATATATATATATATATATATATATATATATATATATATATATATATATATATATATATATATATATACATATATATACATATATATATATATATATATATATATATATAATACAGATTTCTCAATCCTGATTGCACTCTTTCCAAGTACAATTTAGTTTATCAACTTAGCCTTTATTTTATGTCTGAATCTGTATCTCTTATGCTTGCTCTGGGGTATGGAGGGGCAATAGCACCACTGCACATTTACCTTTTTAAATCACGGCTAGACTAATCTTAGAATCTTCTCAAAGATGTTACATTGCAGGTTGTCTGCAGTGTATTTAATTTTTTATATTCTGAGTTTTTATTTTATAAAGTAATTTCATACTATTTAAGTAATATAAGACTAGTTGAAGAAGAAGCTAAATAATGATCCAGTTTCTATATTTGCAAACATCACACAGGATCTTTGTTTCTGATGCCACGGTACATTTGCTGCATTAAGATGTACTTACAAAGTCCAGATAGGACCAAGTCTATTACATGTATTTAGTATGACAGCCATTTTATTTTTGATTTAGCCAAATGTGGGTTTTTAAATGATATGTATTTATTTTCATTTTCAGAGCAAGCTACAAGTTGCTTTTACACACCCACAGGATTCATCATTCTAGTGACTACCCTAGCTGCAGATAAGGTAATTATTCCACAACACCTGCGACGACTTCTCATTTTGCTCCAGCACTTTGCCTGTATACCATTCCTGTTATCTGGCAACTATCTACTTTTCTTTTGGCTACCCTTACCTACAGAGAGAAGCATTAGATATAAGTGAAGAATGTAAAAAACAAACACTGTTAGTTGGTGTGATACTATATTGTCTGAAATGGGTCCATTTTGGATGGTAAATGAGCTGTTTAAAATGCATCTAATTAATCAAAACCCTTCAAATATGTTTTGAGTTGGAATCAAATTTTTTTTTACATCCCAAAACAATGCATTTAATGCCAACAGTACAAATGGTGGAGACTGCAGAGTTTAACTTTCAAAGTGCAAACGTGTCCCTCTGGTAGCTAAATGCTGTCAGACTGGTAGGTATTTATAAATTCTGCAGGCGCTCTGTGGCACTCTGTGACCTCACCTCTGCATGTTGGAGGCTGATGGCTCCACTGGCGGTTTGCCTGGCATTGAGTTGTAAAGGGTCCCTCCAGGGTGTAGCCTTTGTTGCATGAGAAATGCACAACATCATTGTAGTTGAAGCCATCTCCTCTGGTACGGCCATAAATAGGGCTGCCAGGGTGGCCGCATGTGACAGCTGAGTTGACAAGCATCAAGTAGGCATGAGTTGGAAAGAGAAAATAAAAAGGATTGAAGAAAAAACATAAAGGTGTGACATGCCACGATTGAGGTCACACAATTCTCCAACTGTCATTAAACATATATAATTAAACTTTGAGGAAGCGGAGGAGTAAAGAATGAAAATCATGAAGAGGGAAAATTACAAATTTAATTTCTCTAAAAAAATGAGAAGGCAGAATTACTCGTTGGACCCTGGCTTTACATCTTAGTCTTTCAGGAAAAAAATAATGAACCCTGGGTTAAATCAGAAACCTAAAGCTATAAAGATATAAATTGCAAACATAAATATGTTGCCAATTTTTAACTTGCTCAGCCATAAATTCTGATTGCTCAAAGAAAAGTTTTAAGATCAGTGATTGCACTGTACCCAGGCCCTAAAAGGCTTGTTCTGACAACAACACTAAATATAACATCCTGATTTGAACTAAATATTGTGAATGCATTTATTTATTTATTTTTTATATTATAGTTCCTCAAGTGAAGTCTAAATTGCCTACCTGTTTTTTAAACATCAGCATATTAAAAAAACATATCATACAAACCTAACCTCTCTCTCTTTGAAATAAACATAAAAATGCTTGGATATAAACTCTTCCAGTCCGTAAGTGACCTTATGTGAAAAATAAGTGTTGTTAAAGTACTTACATATACAAACTGGGAGATGCCCAGACCAGTTATGGTCCTGCTGACAGATGCGCACAGAAGAGCCTATAAGCCTGAACCCAGAGTTGCATTGGTAAACCACCGTGTCTCTGTAGCCAAAGTTTTCCCCTATAACCTGGCCATTCACAATTTCCCCAGGAATACCACAGTGACCAGCTGCAGAATAACAAAGAAATAAAAGGTGGTTAACCTGTTTGTCTTTTTTTTTCTCTCAAGTTATAGTTTTCTTTATTCAAATAACAATATTTTCTATGAAAACAAAATAAAAATATTGTTTAAAGGCTGTTGCGTTTGTGGTATATAACACAAATTTGCTCTAACAAGGTGCCGCACGTTTAGCAGTAAACAAAATTGATTTGAAAACAAAAAATACGATTGCATTTACTCATTTATGTAGTCCACTGTTTTGATTCGGCTTTCTATCAGTAAGAAGAATGAGCTTTAGTGACTCTTATTCTAATG
Source organism: Orestias chungarensis (assembly GCA_032876305.1). Lineage (NCBI taxonomy): Eukaryota > Metazoa > Chordata > Actinopteri > Cyprinodontiformes > Cyprinodontidae > Orestias > Orestias chungarensis. Next base: position 1,643,829 of record JAVLVB010000072.1, on the reverse strand, counting down.
GAAGACAGCTGCGATTTTGTTGTACTTTAACATTTAAATACAATTTTGACAATGTAGAAAATAAAACGATGGGGCATATAATTTGAAGTTCTATGAATTTTAATGCAGACAGGTTAAATTAAATTTGTCATAAGATGTATTGTGATGGGAAATCATATTTTAGCTCATTATTCCTGAAATGTTAAATCAAAATTTACAGGGACTTTGGCTTCGGTTGTAATTTACACATGTGAAATTCCTCAAAATCTGTGCCTATTTTCCAATTACATCTTGAGGAGACAATAGCTCAGGAGGTACGGGTTTAACCTATAACTGGTTTGAACGCTGCTTTATCGGTTACATTTTTGTTATCTTGGAAAAGACACTGGCCTCCACTTAATGGCATCCTTGTTTTCCCTAATTCAATCCTGCCCTACAAATTCAGAAAATCATTTTAATATGACACTCCATTGGAGAGCACAGAGATTGTATGAGGATAGTGCTGAAGTAGGCAACTCTCCCACAAAGTGCTCAGCAATGTTAACCTCACCAGACTACAAGCCAAGCAAAAGGTTGTCTTGTTTTTAATGAACTGATCAAACCTTGAGCTAAGCTAAGAGAGTTGGTGCCACATAGCTATGGAATTTACTAATGCTGCTAATGTCAGAAAAAACCTTCATACCCTGCTCCAACATGCCTTTGAATTCAGACCATCTAATTTATTACCCTGCGGGTAGGTGAAAAAGGTGCATGGACATTTAGAAAACAGATTTTTAATTATTTTCTCTGCATGTTCTTTCATTGTCTGAAGTGTAACAGAGTGAATGTCATTTTGAGTGAATGTGTGTCAATAATGGACCATAAAAAAATGTACGTCTTCCAGAGTTATTATTGACACAGGCCACGTGTATTTGGCAACAGAGGCAATTACAGCCACCCACTGCCTCCCCATCTGTTTCTGTTCTAGTTGGCGCAACCAAAAAAGCTCATTTTCATTCTAAAAAGCTTTCCAGCAGTTTCTGAAAGAGGTCAAGAACATTAAGAAAGTGCTTACCAAACATAACCTCTACCTCAGTAAGGGAGGAGGGACTGAATGTGGCTCTGGAGCCTAATCTCTGTTTGAAGGGTTTTGTTCCAGTTGAGCCTTCTGAGCTTTCAAAAATATTGTCTTCATCTGGACCTTCAACTAGTATGTTGGATCCAATCCCTCCCAAATTGTTTAAATAAGTATTTCCTATAATTATTACCCGCATTTTGGATATGATTAATCTGTCATTAGTGAATAGCTATGCACCAGAGGCTCTTAAGGTAACTGTAATAAAAACCTTACATAAGAAACCTTCTCTTGATCAAGAAGACTTAATAAATTACAGACCCATATCAGTCAGGTTTCAGAGCTCATCATAGCACTGAGACAGATCTCGTTAAAGTCACAAATGATATTCTCATGGCCTCAGCCAATGGACTAGTGTCCATTCTAGTTCTGTTAGATCTCAGTGCTGCCTTTGACACAGTTGATCATAATATCCTCATGAAAGGCTCGAACACATTGTAGGGATCAAGGGAACACCAGGCTGGTTTAAATCGTATTTGTCTGATAGATCCCAGTTTGTTCATCTAAATGACAAATCTACTCCACATTGTAAGGTTACTTGTGGAGTACCACAGGGTTCCGTACTTGCCCCAATTCTGTTTACTATACACATGGTCCCTATTGGTAAAATCATCAGTCAGCATGTTGTTAATTTCCACTGTTATGCTGATGATACACAACTGTATTTATCCATAAATCGTAATCAATCCAGTCAGTTTGGCAGATTACAGGCATGTCTAGAAAACAGAAAAATGTGGATGACTTTAAACTGTGTGCTCTTGAACCCTTAAAATACACAAGTTGTTATCTTTGGACCAGAAGCTCTAAAAAGGAAACTGCTTAGTCAACCCCTTAAACTGGATAGCATCAAATTGGCCATTGGTAAAAATGCAAGGAACCTTGGTGTTATTTTTGACCAGGATATGTCTTTTAAGTCCCATATAAAACAGGTCTGTAAGATTTGCTTCTTTCACCTCAGGAATATAGCAAAAATTAGGAATATTCTCTCTAGGACTGATGCTGAAAAACTAGTCCATGCATTAGTTATTTCAAGGCTGGACTATTGTAACTCTTAATTAGCGAGAAAATCACAAAATGCCATTAAAAATGTAAAGTTGGTCCAAAATGCTGCAGCAAGAGTTCTGATGAAACTTAAAAAGAGAGATTATATCTCCCCTATTTTAGCTTCCCTTCATTGGCTCCCTTTCAAACCTAGAATAGATTTTAAGATTCTTCTTTTGACGTATAAAGCCCTCACAAATCAAGCACCATCATACATTAGAGATATGATTAGTCATTTTGTCCCTATCAGAGCACTTCGGTCTCAGACTGCAGGTTTACTGGTGGTTCCTAGAATCTCTAAAAGCAGAATGGGAGGTGGATCTATTAGTTATTGGGCTCCTCTCCTGTGGAATTAGCTTCCAGCTTTAGTCCATGAGGCAGAAACCATGTCTAGTTTCAAAGCTAGGCTTAAAACCTTCCTGTTTAATAAAGCTTATAGCTAGGAAAAGTTAGTTAAGACTAATTAATCTGGTTGGGGAAAGAACTCAGTTTAGACAGATGGTTCTACTTTGTTCTACCACCTTCATATCTCACTCTAAAGGGTTAGGTTATTTAAGTTATTTCTATAGTTATGCCGCTATAGGCTTAGACTGCTGTAGGACAACCTGACCACCTCTCATTTGGCTACTTTCTTCCTTTGTCCAATCTGCTTTAGTTATCCTTCTTTTAACCTTGTTAACCTTTTGATTTCTTTTAGTGTTCTTCTCTGCATAGTAACCACACCTGGTCTGGCGTTCTGTTAGCTGAGACAGCTTCTTGAAAAACAACATGGGCTGAGATGCTGCAACTGCTGCTACAAACACTTTTTTTTCAATATCCTTTGCATCTATTTTAGCTTTCTGTAAAGTTAACGGCAACAGAAGCCATTGTTTCGGTCTGCTGATTCCAGAGGAGTGAATGCTGCAAGTCAATGACTCGATGCAATCTACTGGAGTTCCTTAAATTGGAAACTTTTTCAAACTGATTTGTAATGATTTTTCAATGATATTAACTGATTTTCTTGTAAAATGCCCGGAAGGGGCATCTGTTGTAAATTGGTGCTATATTTATGTAAACTGATTCTTGATTCTTACCCAGACACAGGGTGTCCATTGCACTCCAAAGGCCAGACAGAAGACACTCTCTAACTGTAGATCCAGTTAAAACATATCCCAGGTTACAGCTGAAAATAGCTGATGCTCCAAAAGTACTCTGCGTCCCGATTTTCTTCCCATTAGGAGGAGTAGGAAGATCGCCACAGGAAATAACTGCAATAAGATGAAGAGGATGGTACAAAGAAGAGGACGGGAGATAGAGGAGGCACCACGAGAAAAAGAATAAAAGATGAGGTGGAAGTTGGCTTACATGAGACAGTCAATGGGAGAGCACAGTCATTTACACCCATCTTTCCGACCCTAATGCAATAATAGCTGACCTGTACTATTTCACTGGGAAGATAATGGTGGTGTTTTCCTTTGTCCAAACATCTTTCATCACACTTGCTGGAATCTTGTTCAACTATTACATGAGCATTTCAGCTCTTGTGCTTAAAAAAACTGAGTTCTCATTTCAGCAGAAAAAAACTTTTGTGTTCTTTAAGGCAATAAACAATAACATAGGCAGGGAAAACCATCTGAATAAAAATTGTATATATTGACGTGCAGGTGGTACTGGTTCATTGCACAAAATGGGTGGAAAATCAATCAAGAATACCTCCGAACTACATAACTTGACAGTAATTTTAAAGCGAGATGGTTAAAACTTTCGACTTACTAAGAGGCTAATATTTTGCTTCTGTAATAGTGCTGATCTGAACCATATTTTAAAAAAAACATATATGTTTGGTTTTAGGTTTATATTTGGTTATTTTGGAATATTCAATATCTACAAGAAATGTAAACCCGTGATCCCAATATCTTATGTTTTTTTGTATTTTTTTGTTTTCATGTTTTTATGACTACTCAGTTTATCCATCCTAAAATACAAGAAATCTGTAAATAAACTTTTCACTGCCCTTGTTTAGATTCCAAAGCTAAAATCCACTCACTTCTACACCGAGGTCTTTCATTTCTCCAGCTCCATGCTCCATTGGCCAGGCACTGGATGTGGGCAGGGCCAACTCGATAATAACCAGGGTTGCAGGTGAAGATTATTTTAGTTCCAAATTCATATTGGGCACCACTGACTATTCTCCATCTCCCATGGTCCAGGGAAAAAGAACTAAGACTCGGGCACGTCATTACTAGTGGATGGAAATAGAGTAGGTTTAAAGTGGATTCAGTTTCAATTTAGAAGCATAGTAATAAACCAATATAAGAAAAATAATGACAAGCACATTCCTATCCAATTGGGTTTTCAAAATTCTGGTTACATTTGTCCCTGTAAGGTATGCAAAAACAAGAATAATCACTGGTCTCAGAAGAAAACAATATTGTCAATTAGAATTGGCTGAAATTTACAATGGAATACAAACTTTTACCCCCCCTGTGAACAGCAGATTTCCTCTTAGCTATAATTCACCTGTCTCATTATGAAACAAGTTTAGGCTTTTTATAATAAATCATTGTTCTCAAAGACTTGCTACATGTTCTTAAGACACAGTTTTGTTAGACTTTATTACTTGAGTGGCTTTTAGGAAGTTAAAAACTACAGGGAGGTTCATCAAGATTATAGCCCTTAATAAATTTGGTTTGATTTATGAAAATTCTCCACTCAGAAAAAAGTATATGTTTTCCTATTGCCTCACTCAGCTCTTTACTGCTCCCATGTGTCTTTTTAAGATTAAAAAGTCTTCCTAAATCTTCCTCCATGGTCCCTGCCCCTTTCAATCCTCCATGCACCCTTCTTGCACTCACCCATGCATCGGGGTATCTTGTTGTGATTGCTCCAGGTGCCGTCTGGCTGGCAGACTGTGGTCGTCAGTTCTTTGGAGGAGAGCCGATAGCCACTGTTGCAAAAGTAGGTCACCCGTGTGCCCACGGAGTAATCAGCAGCAAGCACACCTCCGTTTACTGGCGCAATGGGCACACCGCATGACACAGCTAGAAGCGGCAAGAGGACCAATGTCGGCACATGTTTGCAGAGCAGAGGACAAGTATTAGATCGCAGCCTAGAAAGGTGTGGTAAGTACTTCAGCATTGACAGTCACATTTCCGTGCAGAAATGTGCCTGTTACTGTATTATAAAGGGTCTCGTATCACACAAGCCCTGTCACGTTTTATAATTTACAAGTAGTAAACACTCAACAAGATATAATAGCTCTAGTTGCACGCAGCAGCCACTGTAGAGTTTAAACAGAAAATCTCATTCAAAGCAGACCTTTCAAGATATCACAGCAGAGACATCTCATGTGTAATTAGCAACATTAATAACATTTGCATTGAACTAAATGGAGTCAGTTTCAAAGCCCTGGTATGCTGCTTGAACCTCAATGCGGTGGCTTAGTGAAGCCCTTAATAAAACTAGGTTATATCATGAATTAAATCAGTTGCAGATGTCAAAACCTCTATTTCAAAATGCTATATTTCTGAGAATGCTAATCGGCTTTAACAAATGCTTTTATAATAGCACTGCAGGAAAGCCTTTGCTTCTTACACTAAACTAATTAGATTATGATATGTGTGTATTTGGGTCTATGAACCTGCTACAAATTTTTTTTTAGGTAGAGATAAACAAAATGACATATAGGACAAACAAAATACATGCAGATGGGTGATCACATTGTAATCAACAAGATTTGCAGTAAGTATTATGATTTTCACCTAAAAGACCATATTTAGGGGGGGAAAAAAACACTAACAGCTTAAGTATTTGCGTCATAGTGGTCTTGCAAAAAGATTCTACAACCAAGATTGGGATATCTGAAGCATCAGTTGCCATGAGCCTCTTGACTGCTTTTCTAAAAATACACTGATTAACAGCTTGTTGGTTTAGGTGGATCACTACATGCTTTTAGGTTTGCATGTGCCATACTTCTTCAGTTTTTGAGAATGGGTGAAACAGTTCTCCATAAGATAAGCAATCCATAGGACACTGTTTTTTTTTAACCTAATCCTACTCTTAACTACTTCCCCACAACTTCCGCCGGACTACTTACTAATTACGTGACTTTATAACACAATTGGTTGCAACATTGTATTTAGAGTATAAGGTGATTATTTGTAAAAACTCTTCATAACTCCATATTTTGTTTGATGAAGAACCAGTTACTTTCTTGTTTTAGCTTAGGCCAGTAGGTAATCTAGAAACATATAAATAACACCAGCTGATAAGGTCACAAGAGCACTTTCTACACAAACTTATTCCCAACCTATAAAAGAATATTCCAGAAAACTCAAATCTAGAAAACAGAAACACAAAATGGATCTCTTATACTTTAGTCTCCATTAAAGGAACAAAGGAAAGCTTGAGCTAATTGGTTTTGATTTTGTCTTTTTTTAATCAAATCAAAGGGAAGGAGCAGAGTGTTTATTTTTCTATATGGATAGCAACTGTGTGCAGCACCAGTCAAGTACCAACTTACTGACAGTTTAACAGATGCAAATTAAAAGCAAAAAAACAACAACTTTTGCTTCTCTGATGACAGAACATTTTGGTTTTTGTAGTATGTCATTTCTGAGATCACTAGAATAGAATTACTGGCATCTAAAGTCACACCAGATGGGCATCCTCTGTATGAATATATCAGTTTATCTGTGGGGAATTACTGGCTGTACGTGTGTGGGTAAATCTGTTGCTCTATTAGCAAACTGATGGAATCAATCACAGGTCCGAAATGTTTTTTAAATCACTGCATCAAGATAAAACGCAATAGATGATACCATCTGTTAATGTTTACATCTGTTTCAGTGAATGCTTGAGGATGCCTTTGGACGGCACAGGATATGACAAATTTGACAGAAGAGAACACAATTTGGCCAAAGAGTCCCGATATTGCCAGACTCCACGTGCTCATGGCTAGTTAGAAGGTAATTTAAAAAAGTGGAAATTGATAAAGAAGTGAGGATTGATTTCGGTTTAATTCCACCTGACAGGAAACTGACTCTCAATTAGGTTGGATTCAATTCAACTGCTAACAACACAGGGATTGGATTTGAGCTGAGACTCTATGAGCATCTGTTCACCTAGAAAAACCAGATTGTAAAGCTAATTACTAGTAATATTGGAGGTAGAAGGCTTGACAAAAAAATGCCAGGAAATAGCCAGGAAGAATGAGCTTACCTTGACATGCAGGTACTGGTGAATCCCAAGCGTAGTAGCCGTAGGGGGTCTTCTTGCATTCAGCTGTGAATTGACCAATCAGCTTGTACCCCCTGTCACAGGCCCAGGTAACCATGCTGTTAAGATGGCCCCCAGTTTGTCTTACTACAGAGCCATGTTGCGGGGAGTCTGGGGTACTGCAATACATTGCTACAACAAATGAAGAGATATAAGCACAGTTGAGAGCAGAAAAAGAAAAAAAGCCAACACGAAAGAGAGGAAGGATAGAATAAAGGAAAGAAGGTGGAAAAGTAGACATTAAGAGGGAAAAAAATAAATAAAAGAGAGAAAAGGATAAGAAACATTAACAAACTACCTCTAGAGAAAGACTTAAGTGAACATTTTTTATTACACTGAAGCTCCATTTTGAGCCATAATGAGCGGAAAGGCCTTAGGAGTGTCACATCTTTTTAGCACTCAGGCTGTGTACCACACAGCAAAGGAAGCCCTCAAAATCACATTATTACTATTCCTTGTTAGCTTATGGGCATGCACATATTCCGTTTGCTTCAGTACATACAAATAACTGCATCCTGCAGTTATTTGTACCATGGCATTCCCTTCGTTCATCTTGCACACCATCAATCTTTAAAAAAAAAGATTAATTTGATTTCCAGAAAATGACTAGAGAATTGCCAATGGGACAGACATTTCAAGGGAGAGCTTTGTGCATTCCAATAGCTGTCAAGCCTTTCTTAAAATGGCTGGGAGATAGCGGGGATTTAAGAGGAAAAGACACATTGGAGCTGAAATCAGTTCTTGTTAAAGTCAATCAAGTCAAACAGGAGCTCCCTTTACAAAATTCATCACACCAACTTCCTTTTAGCAGAACACGCCTGTGTATTAAACATAATAGAGAAAAGAACATTAAAATATTAATTTCTTTTCTGCTTATGGCATTATTACTGATGCATCTCAAATAGAAGAAGATGTCTGTGCTATTCTTTCCTAGCACCACTTTCTTTATTAAAGAGTCAATTAAGAATTAAAACCCTCTGAACCTCAGGGAGTACCAAACAGCATGCAAACCTAGTAGTGACTTCTTTCCTACCTTATATCTTTTTTTCATAAGAGCATCTCCCATTGTGATGTACTATTTTTGAAAGATGTGTTTTAAAGGCAGTGATAAACCTCAAAGCATAACATCTTTGTAAAATTAGAACCAACTGTAATTAAATTAATGTCGTCATGTTGTATCCATATAAAAAACCTGCAGTTAAGCAGGATTGATAAATGTTTAACAGCAAAGAAAACAATCTTTATACATAACTGTAGTATTCTTGAAGTGGAAATACACTGTGAAAAACTTTGGTGACTAAATGTGGTTAATTTATTCTGCCCTAATTATTAGTTGGAAATCTATCTTTTTTTAAACTGTGAATGCACCTTAGATAAGCTCATTACACTGACAACAACCTTCTTTGCTGTGCTGGTTATTACTGAGGGGAAGGACATTGAATTTAAATCATGCAAGCTTTACTTTGCTAAATGGATAGGAAGTCAGAAACCATGTGAAATTGAGAAGCTGTATGAAAGATTTTATCTGGCACGTTTGTGGCTCCTTTATGATGAAAGACAGATATCAGATAACAAAAAGTCTAAACAGAGTAAAGAAAGTTTTTTATTTTTTTATTTGTGCTTGCAATCCACAATGCTATCCACACCAACTTTGTTAATTCCTACTGCGGAATGCTAACGAAAGTTTAGTTTTTTATTGTAAACAAATGGTAAAATCCTGTTTTCAGAGTTTCATCTCAGATTAATAATTTATTCAAAGATTAGATATATATAAAAAAAAAACTGAAGAAAAAAAGACTTCAGATTTTTGCATGTTCACACTGGTTTATTTCATTGTCCATCAAATCCCCATTTGTAAAATATTCCAGCTCTTAGAGTCTTCATTGTTATTTTCCTAACCATTTGCGTCCACAGATTCTTGATCAGTTTTAAGTCAAGATTCTAGGTGAGCCACAAAAAATGTAAATTTTTCTCAATCAAAGAACATGCTCTAGGAGTTTAATTAAATCTAAATCTGCCAGGGGGATGAACAATTCTGAGCCTAACTTGTATTATCACAGGTTTAGCAGAATAAACACAAGAAAACATGAAAAATCTAACGGATCAAATTGTAAACATATGTAAAGCAGTAGCATTTGTTTGATGATGAAATTGGGCCAGACTTACAAGCAAATTGCCTGGGACTCCTGAACTCAGGCATTTTTGTGTGCATTTAAGGGAGTGTTGATACTGATTTCATAAGCTTTTGGACGCACATTTGATTTCACTGTTAAATTTAAGCAGAACAAATTAAATAAAAAAGCTTAACCTAAATTACCCCAATTAAACTACCTCTGGAATACAATGTTTTTTTGTTTGTTTTTTTCAGAGTGAGCAACAGATGTAGCAGGACACCGAGAAGAGGAGGACAAATTGTGAAAATTAGTGTTCTTTATTTGTGCATTTGTTCAAATGGCATTTTACATTTTATTACAAAAACTATTTGCCAAATCCTTATAATCTAATTTGACTGACAAAAATAAGGGATAACTATGAATCACAAGGTAACAAGATAAATGGAAAAAGTTAAATGTTTTGCAGTCCTGAATTTTTTCCCTTTATTTTGTACATTTTTATTTTCTTCTGTGTGTGTGTTTTTTTTAACCAGAGATGTAGTTGTGTAGTTAATTTTTATAAGACAACAGCCATTTTATTAGGGACCCCTAATAACGTGTAAAAAGCCTTAAGTTACTGTTGTATTGTAGCAGCAGAAGCTGGCACTGAAAAATTTTAGATGTACTTAAATTTAACTCAAAATCAATTTATTTTGAGTGAAAGAATATATATATAATTGTAAAAGCATTGTTATTATTCAAATCAAAAGGGATGTAGTTTTTGGTACTTTTAAAAATCTATTTAAACCAAATGTAAGAGGGTCATTTTTTATGTATAACTAATAAGGTTGATCAGTTTTCTAGGAGTTTCCATGTAGTCATTCATACAACATTTTGCTGAATTTGGTTCTCTATTATGCTAAGGACTTGTCTTGCCACCACAGCAGAAGTGGCACCATAAGGTTGTTACAACGTCGCAACAACCTAGAAGTAATTATTAGATGTTGGTTGTTTAAGACGAATGCAGGGAATAAAATGTCTGTCCTCACTCCTATATTTGCTATACAGTAATAAGTGCTGTGTGTTTTGGTCAGATGAAGTAAGAATGAGCATTTCAGGAAAAAACACTTCAAGTATAATGGAGAATCTGTGATGACATTTCATGTCAAAAGTTTGGGAAGTCTGCCAGAAGTGTCAAAGTAGATTATTTAATTTTTCTTTTTTTCCTAAACTGGAAAAGATATTTCTGTTTTTTTATCCTTTTCTGTTTCTATATCAGACGCTAGATCTACAGTTAATGCTACAGAACACTAGCTAGCTTTAGAGAGGACTCAGGATGATCTGAAAAGACTTTTCAAGGGTTTAATCTAAACAGCCTTTGTCTGTCTGCTCCAACTTTGTAAAGGAATAACAGGTTTTGGTTTTGGCCAAAGAGATGGGATCTTGTGTAATAATTGTATCACAAGGATTTAGTTAAAAAATAAGTAATTTTGTTAATCAATTTTCAAAGTAATGACGTGTTTTCAAGGCCTGTTACACGGGATATGATAGGAATGTTTTATTTTTCTTGATATTTGGATTAATTTTAGACTCAGTGATATGTCTGGCTGAGTCTAAACCAATGACAGAACAAAATGCTAATTGTCTTTAAGTCTACTCATCAAACTAAAAGGATTAGTTACTCTGTTTAATTGTAAATACCTATAACATATTTTACTTAAAGGAACTGGTTTTATCAGCGTATCCAATCAAATTTGGAAATCTTTGTAGTAGATCTGCACACTGCCATTGGAATTAATTAAAATTTTTTGCAACATATAATTTTTTCTCTAGATTAGTAAATCTGACCCAAAACCTAGTTAAAATATGACATTTATTAAAAAAAGAGAATATGATTATAAGAAGGATACATACTTTGATACTCACCCACATATCTGATGTGGAAGCCGCGACGGTTGGTAGCATGGTCAGTGGACCAGCGCAGTAACAGCTGGTGGCCAGTGGTTGTCAGATTGAAGGGGGTTTCTATGTCACCGCTGATTGTTGAAAGGCTCTGACTGTAAATGTTGGGACCTATCATTGAGTCACAGCAAAACAAGTAAACATAAGTGGACATAATAATTGACTTTCACTTGGATTATAAGAATCGTATTACTGGATCCTATCATTACATACCATCAAATATTTCTAAAATGTCAAACTCTTTTTCAGTCTCAAAAAGTTCAAAGTGCAGAGTGATGTTGTAGCCCTTCTCTACATTGATGAGCCAGGAGCATGTCTGAAGATTGGAATAGTTTTCAGGATAACCAGGGCTTAAGATCTCCCCGGTTGAGTCAAAGCGCACCTCATATGCTGGACATTGCACTGGGGAGACATGTGCAGAAATAAGGGTCAAGATGCATTTTAAAACAAGAGGGACAGCAACAGGAATACAGACTATCTCCAAAAGGACAGTGAGTGCACAATGGAAAAAAACGGGATAAAAACAACACAAACAAAAGAGGATAAAGCAAAAAAAGTGGTAGAAGAGTAGACTGAAGAAAATATGTTACAGCAAATTAAAGCTAGAGAATAAATCACATATGGATGTTCTGAATCAATCACATTTTAACCTACTGACGGATATTCTGCCTAAAGCTGAATTTGGCGAGTCTGCTGTTGTCCGTAGGTTCCTTACAAAATCAATCTTTCAAATAATCAGATTTAGCAGGTAAGACCTTCACATTTTATGGAAAACAATGTGTCTATATGTGTTTCATTTCCTGGTGGATGGCATGTAGGAAATAATGACAGTCCAGACTTTTTGTATGAGGCTGGTCTTGAAGGCTAGTAGTGAAATAACATGGTGCATATAAAAGGTTAATGCGAACGACTACTCCAGATAAAAAGGTCAAGGGAGAAATTTGGACATATATCAAATGAAAAAAAGGAAGGGAATATTGAACAAACGGTAACACAAAGAATGATCATGCGGTAAAGTCATTGGAAAACTTTTTTGTAAATTGGCTCCAAAAGTCCCCTCTGTGGAAGTAACTAAAATAATCCCTGCTTTTATTTATAACCATAATAAAATACATTTTTAATAACATTACCTTTTAAAACTAATGTAATAACAAGCCAGTCAGTGATAACCACAATATTAAAGATTTTAAGCACAATGTAGCTACAAGATGTTTGGTAAAGCAAGAAATGTATCCAGAACAGAATTCGGAATATTATATGTTGCTGGTTTTTTGAATTTATATGTGCAACTTTACTCATTTAATTTAGATTTTTTTTTTTTTTGACATACTGTGGAAAACAACAGGAGTTAATAAAAATAGCATTCATCACATGCTCTGTATTTCAGTATAAGTAAACCAAACAAACTTTTACGGTAAGTACAAATTATTCTTAATGTCAATAATAATGTACAATAGAAATTGTGAACAAATTCATTTTACAGATGTTTTTTTTGCAAAAAAAATTCCAAGACATTTTAAGAATTATTCTGTGAGTTTTTTTATGCTTATATAGACAATATTTTTGTTTTAATTAGGGGATGGAATTATTTCCTAACTGTTGTTTAAATGGCACTGATTGCTGTTTTACTAGTTGTGTTATCACAATTAATCATTTTAATATCTATCATTAGCCATTACTTCAAATTAAGTCTTTTAACTTCAAAAGGTTACCTTCACTTTACCCCATGTATTTCTGTGTTTAGAAACACTTGGTAAAGTTAATCATTATCTGTGAATAATTGCAGAATAGGGAAGAACAATGAGAATATAAATTTTTATTATAAATTACTCATCCTGTGATAATAACAGAGTAATTGATGACATATCCGTAAACCAATAACAAACAATATGTTTGGAACTTGTACCATGTATCCCCTTTACAGCATTTCAAGTATACCATATAGAGAAGCTGGCTGCCTACTTGTGCCAGGGCAGATTTGCTCAACAAAAATGACATCCCAGTATGGTATCCTAATTACCAGATTCACTTTATGGGATTCAGTCATGCCTATCATGATGCTGGATCATGGTAGGCATGCAACATTCATATAACAGTGACCTATGTTTCTATGACCTTTGGCCCTTCAGATTAATTCTATGCCCCTGAATAAGTATGTCTGTCTGTACTTGTTTATACTACATTTAGACAACTACTGTGAGCTGTTGACAACAAACAGAGGTCATTTTTGGAAAGTGAGGGCATTTTCCTGATACTTCATTCTGTTGCAGGTATGTAAAGATCTAGCAGTTGGGTTTAGTGGAATGGTGTAAATCGTTTAGGTTAAGATTAGGGTTACATTGACAAGTAAGGGTTACAACAACTGTTTGGTTTAGGTATAAATGAACTGTGAAGTAACAAGAATTAATGGAAACCCTCAGTTGGATGGAGGTTAAAGTGAATGGAGGTTCAAGGATGTGTGTGTGTGTGTGTGTGTGTGTGTGTTCTTAGATCAGCTCTGTTGTAGGATGTCCCTCAACCACATCCTAAATAACCATCACTGCTTCAAAAGATACAAATACAAATGCACAGTTTGTATTCAGTTGAATATTCCTTTTATCTGATTATATTTTATTAACTTCAAAATTATTTCATGTTGTCATTGAACTTATTTACAGTATGTTATTCTTAATTATATTTGAAAAGTTTATATTTGTGTGAATATAAAGGCTTCAATTAACCTGTCATGCTACTGCTGTCACATCTGTATTTTACCACTGTGAAACTTTACGGGATATTTCTATTGTATTCTATTCTGTTGTAAATATTAGCAATTTTTTCCTAACAATATAATGACATATACAAAAAAGGTTATCTGGTCATGGACCTTTTAATAAGACCTGTGACATAAGATCACAATGAGGGGACAGAAATAATAATATAACCTACAATGTCAATTTATAGAACTCAAACAATAATCCACAGTTTTATTATTTTCGAGTTTTGCGTATATTAACAACAGGTGTTTTTTTGTACAACCCCAGGCTTCACAGACTACCTCCCATTAGAAGATAAACATGACACAATGGTTGCTCTCTATAAAGCTGTGACCAAGGCAAGCAGCACTCATAGCATTTATATCCTCCGTTACTTGTTTAATAAACTTAAATCGTTGCCAGGCAACACACACCAGTGAATCCAGTGAGCCCTGTTGGGGCTTAAATTCTTTGAATTTAACTTTTTGGTGCAGGGATTAAAAATGAATCATGAGAGGCTTAAAATGTTTCAACCCCCCTCGACACAGTTACTTCAGAAGATAGGCGTAAAATATACTGTAATATGGATGACAAGCAACCCTGAGAGCAGGAAAAAACAACGTATGAAGCTTTTGGTGAAGGGTGTCTGGTTAAACATGTAAGCACCAAAGACAAATAAGAAATGTGATACAATCAGATATTTGTAATAAAAAAAATGAATGTCAAATATTCACATATCTATTTTTCTTCATCTATAAAAAAGAGTTATCTAATAATTAAATTAGATTTACATGATTTTACCTATTAGGCAAAGGATTTTCTGAAGTATTTCTAGCTAGTGTTCAAAAACATCCTCCCACTGAATCTATGATGATGAGCCTGCAAGTTTCTGCTGCAGAGAGGCTTTTCCTCAGATGAGACAGGAAAGCTGGTCAGAGTGATAGAGGTAATTAAGGAATAAACATAAAATATACAGCCAGAACTATAATGGAGATAATAAGATCAACGCATTTTTATGGTATATAATGGTCCAGTCAAAGTCCTGACCTAAATACAATTGACAACCTGTGACCAAAATTTATACTCAGCAATGCTCTTCATCTAATCTGACTAAAACATTCTCTAGATGTGTAAAGTCTTTAATATTCACTCGAAGGGGCAAAATTAAAAAAAATTTAACAAAAAGAAACTAAAACCATCATTTAAACTTTTAGATAAAATACAGAGACGAATGTTGTTTTTTTGTGGTGAAATATGAAAAAGGGTGGGGGTGTGAAAACCTTTTTAGGGGCCTGTATGTCAACTCAGAAATGGTTCTGTTTATTTTTAAAGCTAGCGTTAAACAACGTCGACAGAGCCTGGATAAACATATCTTAAAACTGAGGGATACAGCAAAGACATTTTAGTGTTGTCTTTAAGGCACAAAATGACAACTATAAAATAAAATAAAATCAAAATACTTGATAAAATGATCTTTCCAGGCCTGTTAGTAAGCTCCCGACAAGAAATAGCCCTTGTTACAAGCTTACAGTAGCAGTCGCTTGTCTGTGAATAGCGCTTTAACTCATATTAAGTTTAACTTTACATGTCCCAAGGAGAGCAATTAGTTTCATGCTAGTGCTGCATAAGGGCATTACATATTCAATGCAAGAAAATGTAATGAATTCTTAAGACTAAAAATGAGGCGATCCATGAAAATGTCAAGCAACAAATTACTGACCCTAAAATTGTGCTAACTACGCCAATGTTATCCTCGAGGCCAGGAAATAATTGAACAAGATGATTAGCCAACTAATATATAAACAGACAAGTCTATTACTGACGGTGCCCATTTTAAATGTGCACCTCACTACCTGAGCAGTATGAGTGGTCAGTTTTTGGCAAGGATCTTAATAAAAGCAGTCCGTATTTATTCTCAACTCATATAGGTTTTTCGGAATTAGAATTTTTTTGACTCTTTCTTTGAGAGAATAAAATGTCAAGAATAGGCATTTGGCAGGCTAATTTTAGCACTTATATTTGAGCGTGGGTTCATTGTCAAAAGTACCACTGTATGTGCTACAGCTAACATGAGCTGGCTGATTTTGTCAGAGCTCAGAGAAAAAGGTTGGAAAAATTCTGTTTCCCGTTATTTCCATTTGACTGCACCTCTTTTTGCTGATAAGCAGTTTTCTCTTTTTCCAACACATTTCAACATTTATCCGCTGTTTAATGAGCTAAACTCATTTTACTAAACAAGAATGTAGTCAAAAAATATTTTATTGACTCTTAAAAATGACTTGGATATTAAATTAAGAAAAATGAAAGCTTGTGGTGACTAGTTACTGTTTTGCTTATAATCTCTATATAAGTATGGCAAGCCAGTTGAGAATTTATTCCATATCCTTGATGTCACACCTCAGTTTTCTTTCCTACCGTGTACTTTAAACATACTAGTTACACATTTTTGTGTATATATATATATACATATATACATATATATATAAATATATACATATATACATATATATATATAAATGTATACATATATATATAAATATATACATATATACATATATATATATAAATATATA
>JAVLVB010000072.1:1538862-1622458 GCA_032876305.1 Orestias chungarensis | reverse complement strand
AAGGTGAAGAAGCTTAATACATATTTACAACTCTGATTTGATACACCAAAATTTGATGTTCTGATATAAAGAGAGTTAAAAATAAGTCTAAAGCAAATGATCAAGTTTGCAGCAAAGTAATGATCTTTTTCCAAAATGTGCTTAAATGAGCCTAGTGAGCATGCACCCCTAGGCAAGTTTGAAAATAAAGTCTGGTTTGTGAGGGTGAAATACTGAATTGCAAAAACAAAGGTGAAAATAAGCCACCAGCAGAGCTTATAGGAGCCAAAACTTTTGGCACTGCATTTAGATTAGGCTTCTTCAGGAACTCTTTTTGGAGAGAGCTGCTCGAGGAAACAGAGTGATCTAATCAGGGCGTCTCTGGAGTGCTTTCCTACATCAGGCAAGTGAGATTGAGAGGAAACCTGAGGTAAACTCCTAATTGTGTATTCTGTAAGTAAACCGCAAGATCACCCAGGTAGAGCTAAAAAGAAAAAATGATACTGATTTTTAAGGTATGAATAGCAAAATGAGTAGGTGGATTGCTTTGGGATAATAAGAGACCTTGCCATTAGCACTAAAGCTATCTGTAAAGCATGCATTAACTGCTGATTGTGAAACACCGAATCACGTCTGCTAGAACAAAAAGGGGGAGCATCTTTAACCCCTGTCAAACAGGAAGGGTTTTCTGTTTGAAAACAGAAATACAAATTCAATCAGGAAGCAAGTATTTAGTTTATTTCTACAAGCTGAGTAGGGAAAGCGATTTCATAACAGGCTGTTTCTGAACATTTTAGCCATCATCAGCAAAATCATGTATACAATATAATGTTCTTGAATGTATGTGTGTCTTTAATATCTTATGTACTTAAAAAAAAGCTTATGTCAGTTTCATTTCAGAGTGATCAGCACAATTGGAGGCTGCAGTCAAGCAAGGAAATGAAATGTTGCCATCGCTGGACAGATTATTTATGAAGTCTTTCATTTAAAACCAGTAGCACCAGTAATTCTCTCTTCATATAGTATGAATGGTGACCTCAGTGCTGTGCGGTATTTTTTATTCATTATCACCCAGGGGGACAGCTCCATAACTGCCTGAGGCTTACTAGTCATCAGACAAGCTACAGAGAGGTAAAGGATGAAGGGAGGAGTGGGGGAAGGCAGCTGCTGAAGTGACAGACGGAAGGTTGCTTTGTTTACTGCTGTCTGTTATCAGCAGAAGTTTCTACAAACCAACAGTCCTCCCAAGTGACTCTAACCTGAAGTTTTTTTTTTTTGTGCTGATACACATTTCTGTCTTTTACTGCAACACTCACAGGGATTTCCAGTTTTGCAAGTTGGATGATATAGGGGACCTCATCCTCTCTTTGGTTTCTTTTAGTTAATCACATTCTGTGTGACAATATATTTTGCTCTTGGGGGAAGCTGTGGGAAAGAAATTAGGCCATAAATGTCAAGGAGGGTCAAAATATCTCAACGGTTGTTGGCTCAATTTATCCCAGCGTCGTATCACAAGCTGTGAGCACAACATGTCCAAGTGGCCTCTGGCCTTAGTGCTTTGTCAGCTGTTAGATCCCTTTTGTGCAACCCTTCAGTTTGCATCATAATGGTAAAACAGAAACCAATAAAATGGTATGCTGTTCTAGATTTTTTTTAAAGTAGCAAGATCTGGTTACGATGATTATGGTACAACAATGTTTCCAAAAACTGCATTTCACAGTAAATAATCCTCATAGTTTAAATTAATTTTAATACAATTTTGGAGACGTTGTCTCCTTACGTGACAGCAGTTTTCACAAGCTGTACAGAATATAAAGTAATGTTTCAATTATCCATATCTATACATAGTCAATCAAACCAAAATCATCTAAAAATATGAATACAGGGGTCAGAGTAAAACAAATGCCAGAAGGGGAGTGAAAAGATTTTTCACTGCAGATTAAATAACCTTGTAGCACTGAGAGTGTGTTTTTAAAACGGTTATATATTAATAATCTGAACATGCTTTCGGATAAAATAAAAGTCCCTTTTGACAGAGTTGACAAATACCTATCAACAAAACAATGAGTGATGGACTACATGTCCAGCGTTCAGGACTTGGAATTTACCTTATCAATAAAGATGAGCTTTCTCACCTTCAAAAGGAATCAATTTGAAAGAAATGTGGGACAAAAACCTTTAACCACTATTGTAACCATTTTAAGGAAGGGAGAAAGAGGAACTTACCAAACAGTAATGTAGTCGTAGATGGGCTCCGTATTGATTACAGAGAAATTGATGTATATACCGTACCCCGGAGGTACTCTGACAGTCCACACACAGTCCTGGAAGTGTGGGTACTCAGCAGGGTGTCCAGGGGAGTAAATTGTACCATTCAAGGATGTTATATTCCCACCACAGAGTGCTGAGGGGAGGGAACATAGACAAAAATGATCGATAAATAACAGAAAGCCACTCTTTTTCTCCAGTAGTAAAAATTGCTTTCAAGGCACTGTTGTCCATAAGTGTTGATGAAAACAAACCACAAGAGCATGGTTTGGTTTGTCAATACAATAGGGAGGGAATGTCCAGATCAGATGTCACTGACAACTTTATAACTCCAAATTACTTTTAAAGAAAAAGTCTCTGACATGAGCTAAACATGAAACACTAACCTACGACAAAAAAAAAGAAGTTGTCAAGTAAGATATGGAAGAGGCAAAACAGAACCTGAAGATCCCGACAAAAGGAAACTCACTTCACCTCATAGCTTCACTTATGTGACGATAGATTTTTTGCACAGTGACATCTGAGTAGACTTTTTTTAGAGTTACAATATACCCAGGCAATTTAAGCTTCGTCATAAAAAGGACTTGCAAATGCTCCACAAATCATCATAATGTGCTGCAGTTTATTTTTCAGCAAAGGCATGGTATCTTCTTGGTGAGTCAGATGCTTTTATCTCGCAGAACAAAGACAATGACTACAAGCAGTCATAAGAACACATACTCTTTTTAAGAATCACTTCATAGATATTTTTGGTGTATGTTTATCTGACAGAACAGCCTATATGCATCTACTTCATTCCCTGTCAGAATACATTATATAACTGTTTTAAAGCTTATTGAATATTTAACTACAGAGTTTGAAACTGTCACATTAAAGGTTACTCACAGAAGCCCATTTATAATTGATAAATAATTCAATTGTTTTGAGACAATACTTTCACAGTTTGATGCAATAATTAGGAAGATGCAGTTCTACTCTTTTAACATGGTTCCTGTTCATGACAGATACTAACAGGAAGATACAAATACCGTTTGTAAGACACAGCCGGCTCTCACCTTCACAGCGCGGTATGGGGTGATTCCAGTTTCTACTGACTCCATGCAAACAAGTGAGAGAGGTCTCTCCGATCAGAGTGTAACCCGGAAGACACTCGAAAGAAATGGTCATGCCCACACTGTAGTCCTGACCGATAACTACGCCATTACGAAATGGACGGGGGTCAGGACATCTCTGCAGCTCGTATGCTATAAAAAAAAAATTCAAATTAGTTTTTAATAACCTTATTCTTCTACACATCAAAAAATGTGTGTTATCACACATCTGTCACATTGCCACCAAAATCTTTCAAATGTATTAGAGTTTTTAAATGGCTCATGAAAATGCATATGTGTGAAATGGAAGAATTAAAAGACAGATTTAACCTTCATGTAATTGAATCTTTCATTTACATACAGTATAAATACAACAGAATATCAAGCACTTTAAACTCATGTGGTTGCTACTCAATTCTACAATGAACAAGTTATGTCAAGACTGCAAAACTATCAAAGCATGAACACCCACTTAAACAAACAGAACAAGAAAGAGCTTTAGTTAGAGAACCAACTAAGAGGCTGCAATACAAAGAATTGCTGAAGCAGCAAATATTGTTGGTGCCTTCAATAAATTTGTTCTTTAAGGAAAAGTAGTTAAAAAAAAGATGCTGTTATCAGAGCTAATAGGAAGAACAGTATGCTCTGGTCAGATAGGAGTAAATTTACTTTTAAGATCACGTCTAACATGGTTTGTGTGGAGGAAACAAACACTTCAGATTATCCTAAACAAACCATACCCACTATGAAACATGGTGGGTATGGCTCACACAAATCACCTTTCTGATTTCTAATTTTAAATAAATAGTAAATAGTTTTTGGTTTGTTATATAAAATCTCTAAAACTGTAAAGCTTGGGCATTAAATGTGATAAAATGGGAAAAGGATTAAAGGATGCTAATACTTTGGAAAGGGAATTTGAAGTCAGAACTGAAGAAGTAGAATGTTGTAAGCACTATAGATACAGATTCACTTCAAATTTAAAAAACCCTTAAGAGTGAAAAAAACTGTAAATTTCATTGTTATGAACTTTAGTGCTCAGAAGACATGGATAATTAATCCAATTTTATCATTTTAGACATCTATTTCACTTGCTGCTATTACAAAAAAACAATTTTAACAATACCAATCTTTGGTTCTTACCCTGGTAGACAATGTGGAACCCAGGCTTGTTCTGGGAATAGTCACTGTGAAAGAAGAATGTAGTCTCGTGCATGGTGCTAAAGAGGGAATTGGGCACCACAGGACCACTAAAACGATCTATCACTGTTCCAGTCTCGAGGGTCCCACTGCGCACCTCCAAATAGTCATGAACAGTCTCTGTGGAGAAGTTCAGAAACTGCAGGTGGATCCCTAAATTGCAAAAAGTTAAAGTGAAAGTCAAACCGGAGGATTCTGGTTTTAAATCCTGTTGAGAATTTGTTAGAACTGAGACAGCATGAAAAAAAATATATATGCAAATATCAGTGACACAGACATTACAACACACTACAACAACTATTGGTAAATCAAGCAAGTTCTAATGTTTTCCTACCGGTTTTTGTATTAATATAAAATTATATCAATTAGTTTCTGTTTAGAAGAAAAAGCTTCTTTAAACAGTCATTTCCACAATCCTCAAATGTAAGTGCTTATTTTTCAATGAACACTATGGGTATATTTCCATTCATCCAATCTGTAATGTTATAGTTCTGGTAGTGATTCTTAAAATATAACCTGACCAACACAATATTATTAAAAAAGTAACCTTATAGTGAGCAGCGTGGTAAAGACAACCCCAATTAAGACAATGAGTGAGTTGACCAATCAGAAATAATAAATAAAAAATTGACATCAATGGAGCGGAGATCTAAAACAGCTTTCAAAAGCACTGGATTAATAGGCATTATTGCAAGAACTACAACGAAGAACAATTTGACACACATATTGGTTTAGATTTTGAGGTTACACTGTTACGCTATTTATTTGGTTTCTAAATAATCAAAGTTTGACTGTTGCTTTAACAATTTAATACCATCTTCATTTGCACCCGAGAATAGAATAAAAGTTTGTCTATTTGTCTATCACTGTTTTAAGGGGAAAAGACAAGAACATATCATGAAAAAGAGAAAAAGGGGGAATGTCATAAGGACTAGAAAACAACAAACAACAACAACAACAACAGAGGTAGAGGAAGGAAAACAGAAGGGGATGGTGGGTGGGTTACAGACCGAAGCCAATAGGGAGTTGAACTCTCCAGGTGCAGTCCAGGCTGCTCTGGTAATTCCCTGGAAAGCCTGGGCTGAGAATGACGCCACTGAAGTCTGTCATGGAGCCTCCACATTGAGCTGAGGCAGACCAACCGAAGAGAAATAACATGTTCTTTTTACACAGAGCGGCTCAAAGGGAAAACAAAGAAAAGCAATGACTAGGCAGTTAGAAAAAACTTTTTTATTGAGTTGGGTTAATTTTATGTAAAATTGTAATAGTTTTGTGTTAAATGTGAATTGTTCTACTGGGCAACATCCCTTCTTATGTGAGTGAATGATGCTCTATAAGGGTGTACATGCAAACATATTTGGGAAGACTCCTTTTGTCATGGTGCTTTAAAAATCATAATAAATTAAATTGACGGTATTCAACACACAAACACAATTTTTCTCAGGAATAAGTACTATTACTGCACTCTCTCTCTCTCTGTGCTCCTTTGACTCTGCAATGGAGAACACTTTAGATAACTGTGAAGGTTATGTTCATCTCTCTCTCCCTGCACATGCCAAGCCTTACACAAACAGGAAGGTGCATATAATTTTATTACGTGGCCACTAAATAATTTTCTTGTATTGCTGATATTTTAAGGGGTTTGAGAGTCAAGGCAAGATGAGAGAAAAACTAATATAGTGAAAAGCTTTGTTTTGCTAGTGATGGGCATCCTGCTTGACCTACTTGTGTTTTTCAAATGAAAGAAAAAGCAAAAGGAGAGGAAAGGCACTTTTAGGGATGCTGTACTGTTTGTGCAGGGGCACGCAAGTGCTTTGATGTGGGCTCATAAGCAACAAAATGAATACTGATCCTGGGGTATTTGAGAGAGTTTATGTGCATTAAACAACAAAGGACTTAAACCAACCAGTGAACGTTAGTAGCTCGGAACATGGCTGTCAACAGCAAAGCTTGGATTTATGGCTTTGCTTAACTCAGAAGACCGGAGGCAGAAAACATTTACACAAGAAATGCAGTGTACATGCAGCCACCGTAGTCAGTGGTTTAGGCCACTGGGAGACTAAATATACAATGGTGGGCAGAAACACTATAAGGTGTTAAAAGAAACACCAAAATTTTTAAAATCTATCATGATGGCAGATGACATTAAAGGAAGTGACAGGAAGACCATAGACTCAGAATTCAAGCAAAGTCTTATTGATTTTAAACTGAAAATGTTGCACGGTTTGATACAAAAAAATAAACTCTTTATTTAGGACACCGATATACTGCGTATGGTTGGAAAGGAGAGTGGTAAAACAAAAGAACAAGCCAAAGACTGTTTAACACTGTAAAAGCACATTATAAATCCATTAAAATGCTGTACATATTAATAAAAAAAAGGACACCTTACCTATACACAAAGGCACAGGGTAATTCCATCTCCGGACAGGGCCAGGCATGCAGGTAATATATGAATTACCCTGTTCAAGACAACAAAAATGTAAAAATTACTTAGAAAAATGTGCAGGAAAGAGTGGAAGTATTTCTTTTTCACACACACACACGCACACACACACACACACACACACACACACACACACACACACACACACACATATATAGCTGAGAAGCCTTCGTAAAGATGCCTTCGCATACGTTTTTCTCAAAAGACTTAGCTATTGTAGTATAACGGACTCTAGTCCATTTCTCGTTCAGACACTCAGCCTGAAGATCTGAGTAAGAAGTTGCTGGCTGGTCCGGGGAGATTGCAAAATGAGGGGAAGGCCCGAGCCAGGAAGAGAAAAACCCGTGTGGGATTATTGAGGCAACTGCTCACAGAATCCATCGCCTGTAGCCTTGGACATTTCCACTGCTAAAAATGCTTCTTCTATAGTATCCACTAAAGAAGGATTTAGTAATAGCTAAAGCCGCTTTGTAGCATACATATTAAACTCTAACATCCTGGCGGGAAAACATAAAACCAAAATATGCATAACGTTAGAAATCACATTGCAAGCAAATGTTAAAGTTAAGGACAGTTACTTGTGCATTCAAATTTCCACTCATAAATATAGTATAACACATACAACATGTCTGACACATTGCCTATATTGACCCATCTAAACTTTAAACGTGCTACTTCCAATGATTCATCAAACATATCTAGAAGAAACAAAAATCTGCGATGTATGCTTCCACTTACCTGCAGAGAAAAGCCTTGATCACATTGGAAGGAAACCATGTCACCCACAGTGTAGCGATCCCCCACTTTTTGGCCGTTACTAGGAGGCATCGGCTCTGGGCAAGAATCCAAACCTATTGCTTATGACAGAGTCACAACACAGAAGTGTGGACAGCGATCATTCTTCTGCACAACATACGATGAAAAAAATAATTGAAGCTTTATCAGCTTTGTGTATTGTAAATGTAAATGAAATATTTTGCTATGACTAATCTGCGTTCATCTTTGTAGACAACAGGATTCACTAGAATCAAATGTACATTTAATTAAACAACAATTAAGCCTTGTGTCTTTATCCTTCTTATTACATGCAATTGCGCCACTGAAAAACCAGTGAACAGAATAAACCTATTCTTTATGAATGTATTCGCAAAGTCTATCCAACTGTGATTTAATCAATGCTTGACAGAAGCATTAAGTTCTATTTAAACCAAATTATTAAAAAGGCACTTGCCAGGTACTAAAAAGACTTAAGGTTCTATTGGCTTAAAAGCAGCCATTATGATTTAAGCTCCATGAATGTGGGACATTTTTAAAATCAATCCTACATTTAAATTAAACCCACATTTAAAGTTACATTTAAATGTAACCTTTTAACATACAGGCGTACATTGCCTTTCAACATTGTGTTAAATGATCCACATTTGTATAGTTTTCCAATAAAATAGTTACACACTCTTTATTGCAATAGGTTTCTGACTGAGTGAGAAACACAAAGTGTCGGCACTGTTTACTGCAAAGAACTATTGACTGTTGAGATGCCCGGAAGAGAGATATGAATGCATAAACAATGCTGAAAATTTTGTTAAAATGCTGCTCTCAAATTCTAGCTTGCATGCAATTAGGATTAGATATTGCTGGCTTTCTGAGATAATGTATGGATCTAAATTCTGTAGAGATTCACAAAGAGACAGCTTTAGCAATGCTAACAACTAACCCCTACAATAAGAAGGGAAACATGTTAACTTTTATGATTTTAGATTTACTTTAAAATCACTTTTAAACTCTATGTAATTGCAGCACCACTGATTAGTAATAAACTCAGTTAAGTATTGCTTTATTGATTTCTCTTAAGGGTATCTCTTTAGCTGCAATAATAAAACACATAATTTAACAATCTGATACAATAGTACAATAGTAATTCATATATATATATATATATATATATATATATATATATATATATATATATATATATATATATATATATATATATATATATATATATATATATATATATGGCCTAAAGGGGTTATGGGTAATGTGGTTTAAAATATGAATACTCAACTGTAAGTCTGTATTCGCATGCTTTTGAAAATGTGTTGGCACTGACCAGAGCAATGTTCCTATTCTAAATACCCATCAAGATAAAGTCTTATTTCATCCATTTTATTGAGGATCCATGCTTCTGCGGATTTTGGCCAGTATCATTTCCCACAATGCACTGCACCACCAGTGGAAAACTTTTATATAATTGAATTATTTGGAGATGTTTAGATGCCCGATATATTAATTACCTGTACTTTCTAACCATCTATCTTTAATTCCAATAAAGGTTTTACTAAAAAAACAACAAAAAAAGGATAGGATAATAGGGTTGAAGGGATAAATATGCATAAAAAGTTGTTTTAAGTTGGGGGGGTTTACTCTCAATTTCACTGTCCAGTACTTTATATTAACATTTTATTTTATTATGTAAACAAATCAAACACAAGACATATAAATTACAGTTGGATTGAGTTTTATTTACCTGATGTAAAAACAAGCACAATAATATTATCTGTCAAACATCATGTTAATTCCTCAAAGATCATGTGTGTATACCGAGCCTCAAATGGTCAAATCTACTAGGCCTAATAAGTGGTGCAATACAATTCATCTTGTTCTCACTCCAATAACATAAAACTAGTCTTGTAAACTGATATTTTTGATGAACCGAACTAATCACCTAGTCAAAACCCTAACATACATTTTGTTCTAATGGTAATCACATAAAACTGAACCGATATTCTTATTAACAGCTAATGATTTCAATGTGTTGGTTTGCATCAGTGTGTATGTGTGCATCTGTATAAGTGCTTGTGTGATCTTCTCTTATCTAGTAAGTCTGTTCCACACCTCTTTCAAGACCTCCACATAGCATTTTGTCACTGGTTGTGGGGAGGGAAGGAGTTTAAGGACATAATCAAACAGGTAACAGATGGGTCAACCTGATGGGTACCAGATTAACTTGATGGGGCCAGAAGAATCCATTTGAGCCAGCACTATGCATGCATTTGACTTGGACATGTGTTCCCTGTATCATCAGAATGATACCCAGATAGAAATTGTGATCATATCATACTCTCCCACTGGATTTCCTTGTCTGGATTTCCCCCACTGGCTTGTGGTAGAGCAATTTCTATCTTGGGGCCAAAACTTAACAGTGGGTTTTGAATTATTTGCAGTCGAGCTGCTTGTGCAAATGCAGCTTATATCACAAAAAATCCGTTCTCCTGGAGCCAGAGGATTGAATGGGTGAATTATTATGGTTCCAGGAAAAGCTGGTATCAGTTTGGGCATTTTCTCCCTTGTTTCCTCAACTTCTCACTCTTCACAAAGAACACTTTCAGTTGTGTTTGTCTCAATCAAAGACCTTAAAAAATCCTCTGCATCTGGGATGGCATGGCCTTTGCCACTTTCATATGAGCTGTTCTTTTTAAGGGTATTCCTACACCATCTATACTCAGAAAAATAGAAATAAAAATCCCAGAACTAGTCTTGAATCCCTTTCTGTTGAGTTCCGTGATACAAAAGGAAGAAGCTGACTCGTTGTTTGCATTGAGTTTAGATGAGATTCAGAATTTTTAGATGCTCTTGAGTTTAAAAAAAACTTGAGTTACTAAGTTTGGCAACCACCACAATATGAAAACTTAAATGAACAACATATAGAAAAACTAAAGAGTAACTTGTCTATCTCTGCTGTCCTAGTATCTGGAAGACTTCAGTGATGTCAGTTCCTGATGTACATTTAACAGATTTTAATGAATATCTAACAATTAATATGGAAAAGATACATCATTAACAAAATAGCACAAATAAATTTTTATGTTGTTATTAAAACTTCTTAATTTATTTAACAATCTGATTTGGTATTTTCAAAATATACTTTTATCAATGCCTTTAGGGACATGAATAGGAGTCATAAAGTAAAATAAAATGTTTTATTTCCATAAAAAGCTAGAATTGTGTTAAAGTTTGTTTAACACTACATCAAATAAAACATTCTAATGTATATTTAAAGCTGCTTAGCTACAATTTATTTGGTAATCTGATTGACTAGTCACATGACATATTGAGAACTGTTTTCTTGCTTAATAAATGTGTAAAATATTTGATTTATACAACTTTGTGGTAGTATAAAAACCCTAAGTTTCTGCCAGTCCCTACTCTATGTAGGACAACAATACCCATAATTCCCCAACGACTTTAATTCCATATATTTAGAATGTCATTCAATATATTCAACCTTCTTTCAATATATTCAGTATTCAATTTAAGTCATCAATAGATCACAATCTGTCATGTGACCATTTGGTTTATCAACATTAAGCATAATTTGAAATATATTATGGGGTTTTGAAAAAAGCAGAGCTCGGTTGGACTTAGTTGGATTGAGATCTCCCAAAATGCCAGATTTAAACAAATATTGGGTTGTACACCATATACCTAAAAATGCGTTAGCCTGCAGAAACACATAGCAGGTGTTGTGAAATTAGAGTGCCCATCCGAGATAAGGCAGTGGTGGGAGCCCGGGCCCACCCCGCTTAGTTTAGCTTAGCTTAGCATAGTAGGCAGACTGGGTTTGTGAACTAAGCTCTGGTGCACTGAAAACCCCAGAGTCTATTTTAAAGTGTGTTCAGTGTTGATTAACCGACTGGTCAGATAAGCATGTAATTTATACTTTTATAGTTAAAACATTTAGAAACTTTTTGCTACAAATTTGGTATAGTATGAAAACACTGCCTGCAGTTGCCTTCTCAGTTAACAACTGGTGGTAAATTGCGGGTAAATTGTGGGAAATGATGCTGAACCAAGTACGCAGAAGGGTGGATCATCAATAAAATTTAAAATAAGACCTTATCTAGATTCTATTAGAATAATTTGTTTGATCCGTACTTAGAATTGAAACATTGCTTGAGTCGCTGGCCATACAGCTTCAAAAGCATGCGAATAGACTTGACTACAGTCGAGTATGTATGTTTTGAACCACATTACCCATATCCCTCGAGGTCAGTCCGACTTTCATTCCATATATTCAGACTTTCGTTCCATATATTCAAGATTTATTTTATATATTTAGACTTTGATTCAATATATTCAGACTTTTACTCAATATAATCAGACTTTCATTCAGTATATTCAGATATTTGAATATTTATATATATAATAATTTCCTATATATATATAGTTGTTCCATTGTTCTGTTTGTAGGAATAAGAAGCAGATTTGCAAACCGCTAAGAAACATCAAAATGCACATGCTTATACATTCTCATTCAGGCCCATTCAGAGTGTCAACAAATCCAAACAAGTAGGTGGATGGATGTCTGTAAACAGGAGCGAATATAGCCATAAAATGCTCGGAACAGAAAGGTAACCCATCAGAGCGGAAAATAGCAGAAGTGATAACTCCACTCAACACCTAGGGGAAGTTAGAATATTTGTGTGGGAGGTGATGGTAACCTAAAGGGGCACAGGGCATGGAGGTCCATAAAAGCATCCACATGCAATAATTCAACTTAAGGAGTCACTACAAAGCAGGAAAGCAAGAACATAAGGACTGTTTTCATTGAGGATTTAAATAAGAGTATTACTTGTTAATGGGGGCTGTCATAGTATAAAGCAGCCTAGAGGAAAATGTAACGCTAAAGTAAAAAGGTGCTATAAATCAAACAGTTCTACGTATTTGCCACATGTCCACCCTGCAAGAAAAATCCACCTTTCCTATAGCAATGTACTGAAAAAGTAACAGACTATTAATAAAGCAATGTTTTTTTTTGTTTTTTTGTTTTTCCAAAGGCACAGGCAATGGTGACATGCGTTTATAATATTAGTCTTGGAAGTAAATTTGAATTGTCCAGAAGCTTTAAAGAATTCTGGTAGTAATTAAGCACTTCTTTTTCAGGACATTTTTTTGTAATTTAGCATTAAAGTGAAGCATATTTTGAACAGCTGGTTAGGTTAAAACAAAGTTCCAATGAAACTGTATCTTTTGGCAATTACCTTTACATAGTGTTGCTGCAAGTACAGACTTCCTGCTGTCAGAACGTTGCATGAATTTGGATGGAGTCATGTCCTTGTTAAACACAACTGGTATTTAAACTGGAAAGCTTGCCAGCATTTAGATAATTAGCTCTGAACCATGGGTGCCAAGAGAGTATGCTCCATAAACAATTAGCTGTATCTGTTTTGGTTTTCAATTTGTTCTTGATTTTTGTTTCAAAAAAATGTTTTTACAGTTTACAAGATTACTAATCTGTAACAATTACATTAAGAATTAAAAGTATATAATGAAATGGAAAGTACGAGGAACTGTTTAGCATTCAAAATAAGCAGCTGGAGGCTTTGTGCAAGGAGAAAAAAAAATCAAAGCTATGAAGAACTAACAGGTAGATGTCAAAGCTTATAAATGCTTTAAAAATATAGGAAGGTTTTCTGCTAAGAAAGAATATTATTTTTAGTGCATAAATACAAACATAGTGACTAATTTAAAACACATAAAGGCAAACATGACTCAAGCTAAATATATTTAAGAGACAGAATGACGTGCTTGTAAAAACGACAAAGATATAGCCAGTTTAGAGGCAAACCTTTCTCAATCTAAAGGCATCAAAATTCAATAACATTTAAATAGGCATAGCACTCCTTATGTTGTCGTCCTTTAACCATTTACTACTATTCTCAAATTTAGCAGCTTTTATAGTTACAGATAGACTGAGAAATAACCTGGCAAATTTTTAGGAGTCCTGAGTCTAAGACTCTCTGTTTGGGAGAGAAGCATTAATGGAAAACATTAATATTTTCAGTGCTGCTCTTTTTTTTTCTTTTTTTTTATGTTAAAGTTCCTGAAGAAATAAAAGAAGTATTGTCATGCAATGCTATGCCATTATTGGCATTGACTTAACTCTGGAAACGAGCTCATTTTTCTTACTGATCAAAACCTGCCGTGATTGACTAAAGGGGTCAAACACACCCAGCATGCGCTATTACACGTTTGCTTTCCTTTTTTAATTATTATTTATTTATTTGTAGTTTCCACACATGTCTGGGTGCAGGGGGTCCTCCATGCTGTGTTTCTAAATTTCCACTCAATGTTTATTTTTTGTCCTACAGGCTGTGATTGAGCCAAAAGAGGTTAAATAATTGAGCAATTAACAGGTTTCTGCAGAACCTGACGAAATACCCAGGATTTACTGATATCCTTGGATCAATGCTGTTGGAGCAGGGATACAACAAAGATAAGAAGGACATTAGGCCCACTAAAAACATAAAATATGGAGATTCTTTGTAGTTTTAGAAAATTATTATTGAAACGGCATGAAAACATCTCTAAAAATGTACTCTTCACTAGACTTTGCCTTATAAACTTTTTTTTCCCATGCAGGAACAAAAAGAATAAATACATAAACATGCTTCCTTTGGTAACTCACAGTCACAAATGATGCAAAGGTTTTGTTGTAATTTTTTTCACTTTTTAGTCTTATACTGAATTCTTCCCAAATTCAAAAATAATATTTACCACACACGTATATAATTTTGGCCACATACCTCTGACTTTATTCTTTAGGTTAAATTGTCCAATAAAATTAATGTATTATTTTGTCAGAGATCCCAGAGATTTCAGATGGTTGCAAATACATTGCATAGGCTTATAAAATGTAAAGAAGACGAAGAAAGCTAATAAAGAAACATGGCATTGAAATGATTTTTAGCAAGTACTGCCTCAAAAAAGAGAGAATATAGGTAAACACCTGTTACAAAATATCTCAGCGCAAAACAGGAGATACACAGGTTGAAACAATATGTTAATGAGAGACTTCTATCACTGACAATAAGGGCAGATTTAGTTATGATGTGTAGTCACACTTGCAATATATTTGTTAAATGTGTTACAGTAAACTGAGACCAGCTATTGTGTGAGCAGAAGTGTTAGCAGCAAAGTCCCTTTATCAACACCATGGAGTTCATACATCCATTTAATCTTGTTTGTTATTTTGGTTTTTATTTAGTTGCCTACGACTTTTGTAAGCTATTTATTTGGATTATTTTTAGAAGTTTACAGCAGGTTTTTAAAAAATGGTTCCTCATAGGACAGCTAATTGAAAACAAAAAAAAAAAAAAAAAAAACGTGGATAGATCTTAAATAGATCTTATGAATAAACAAGGGAAAGAGAACTACTTAGTATGTCAATAACAGTGGACTGTTTTAGTAAGAATCAGCCTTATTCTCATTTGCACACATTTTTTGACTTGAGGGAATGTAGTAAATGAGTCACTCCATGGGGACCAGCCACACTCTAAATGTTAGTACACAATCCTCCTTTTTGAAAAGAATAGCCTCAGAGTGAGTACCCCACTGAGAGATGAGAAAATGCAGGTCGTAAATGAAAAGGGATGCTAGTTCAGTAACTTCAGGCTATGCACAAATTTAAATGCAAAAGCACAGGGGAATAACAGGCGGAAATAGAAACGATGCAGACATGAAGACTGGAAATTGGACTATACTGAAATACATTCTCTGTTCTACTTCCCACCTCATAACTTTTCTATCTACGACTGACTATGCTGTCCAGAATCAAGAATCAGTTTATTTATATAGCGCCAATTTACAACAGGTGTCGTCTCAAGGCACTTCACAGAAAATCAATTAAAATCGAAGATACATCATAACAAATCCATTATAAAAAGTCCAGACCACCACTTATTTCTCTTACCCCTGAGTAGCAGTTGCAAGTTACAGCAAGAGAAAAAGACAAGCAGGCAAACAGGCCATCTCTCATACCTGTGTATTCCAAGTGGAAACCAGCAGCAGATACACTGATGTCAGATTGGAAGGTCAAGTATAGGTTGTTGGATGTACTGTTCAGCAGTTGGGGGATTGTTGTACCTGTATTATAAAATACAAAGAATACACTTTAACTCAATGCAGTCAATAAACAAGTTTGCAAACCACAATTACTTTTATAGAGCAAAGATGACAGTATTATTAGCACAATTTCAGTGAAGAGTTTGGCTGCTTTTTATTTGTTCAGATGTAGAAGAACATGTTCAGATAAATATTCTGGTACAAAAAAAAAAATAGGCTGAGAAATGTCAAATACAGAATGTAACTTCACTACATATGTATGAAACCCATGTTGGATGTACTACTCAGAGCTCTTTTTGACTTTAGTGGCACACTAACAAGTATATATATAATCCATCATACTATATCAGGAGAATAAAATGTTTCTTTTCTAATACAGAGCAAATCTGTGACTGTGTTTATTTTGTTTTGTTTTCTTCAAATAACATATAGATTATGACACTCAGAGATTGTGCCACTAAATTGCTTAAGAAAAAAAAGATATAAAATTGAATTATTATTATTATTATTAATTATTATTTGTTTTTTGTTATAAAGGTACTTTAAAAAGGCTTAAAAACCACAACAGTAATGTGCTTTCTATGACTGTCTGTAAAATGAGAATGCCTGTTTCTGAGGCAGGTTAGATGTTTAACTCTCTAAACAGGTCATTAGACATGGGGCTATTATTAGTTTATCAATCTTTTATGTTTTGTACCAGATTAGTTAAAAATTCATGACGTTTTTGATCAAGCACTACCGTGATGACATTACCCATTAATCCTCATCACATATGAACACTTGCTTACCCTATAAAGGTGACAGAACTATAATAAATACATTACCAAATAAATGTTTGAAACATATCTTACCTATATGTTTTTGTTTGTTTTAAGTATAAAAAATGGAAATCCATGTAATCATTGTTTAAAGTTATCAAACTAAAAAATTATACTATCTAATCTCTCTTAAGAATTTAATTTCCTTCTTATTAATTTGGTCAAACCTGTTTTGGACCTTAAGAGGTTTGAAATAAAATCCTGAAATCCCAAAATGGAATAGATAGTTTGGCATAAAGTATACTTTCTTGGAACATCTCTAAAGGATTTCATCACGTGGTGTAATGAAAATATTGCAAATCAGTTCAGACAAGGCGAAAACTGATTTCTAGCAATCTATAATGCTTTAACCTTTTGACACTGGATATCTGCTCTACCATGCTGGAGCTGTGAGAGAGCTATTTTAGGATTAAAAAAAATAAAAATTCTAAATGAAATATACCCCTGTTGAAAATTTTGACAGCTCATCTTATAAAACTGATATTGCAGCTGTCATTATGCTGCATCAGCCCCTCCTACAGATGATGATTTTGCATCTAAAATAAGAGGATAGCCTGCTTCTGGTTTTTTACCATGTGGCAAAAGAACAATTTTTAATACTGCAAGCCCCTTGGCGATGCTACCTTTGTGAAATTCTTGACTTGATCTGCAGTAAAGACAGGCTTTTGGGAGGGTAAGGATTTTTTTCCCCTCCCTCTTGACTTTTTAAACTGGATTTTAGACAGCCTTCTCAAAAGACATGCCAAATGTCATCAGCCCCATCACCACATATGTCTGCTGCTAGAGTTTTCAGAAATCTGATTGAAATTCAAGTGGGACCTGACAACTAAAATGTAGCAATATCGGAATTACCAGAGTAGCTTCCAAGCCTTGGAGCATTGCCATCCACGCCATCAAAAAAATCCAGTGAATCCCAGTTGTGTTCTGTGGCAAAGGTCACAACCTGGATCTGAATAAGAAAAAAAAAAAGCCCTCACACAATGGTAAAATAAAATAAGAAAAAATCCTAAATCTGTACCTTATTTGAAACTAAAGAATCCTCTAGTTACATATTATTTTAACAGGAAAAACAATCTAAGTTTTAAAGTTCTCACTTGAATACCAGCTCCCTCAGGAACAGATATTCTCCAAGCACAGTTCAGATAATTTGAGTATGACTCGGGGTATCCAGGAGAGAGAATGGTGCCTCGACGTTCAGTCAACACTCCCCCACAGGGAACTGGAAAAAGTACAACATGGTAGGAAACAACAGAAGACAGAAAGTGGTTAATAGAGATCAAAATGAGGAAACAGAAAACTGTTATTCACGGTGCAAGTTAAGTTTACTTTTTAAAAATCTTATTGAGTGACCAACATAAAATTGTGCATGATTTTGAAGTGGACTTTTTAATTTTCATACAGATATTTTGAAAAGTGTGGCTTATGTTCCTATTAAACACTTTATATAAGCATTTTTCATTGCCATTAAAATTACAAGTTGTCTCTGGGTTGTCTATACCAGGTTTTAGAAATGTTGTCTTATCTGTGTTGCAAAAAAGCATTAAAATAACATTAGTGTTGACCTATAAACATTTTGGCATGTAAGCACAGAAATTCAAATATATATTCATTTGACAAATGCATTAAGTTCCAAATACTAATGGTATTTCAAAATTGTTTGCAACAATATCAAATTTTGACATTTATGACCTTCATTCAAAGTAACTTTTCATTCTTTTCCATTATTTTTCTGCCACTTTCTGTGGAGTATAAATTAGAAAAATGCATGGCTAATAATGCATGTCTCCCACCCAGGCAAAAGCTTTCTGGTCTCTCTCCAATTACCATGGTTCTATCAGCTGCTTTTCAGATTAATGTCTTTCTTGCATGTCATGTCTTGCACCAGAATATTTTTTAATAACCTGCAATATTGTTAAAGGATAAATATTCAGACTCTAATAAATTGTTAAAGTGTAAAAACGTTAATACTAATGTGTTGTTCTCCCCAAGACTAAAAATTATAATTTCTCTACTTTCACTCAATTTAATATTTAGTAAAATTTCTGTTTCCAAAGGCCAAATAAAAATCTTTTTTATACTACTCAAACACTTCGGTGTTCCCAGCAGTGCCAAAGGTAACGCTTTTTGACATCGGGCTGACATAGTTTGACACTGACATTTAAGCATTTGTTGAAAACTAAATCCAAAAACTGTGGTTAGTTAAAGGCAGCAGCAGCAAAAAAAACAAAAAAACAAAAACAAAACATTGCTGAAAATGGCTACACCTAAACTTGTCATGTTATTATTTAAGCTTCGAACCCACATGAATAGAGGACTCTCAGGAGAGATTTACAATCATTTATTTTAGGAAAAGGTGGGGCAGGGAATTCGGTAATGATCAGCAACTGGCAAACAGCAACGAGTGGCGAGGAGCGGGAAACAGCAGGGCAGCAGTAACGTCAGGGAGCTGAAGACGTCTACGACGTGGGAGACCGGGAACCTCTGAAGGTGAGGACAGGTGAGGTGAGAAAAACTGCGATTGGTGAGGAACAAATGAAGGGAATGATCTTACTTGTGGAGCGTGAACTGTTGTCGCCAGGGAGGAGTGAGTGGTGAGTTTCTTCGAGCAGAGTTGTAGAAGCCGTGGTCCAGAGGAGGTCGAACAGTGGATGGTTTATACTGGAGCGGGCAGACCGAGCTTGAGCCAAGAGGAGTGGGAACCAGATGACGAGGGGAACCACTGAGGATCTTGAAGGTGGTAAAAGTTCTGGAGTGAGAGGAAACCTGAAGGTAGACACAACGGTGGTTTAAGGGCTCTGGAAAAAACAAAGTAGCAAATTAAAGGTCAATAACTAAAACGAGAAATAACTACAAGAAACATTCAAGAAACTAGAATCACTAAGAGGCACTGAGACTGGGTTTTACCGGGAGTAAACAAACACTCAGGCGATGAGTAGCTGATCCACCACTCCTCTTACACTGGCCCGGCTCATCAGCGCCAACGAGGCACACCTGTGGTGGAAGGAGCTCCAGCAGAATAGCACTGGTGACCCCCTGTGGCCAACTGGAGAAGTGGCTGAAAGAAACTCACACTGACAGTACCCCCCCCTCAAGGACCGCCACCCGGCGGTCCAGAAGATGAGGAAGAGGCCTCGAAGTCCTCAATAAGGCTGGGGTCCAGGATGAAGGAGCGGGG
Organism: Orestias chungarensis; assembly: GCA_032876305.1. Lineage (NCBI taxonomy): Eukaryota > Metazoa > Chordata > Actinopteri > Cyprinodontiformes > Cyprinodontidae > Orestias > Orestias chungarensis. Next base: position 1,602,577 of record JAVLVB010000072.1, on the reverse strand, counting down.
CACCCAGGTACGCTCCTCGGGACCGTAGCCCTCCCAATCGACGAGGTATTGATGACCTCGACGACGGGTAGCCACCATCCTCCAGACATCATAAGCCGGGTGCCCATCAATGACAGGTGGAGGGGCGTCGGCTGGAGGGCACAAAGTACTGGTTCGGACCGGCGTTATCTCAGAAACATGGAAGGTGGGATGGATCCGGAGTGACGAAGGAAGATGGAGACGAACAGAGGACGGATTAATGACCGTGTCGATGGTATAGAGCCGATGAAACGAGGCGAGAGTTTGCGTGAGACGAACTTCAGGGGGATATCCCAGGACGAGAGCCAAACCTGCTGACCAGGAGAGTAGGTTGGGGACGGTGTGCATCTCTGGTCAGCAAACCTTTTGTTCTGGGCTGAGGTTCGTTGTGGGGCTGAAATGGTCTCCTTCCAGGTATTGCGGATTCGGCGGATATGACGGTGAACGGAGGTCACCGAGATATCCCTCTGGTCGGCGGGGAATAGTGGTGACTGGTACCCTAAAGAGATCTGGAAGGGGGACAACCCAGTGGCAGCAGAGAATTGGGAATTATGAGCATACTCAATCCAGGGGAGGTGCTGGTTCCAGTCGGTCTCATGGGTGGAGGAGAGACATCGGAGAGTTGCCTCGCCCTCCTGGTTCAATCGCTCTGTCTGACCGTTAGACTGAGGGTGGTAATCAGAGGTGAGACTGGTCTTGGCCCCCAGCGCAGCACAAAAATGTCCCCAGACTTGTGAAGCAAACTGGGGGCCACGGTCAGTCAGAATATCTACGGGTATACCGTGTAGCCGGAAGACTGTTTAACCAGGAGTCGGGCAGTCTGGAAGGCAGAGGGTAACTTACAGAGGGGAATGAGATGACATGCTTTCGAGAAACGGTCTACGATAGTTAGGATGGTGGTCATACCTTGAGCAGATGGAAGGCCAGTGATAAAGTCAGCAGCAATGTTGGATCAGGGACGTTTGAGGATCTCGAGGGGCTGCAAAAGGCCCGAGGGGGGTTTATTACGAGAGCAGATGGGGCAGGCGTGAATGTAATCAATGACGTCTTTGTGAAGGTTTGATCACCAGAACCTACGGGAGATAAGAGCAATGGTCCGACTGGAACCAGGGTGACAGAAGAGGCGAGAAGTGTGGAACCAGTGAATTACTTGAGAACGGACAGAAGATGGAACGTACATGGTTTTTTGGGGAGCGGTCCGAGGGTCAGGTTCACGGAGGATAGCATCATGGACAATGCCTTCGATCTCCCAGGATACCGAACCAACCTGGCAGTCAGGAGAGATTATGGGAGCAGGATGAAGGTCGTCAGGAGAGAACTGGCGGGAGAGGGCATCGGGTTTGACATTTTTGGATCCTGGCCTGAAAGATATGGAGAGGTTAAAACGGGAGAAAAACAGAGACCAGCGAGACTGTCGGGGATTCAAACGTTTTGCGGACTTGATATACTCTAAATTGCGATAGTCGGTCCAAACCAGCAACGGATGGTTAGCACCGTCCAACCAATGACGCCATTCCTCTATGGTAAGTTTTATGGCTAGCAGCTCACTGTCTCCCACGTTGTAGTTGCCATCAGCAGGGGATAGACGTCGGGAGAAGAAGGCACAGGGATGAAGTTTGTTATCCTCCTCCGATATCTGGGAGAGGATGGCTCCCACTCCCAGGTCGGAGGCGTCGACCTCTAAAGTGAACTGACGAGAGGGATCGGGTTGAATCAGGACTGGGGCTTGTGAAAAAAGGGTTTTGATGTCGTGAAAGGCTTGATCGGCTTCGGGGGTCCAGATGAAGGTTCTCTTAACTGAGATTAACGCAGTGAGTGGGGAAACGGTCTGACTGTAGTTGTGTATGAATCGACGGTAAAAATTTGCAAAACCTAAAAAACGTTGTAACTGTTGTCTTGAGTCTGGAGTGGGCCATTCGGTAACTGCGAGAACCTTGGAGGGGTCTGTTCGGATCTGCCCGCCCTCAAAGATGTAGCCGAGAAATGTGATTGATGTTTGGTTAAACTCACACTTCTCGGCCTTGACGTAGAGACGGTTTTGGAGAAGACGTTGAAGGACTAGACGGACGTGGGATCTGTATTCTGAAGGGTCCTTAGAGAAAATGAGAATGTCGTCCAGGTAAACAAAAACGAAGATGTTAAGGAAGTCGCGGAGTACGTCGTTGATCAGTGCCTGAAAAACAGATGGAGCGTTACATAACCCAAAAGGCATTACTAAATATTCAAAGTGTCCTAGAGGTGTTTTGAAGGCTGTTTTCCACTCAACCCCCCGGGCGAATACGGACGAGATGGTAGGCGTTACGGAGATCCAATTTGGTGAAGATGGTGGCTTGATGTAGGGACTCGAAGGCGGCGGTGATGAGTGGCAATGGATACTTGTTCTTTATGGTGATGTTATTCAAACCTCTGAAGTCGATACACGGTCGGAGCGAACCATCTTTCTTTGACACAAAGAAAAAGCCCGCCCCTAGGGGAGAAGAGGAGGACCTTATAATGCCAGCAGTGAGGGATTCGTTTATTCAGGTCTCCATCGATTCCCGTTCCTTGTGGGAGATATTGTAGAGGCGGCTGGATGACAATGGGGCTACGGGAAGAAGATCGATGGCGCAGTCATAAGGTCTGTGAGAGGGTAGGGAGCAGGCCTTACTCTTATTGAAGGCCTGCTTCAGTTCCTGATATTCCCTGGGAACATTACTGAGGTCCTGGGAATCGATGGAGACGTCCTCCTGGGGCTGGCTAGGAGGAATGGCACCCAGGAGACAAGAGGAGAGACAGTTTGATGACCAGGAGGAAATGGAGCAGTCTGACCAGTTGATGGTAGGGTTATGGTTCTGAAGCCAGTCAAACTCCAACACAATATGAGGTTGGGATGAAGAAAAAACAAAAAATTACCTAGACTCTTTATGATTACCGGAGATAACTATTTGTAACGGACTGGTGATGTGGGTTATTTGAGGCAAGGATCTTCCGTCAAGAGCGGCAACCTGGAGCGGGGTGTCTAATGTCGAGGTGGGTAATTATAACTGGTCTACAAGTACTTGGGCAACTAGAGATCTTTCACAACCGGAATGTATGAGCACTGAAAGATTGAAGGAGAAGGCGAGACTGACTAGGACGAGTGATTGGGTCCGTCTGAAGCTTAGTGTTTACAGACTGACCCTCTCAGGGAGCTTCTCTTTACAGAGAGTCGGACAGTTTGCGATAAAATGACCCGGGGTTCCACAGTATAGACATTCCCCAGACTGCATCCTGGGTTGCCTTTCCTCCGGGGTTAACCTGGTTCGTCCAACCTGCATGGGTTCCGGTCCCGGGGGCGGTGATTTACGGGGTTCAGGGAAAGTCTTGGGGGAGGCTTCGAGAGGCTGGAACGAAGGCTGAACGGCTGCGGGGGCCTGGCTGACAGAAATTCTGCGGTTTACCCTTAGACGGTCTCTTTCTCTCAGACGACCATCAACACGTGCTGCCAGAGAAATAAATTCCTCTAGCGTATGGGGTTCATCAAATAGAGCAAGTTCATACTATAGAGGTTCATTCAATGCGTGAAAAAACGCGCTCTTTAAAGAGCGAGGATCCCATTCCAACCGGGAAGCCAGAGTCCTAAACTCAATGGCGAACTCTGCCACGATCTTGGAACCCTGTCTTATTTTCTGCATCTTACGAGAAACCGTCAAATAATCGGTCTCATGACCAAAGACTCTTATAAACTCCTCTCTGAAATCATGAAAAGACAAACAAAACTCGGGGTATCTATGGAAACGCGATTCAGCCCATTTGAGCGCTGTTCCGGACAGCTGACCGATAACATCATTGAGAAATGAATGAGGCGACTGGGCGAAAACAAACGAACACTGCATCATACACCCCCTCGCAGCCGCCAGCACTTCCGGAGTACCTCTCTGGAACTGGAAGTGAGACCCCTCGGGGAACCGGAACCGGAAACTCTTGACGCGGAAGTGGTGGTGATGGAGTGATGGAAGCAGTGGCGCCCTCATACGGAGGGGGTGAACTCCGAGGCTTAAGGGACAAGATTCTGGAGGAGAGCTGTAATTTGATCCAGGGTCTGATTAGTTGTAGCTTGTTGTTCTGATAGGGATCAGAGGACGGACTCGTGGGAATGGAGCATGGCGGATTAATCAGAAATAATTCTCCTGAGAGTCTCCTGTGGGTCCGCTTGGCCTGAGTGTTCTGTCATGTTATTATTTAAGCTTCGAACCCACATGAACAGAGGACTCTCAGGAGATATTTACAATGATTTATTTTAGGAAAAGGTGGGGAAGGGAATCCGGTAATGATCAGCAACGGGCAAACAGCAACGAATGGCGAGGGACGGGAAACAGCAGGGCGGCAGTAACGGCAGGGAGTTGAGGATGTCTACGACGTGGGAGACCGGGAACCTCTGAAGGTGAGGACAGGTGAGGTGAGAAAAACTGCGATTGGTAAGGAACAAATGAAGGGAACGATCTTACTTGTGGAGCGTGAACTGTTGTTGCCTGGGAGGAGTGAGTGGTGAGTTTTTTCCAGCAGAGTTGTAGAAGCCGTGGTCCAGAGGAGGTCGAACAGTGGATGGTTTATGCTGGAGCGGGCAGACCGAGCTTGAGCCAAGAGGAGTGGGAACCAGATGACGAGGGGAACCACTGAGGATCTTGAAGGTGGTAAGAGTTCTGGAGTGAGAGGAAACCTGAAGGTAGACACAACGGTGGTTTAAGGCCGTGGGAAAAAACAAAGTAGCAAATTAAAGGTCAACAACAAAAACGAGAAACAACTACAAGTAACTAGAATCACTAAGAGGCACTGAGACTGGGTTTTACCGGGAGTAAACAAACACTCAGGCGACGAGTAGCTGATCCACCATTCCTCTTATACTGGCTCAGCTCATCAGCGCCAACCAGGCACACCTGTGGTGGAAGGAGCTCCAGCAGAAGAGCACTGGTGACCCCCTTTGGCCAACTGGAGAAGTGGCTGAAAGAAACTCACACTGACAAAACTTTATGTTGCCCAGGAGAAGAACGAATCCTCTACAATAATTCAATAAGTGTATACAATAATTATTTTAATTTATATGACTAAATAAGTGATGGAAGAGAATAATATAGGGTCAACGTGTAATGTGAGCAGAAGGAAGAGCACCTTGTATTTTCTAATCAGAAGTTCCAACAGTACTTTTAGTGTTCAAATAACATAAATATCAATATTTTCTAGGTAATGCCTTTATTCTTCAGAGAGAGTTTAGCTCCACTGTGACTACTTATCCTCCTAAGTGACATAATAGAGAAAATTACCTCAAGCACTCACACGTTGGAGAAATCACTGTTTCATAGCATGACTGTCTAAATATTAACCTCTGGCAAGGACATATTGACATACATTTAATGGTGAATTTCATTGACAATACAATTGAAGGACGCCATTTTTTTAATTTTTTTTTTTTATAAAATTGCTCTACAATCATAAAAAAAACTGGAAAACTATAATATGCATATTTTACATGTAGAATATCTCCAATCTCATTGAACTACGTATATTATGACAATAAAAGGCATTCTATATAAAATCAACAACTTGGAGACAAGCATTAGTTGTTTTTATATTTAACATCGGAGATCACATGACTTTATTAACATTACACAATGTTCGAAGTTTCTATCATTTTGAAGAAGTCAAGCCATTTTCCTCTGAGCTTTGAAATAAACAAGGCATTTTTTCTCTACAACTGTGGCTCACAATATGTTTTCGTTTTTGGCCCATTCTCTTTAAAGTCAACAAATGGTTAAAGAGCCCAGTATATCAATAGTTTAAAAAAAAGTCTTGAATGAACCTAACAGCCATGCTAACTTCTAAGTAGGTTAAATCTTATTTTACCCCTATTCTAGACTCCAGCAAATTAACTCCACCCCATCTAGGGACCCTAATGCTTTTGTGTTGCTTATAGGCCTATGATATTTAATATTGATCTTAGGTCATAACTTCTTTAAAAAAATGTTGTAGTAAAACAGCTCATGTATTTTATAGAAAAAATACTTTCTATAAGCCTCACTCAACAGAAACAACTTTATTTAAGAATTCAACCAACATTTGGATTTTAGTTGATTCTTCTGCATGCAATGTACTTAATTGTTCTTCTGGATCTTGCAACTAATTTTAACACTGCTGATAATTGGTCTCAACCTCCCGTTTTAAGGGCTGGTGTCTTGCAACTCTAAGATGCACACCTGGGTCCACTATTAGCTAATTGGTAGAGCTCTGTAGAGCTTGACTGAATGCTAAAGATGCAGCCAATGGCATCTCCAGTAAGTGCAGAAGGCTTCTGTAAGACTTTGTACAAACACATGAAGGGGCAGCATATTACTCTAATTTTATTTATTTACATTTGCTACCAATGCATTATATAATTCATTTATAAATGTTCAGTATTTATTTTTAGAGCTGTGTAGGGTCAAGTCCCATTCTGAATTGTTGACCTTCTAGAGCCCTAAACCCAGTTATTACCAGTTACACAAGCAAGTAGACTGTATCCAAACATGAAATTTCTACAAGCAAGAATTTATTTGTACGCCAAAGTGCTGCTACAAAATTGCTGAGCTTTATATGAGAATATAACATCATTTTAGGATAATTTAATGACAAGTTAATAATTTAAAAGCGGTTTGTAAAAGACGGGGCCAACTGAAAAAGACAGATATCCTTAACCAAGATCCACAATGAGCCAAGTTGTTATGAAAACCATATGGCCTGGTTGATTTATTCTGTTAAGCAGCAAATTCTAACTATAATCTTGCAGGTAACCTGCAGATCTATTTCAGACCCAGCTATTGCACAACACATGTAGTTTATAAGAATGCAAAGTGCTAATTTATGCTATCACAACCATAATATTTTATTGTAAACTAGAGGGGATCCAAATAATGCTGATTCTTTTAAAATGCTAATTTGGCCCATTGGACGCAGTGACCTGCGATGGACTGGCGACCTGTCCAGGGTGTACCCCTGGCTCTTGCTCAGTGTAAGCTGGAGATAGGCACCAGAAGACCCCCGCGATCCCACAAGAATAAGTGGGATAGATAATGGATGGATGGATGGATGGGTGCAGTGACCACAAGATTGAAATGCAAAGGAAATTTTCATAGCACCCTGCAGCCAGACAGAAAACATGTGATAAAAATGTTCTAGTGTGTTTGTAGATTCATATATACAGTGGATCCAGAAAGTATTCATGGTTCTTTTTTAGCTTATTCACACAACTACTTAGTATAAATTTCCAAGGACATTTAATCATATTGAAATCTGCACCTTGGCTTAGATTTTTCAGCTGCTTGTTTGAGATTTTGATCACTTCAGCTTTTTGTTGAAGTGATTAAAATCCAAACAGTTACTGTGTTTGGTGCTTATTGTGTTCTCCCTCCAACATAACTATTGGAGGAAGAAAAGTTGACTGACAGGCTGGCTGAAAATGTTTTAGAATCCACTTTGGAATCTGTCGAAAGCAACCTATTCACCAAATGGTTTACAAGCCTAACGGATAACCTTGAAAGTCCCTGCCTAGTGTTAATCTTTATCCTCTAGTTTTGCATACATAATGGCCCCTGTAATGTCAGTGGTCTAAATGTATCAAATTACAAGATAATAATTTGGGATTCTCTATTTTTGTCACACACTGTGACCCTTTGGATAAAGAAAACCCTACAGATAACAATATAACATAGCATTACAGCTTAAAGTTGCCTGTAAAGAGAATAACCTCTTTGGCAGATACCTTTAACATGCGAGAAGCGAAACTGTAACCCTTTAAAGTAAATCTATGCTCCTACTTTGGACAACCCATTAAATAATTACTAAAAAGTGTGAAATTTTAAAATGTACCTAAAATACTTTGCAACAGAAGTTTTGTTTTTAGAAAAAAACCATAATGACCTAAATTAATTTTATTGTCCTATTTTGTCTGTTAAACTTTCCAAATATTTCAAGTGTTTTATGTCATCAGGAGCAACGCTTTGGTCCAACCCTTCTCCACTCCCACAGACTGAGACACTTTAATTGGTGTTGGGAGACTCGGTTGTTTAAAAACAAGAACTGTGCGGTTCTGTTTACTTGTTGACACCTTTGAACAAGTGTTTTAACCAACTGTGAATTCCACGGTGTGGGCACGCTGAGCGTGAATCCCAGACATCTCAGAGCTTATATAAGAATACAGAGTGATGACTTGTTTGAAATTATGAATTTATTTTGTATGTTTAACGGGTACTGTCACAATTTTTTTTTAGCTTATCCGAAGACATACTACAACATTGCTGTATGATTCTTTTTATCTTTATGTTATCAGTCAATAATAAACTCCTAGTTTACAAAAGGTCATTTACTCATGCAGGGTAACAATATGAATACCAGTGCTTTATACTTTAAAAAAAATTTAAAATAGGTTTGTTTTAACTTCTCTGACATAAACACATTAATATGCACAAGTCAAACCCTTCAGGTAAAAATAAAAATCCGTCAAAACTGTTGTTTAGGTTCTCCCGAACTATTATCTAGTAAATTTGTTTTTTGAAATCAAAAGCAAATGAGTGCTGTATAATGTGCCGGGTCAGTTACAGAAGGCTGAGGAAATGCTAATTTGTCTTTTGAAACAACACCTGATGCTGTAAGATCCAATAAACACTGCTTGAGTAATTTAGCATTCTGTGTTGTTGTTTTTTTCCTCAAGCACCTATAAGACTATATCTATTATTCTGAATGAGTACACTGTCGCTAAGGGAGATGCTGCAGCCAGATTCAATCTTAAAATAAAAATCACTGTTTGAAATGAAACTGCGTGTGCCATGTCTATTCCTTCATTGCTTGGCAGGAAACTGGAATGAACCCTTTGGTTGAAATCTCTTGCTTTTACCGTCTTGGATTATTTGCTTGCTGGCATAAGGCCCTATTTCAATAGGGTTTGCCTCACTTCATCATAGCTATGCATTTTTCCAAAGCAACTGTGTGGGGTTCTTTGTGATGCAGAGAGCATTGCTTTTTCACTACACATCTTTGAAAAAGGAAGAGCATGTACAGAGAGATAATAAAAATCACATTTCTGCATACATCTCTCAAGGATGCTAGTCAAGTGAACATATAAACAGAGATTTAGGTTTTTTAAGCAAAAAAACTTTCACACACAGTGTTTAGAAATACCATTTTACTAGAGTTTCAAAATAGTTATCTCTACTTATGTATTATACCACCTATTAAACAAGTCAAACTGTCAGTGATGCTAAATCATATATTCAAATATATTCCTCTTTCGGTGGTTAAAATGTTTTACTATCAAATGGGACATATTTTTAAGAAATTTCCATCCATCCATTCATCCATACATTTTCTCCTGCTTATCAGAGATCGGGTTGCGGGGGCAATAGCCTAGGGAGATCCAGACTTCCCTCTCCTGAGCCATTTCGGGCAGCTCATCTGGGGGAATCTCTAGGCATTCCCTCAACTGGCTCCTTGACGTGGAGAAGCAGCGACTCTACTCTGACTCCCTCCCAGATGATCAAGCTTCCCACCCTATCTCCAAGGGAGAGCCAGGACACACTGCAGAGGAAGCTAATTTCCTCCGCTTGTATCCGTGATCTTGTTCTTTCGGTCACGAAGCAAAGTTCTTGACCATAGACAGGGTGGGAGAGTAAGTCAACCGGTAAATTAAGAGCTTCACTTTTTTTTTCTTTTTTATTGATATTTTTGCTAGAAAAATACAGAAAAGTGCACATTGCTTTGTTACAGTTACGTGAATCAGAAAGAACATCTTTAGTGCACTTAACTATGGAAAGCCGTTTCATTCAAAATTAAATAAATACATATTTCATGAAGTAAATTAATATCCCAATGAATTAAATTAAATGAATATTTCAAAAAGATTTTTTAAAATATTTTATTTATTTTAATTTTTCTACAATATTTATTTATTTATTTCACAATGAAGGATTTTATTTATTTATGTATTAATTAATTTATGTATTTATTTATGTATTTATTTCAAATTGGAGTTTTATTGTATTTAGTGGCGCGTTTATTTTGTATTTGACGCTTTACTATTTCAGTGGCTTTTATTTCAAAACCCCTTTTTTTCATTTGAAGCTCTTTTTATTTCATGTTTGTATATTCAAATGAGGTGGCGGAGTTTTATCTGTGGGTAGCGCTGGTCCATACTGTTCAACGGACAGTGATTTAATTTTATTTCATGGAGATATTAATTTATTTCATGAAATATTTATCTATCTAATTTTAAATGAAACGGCTTTCCATACTTATCAGCACTTGCTCAGTCTTTTTAAAAAGAAAACCACAAGAACAAAGCAAAAAAATAAATAAGTAAAACAAATTCATTCCAGCAACAATTTAGAAAAAAGCCAGATCTACAACATAACAGATCTCGAAAAAAAAAAAAAAAAGTTATGTTGCGTAAAACTAAATAATTTAGTTGTGCATCAAACCAACACTTACCAACCAAGAAGCAATAGATATTTAACTACATCTCAAGTTTTGTCTAATTACAAAAATTAGCTACCAATGGATACAATGAATCAAAGTCATTCTGAAAATTATTGACAAGATTAAATGTATGTGCACCCCTGGGGATGAATGTTTGTGTGTCTGTTTGCATGCAGGGAATACAGCAAAGGCTGGAGAATGAGGTTGCTTACCAGCACATGAGGGCACAGTGCCATTCCACTGGGCCAGGGCATTGGACATGGCCTCGCACCTGATGGCGTTGGAGCCATAAAGCGTGTAGCCTGGATTGCATTCATAGAGCACTACCATGCTGATGCCAAAGTCATTCCCTATCCTCTTCCCAAATCGGGGCTCAGGGACTGAGCTACACTGAGTGGCACTTGTCCTGGGTACAGCTATGGATAAAAGAGGAGCTGATAAGAATCAATGGAAAAAAGCCAAAGAGCAGTGGGTGTGTTAGACAGACATGCGACTGGGACAATAGAAGATGGCAGGAGGGATGCAAAAAGACCTTTTTTCAAAAGTCACTATCAGCCTCTTTGCAAAGATGAGGTTATGCCTAGTCTCATCCACTGGCTCTGCCTCTTTTCTGTTGACTTTATGTAACAACTACAAAGCCAAATGGTTCAAATAGGTCAAAGTAAGACAAAAGTAAAACCTTACCTTGGTAAACAAAATGAAATCCTTTGGCTGTTTCTGTTCCATTTGCAGTAAACTTGAGAGTTATCTTGTTTCCTGAACTTAAAGGTAGTGTCTCACCTAAATAAAAAATTCAAACAAAATGTCATTAAAACAGAATCAAAATTTGAGAAAATTTTTTTTATGCATTACTTAATTTGGTGCTCCAAGAATCCTACTAGTATCTTATTCCCTGCTGTGAGATGCTGGACTGTTTCTAGGGCTTCTTTGTAATACCTGCTCTTGGGATTTTGCCTGGTATGATAGATTTGGGATTCTATTGCTGTTGTGTTCAAGGTTGTTATTTTGCTGCCGTGATCAGTGTTATCCTTGTGTCATCTTAATGGTTGCTATTTGCCTGTATATGTATTCTATAGGGAGCAAAATCTCTACTTTTTGGATACCCCTCTTTTTTACAATCTATCCACATTACTCCAGCCCAAATGACATTCTGATGTCCCTAGGGGCTATATCTCAAGCTTTAAAACATCAATTGGTGTTGGTCTTTAGCCAAGAGACTCAATGCCAACTTCCTACCTCGTTCTATTATAAAAGTGAATAAACATAGAACCATACTGGCTCAGATATTGATCAGTCAAACAAGGTTGGTTTCCAGTTTTTAGGAACCAGGCCCCTTCACAACCCCTTCTGTTACCATCATGGCAACCAATGTGATATGATTTACATTTACAAACAGGCAAGTTAAGACAACCTAAGTAGAGTAAACTTCTAATGAAAATACGAAAAACAAGAAAAAGGAATACAAAATATCCTCCCTCCAAATCCAGGTGATGTAGATACCTGAGTGAGATCCATATATGGATGAGAGGAGGGCTGACTCTGTTGAAGGTCCATCATAGATTTCAACCACATCAGTGTACAGAGTCTGGAACACCACAAACTGACCAAAGAGAACTGCAAAGAGAGTCATGGAAGGAGACAAAAAACAGAAGAAAATGTGTTATACCAGCATGTGGAGGAGCTACCGACAGTTAAAAACACTCCACACTGTGACTGCTTATTTAAGCCTTTTTCCCATTCATTGACTCAGCTGCCTTGTCTTTACATTTTGCTTCCAAAGATATAGATGTCTCTTTAAAGTGGTCTAGAACAATATGTCATTATGAAAGCTTTTAAAAAACAATGATGGCTTTTATTTTTACTCAGTTAAATTTGCGTGTTATTAGGGAAGGGTGTTTTTATTCAGTAATCCTCTGAACCCTGACCTATGGATCATTCAGAGAAAAACAGTTTTTAAAATCATGGTTTTAACTAATTTTGTACACATGCCCAGTAACTTATTTGACAATAGGATGAGAACTACAGTAAATGATCAACAAGATGATAACTCTTGTTTTCTATTTTTTCTTACTCCTTAAAATAAGAATTTAACACATTTCATCTAATTGACAACTTGTTATTCCATGTCCTGTGTATGTAACCTGATCACTCATTTTTTTTGTACATTGAAATAAATTTCTTTGATTAAAAAAGATATCCCCAGCCTGTATTATATGTCCGTCTTATGACTGATGCTCATATTTAGTCATTAGTTATTAGATATTAGTTAAATTAGTTAAATATTAGACATTAGTTAAATAATATCTTGTAAAAATATTACCATTGAAGCATTCCTGATTATATCAGTGTGTACATGTCCTTGAAAATAATCTAATTCCCTTACCAAATGAACAGACTTGTGAGAACCGATCAGTACCCAGGAGAAAACACATGAATTTGTGGAACTATGCATGCCTTTGCACATAGAGTTGCTGTTTAAATGGTAACCTAAATCATGTTGTGTAATGAACATCAAGACCTGCATGTCCCTTATGTGCTCATCTTTTATTTCTCTTTACCTTTTTTGTAAATTTTGTGCCCATTGTATTATCATATGTTTGGTATTGGGTGAAATGTTCTTGGATTCTATAATTGAAATGGCTTTTAAAACAACAGAAACCTTTAAAGTTAAGGTACCAGGCTTTTTCCCAGGCAAGTAAACTAGACACACTTGACAGAAAACCAAAAAATAATCACACCATTAATACCTTACACAGGGCCATTTCTGAAATATGGAGCAGAACACTCTCCACGCCTGCACACATTGCTGTAGGCAACAATATGATTGTTTTCAGTGGCATACTAGGTATCCCATAGAGATGACAGTTTGTTTCTACAAGGCTCAAGTTCTAAAAAATAAATTATGAACTTCAAACATTTTTTTTCATCTAATCTATTTTCATATTATCTATGGTTAAATATGGTTAAATCCTAGAAAAATAAACTGTTTAATTATAGGACAAAACCAAGATAAACAACTCTGCTTGGGATTTCTCTATATTCACATGCATTTTTATCATGTGGGAGAAAATCGGAGTACACACTAAATCAACGCTGCAAGGAAAAGAACATAAGCGGTTCCTAAAATAACTTTTGATTTACTGGAAAATTCTTTTTCACCATACGTTTTTTTTTTCTTTTTCTCCCTATTTCAGCTCTCGTCTATGCTGCAATTTTAGACTCAAACAAGAGGATAGACCTAATTCTCACAAGGCTATCGTGAATCAGTTGTCCTCTCTGTCATGTCATGGTAGCATAAATTAAAGCACTTGACCTCAAACATTTTAACATTTTATGTGAAAGTTTTCACCCTAAATTAACTAAAAGTACTCTATTCATGTTGATTACATGTCCCTTAAGGTTCTGACTTTACATGGGTTAGTTCCTTAAAATTCTAGTGCAATTAATAAGCATTACACCTATGCAACAAAAATACATTTTATTTTTACTTTTTAAGAACCCTTTGCATGCATGGTGTGTTATGCCCTCTTGTTTGACTGGCCAGGGTGCTGCCTTGCAATGGTAAATTTCTGAGTTTGCCCAGTAAATGTACAGGAATACTTGTGGTACTCCAGTTTGCTCCTAAGATCCAATGTCAATTTTAGGTGGAATATTAAATTATGAATTACTGCTATGTATTTCTGCAGGATGCCAAAAAACATTTGACGGCACGAGCAACAGTGTCATATCTGTGATACTCCTTGACATTGACATTTACTTAACAAACAACAGATATTTAATCACACTACATGTTTAATCTCATTCTCTATATAGAATTAAAAGCAATAAACAATAAATAGACAATTAAAAAGCAATAAAACTTAAAAACTAAATGGTACTTTATCTTATCACAGTAAAAATTACATGGGAATTATGGGAATAATAATGAAATTTATACTCTTCATTGTAACAGATACACACAAGCAGAAATAACGGGGAACCCACAGAACTTCAGATTTTCTGCAGTATTGGAATAATTTCATTTAGACTCATGGAATATATTTTTGATGCAACAATGTGAATGTTTCTTTGGTATTGTTTGGCATTAAAGAAGAAAAAAAAATCTGCGTATTTTACATTTTAAAACCCAGAGAGTAAAACCTATTAACCTTTTTACCTTAACAGAACTCAGCATTAAAAAACTGGTTTTAGTTGAGTAAAAGTTCCAATAAAACGTGCCTTCACATCTACATTTTGAAAAAACAATGTTTCAAATATCTTAAGGACTCCATTGATCTGGGGCCTGAAATCCTGCAGGGTAGTAAAGTAAATTAAAATACGTGTCATGCTATTGGAGCTGTTCGGAAAGGAGATCACATAGTGACAAAGTTGTGAAAGTATCCATTTGAAAAGGTGCCGACTGTAGCGATGAATGGGAGCACCTGGTCAGCAAGTACATTTTGAAGTGTGAGCCGGACTTAAATGGTATTAAGGTGAGCAGTGTGAGCTTAGAAATCTTTCCACTGCATAACACCTCCGCAAACAGACTGTGTGCTGTAGAATTATTCCTGTAAAAGCCTTTATTGTCATGTATACTATCACTTATGCACTTCATATTCTACAGTGGTGAATGGACTTTTTAATTTAGTGAAAAAATATCTAGTGCTTTTTTATTATTGACATCATAAAAAATGTATTTTATCGTGAGAAAAAAGATTAATTTCTTTAAGGAAAAAAATAAACACTTTAAAAAAATAACTCCTTAAATCCATATTAATCCCTTTTTTACTCTGAGATGGTGTTAAAACCAGTATTGTTTTCTTAATTTAATCGTATAATTTTTAGTTTTATTGAGATAATGATGAGTCACTCCATTAATTTCTTCACAAAGGTCAGAAATTGGAGAAAAGGTTAGAAAAGTTTTGATGAAAGAATAATGTCAAATGTTGTTCTAGCAGTAATATTTACTGAGCAATAGCAGGATGATAGGATGTCACAGGTCATTATCTGATTTTCTTTTTCCTCTCTATCATAACATTCTACTAATTGGACTATGGTTGGCCTTTTTTTAACCAAAATTGAAACCAAACTATCAAATCAGATTTAATGTTTGATTGGAGCTACATTATCAGTTTTTTAGAGTACTTTTGTGCTTTTTTGTAAATAATAATAATAATAATTTCCCAGGTATAATTGCTTTTGAGAAGGGCAATTTAAGATACATCCTCCTACCACCTTGCAATTCATTTTTGTCCTCTGTAGAGCAACTATACATGCCACCATGTTAATTCCTGTTGGCCTTTACAGAGGACTTATTAACAATGCGGCATGTGTTGGGAGGTCTCGACATAATTCTATTCCTGGTTAACAACATAACAGAGTCCCAGTGTCCTCTCCCAACGATATACTGTAAAAAATTAGCTTAAATAAAATTAAAAAGTTACCTGTTTTTCTTTTTTTTATGTGTCATAAGAACAAAAGAAATGTAAAAACGTTTTTTTCTCTGTGTCTCAGGAGAATAAAATATCAGCAGATCACTATGCTGCATAAAACTGCTGTTGATACTACAGTATATTAGTAAACCTGAGTAAACCTTAGTAAATCATGCAAGACATGTGCTTACATAGATCTCCCAGTGCTTAACCTATTTTCCAAATAAATCTTAGTAACATAATAGCATTGCCACTACAGCCCTAGCTGTGGAAAACCAAACCATTTTTTAAACAGAACCAACTAAGAACTGACTCTAGCACAACCATTTGTTAAAATTGGAAGCACCAGACCTTTCTAGAGGTGTGACATAATTTGGCAGGTCTTATCCACTTTTTAAGGTTGTTGTAATCCTTGGCGACATATAATAGCTTGTTTAAATATTGCCATAGATTAGTGTATTTTAATATTTATAGTTTTTGAGGTGATTAGAAGTTAAACACAATATAGACATTGAACTTGCCTTCCTTTATTCTTTACTTTAAGGGAAACATTATTACAGCAAAGTCACAGGTTAAAAGAAATGATGGATTCTTAATTCCAGTTTAAAAGAATCACAGGATTGATAAGGACCTGTGTAACTCTGATCTAACGTGATAGATGAAGCTGGATTTATGTTTGAGTTTGTGATCTGAAGTAAAAAATAGAATCCTTTCAAGAAAAGGCAAGAGCAAAAAAACAAAGCAAGAAATGGACAGCACATCTGATTTGCTGAACAGTAACACGTAATACAAATTGGCTTCACTTTTCCTCTGTTATCTTTATGATTTCAGCCTTGTTCATAAAGTCATTTCGAAAAGCCCTTATCAAAAACAAGGGCATATGCTGCAGATAAGATCATTACAATACTACTGGAAAGATGAATGACATAGTAATCTTACAAAGTCTATTTCAGTCTATGTCTTTCCTTCCTCCGGACTTGATCTTCAATCTTGTAAAGGGATAAACATAGTCAAATGGATTATATAACGTATGCTTGTTCATAAAACTGGTGTATCTAAGTAAAACACAAAAATGCAATTCATGGACAAAATTCTACGTCTGTTTTACATCGCTGTACGATACTGGATAGAAGTCAAAAAGATTTTAAATGCAGCTGTTATTATTACTTATTTTCAGTTCCGTTATTTAACAATGTGATGTTTTAAATAACCACAAAGACCTATGGGTGGCATCAATAGTTTTGGTTTACTATTAATTTAACAAAGCTATTTTTAAACTAGAGAACTCCGATGAATCTAAATATCAAGACCAAGAACACCTGGTCTGCTTTTGCTTAATAATCAAAGCAAGAATTCTGGCACAATGAACCTGCAACCCTAGATCTAACTTCCCAGGTGCTCAAACAAAGAGAGAGACCAAGGATATAGAATTCAAAATGTTCTGCCAAATCATGACAGGATGACACTTGCCTTATATTACTTCCTTATTTAATACATTTTAGTCATCTTTAAGATTATTTTAACAATCTAATGATACTGTTTAAAAGCTCTGAGTGTTCCTTAGTTGTTTGTTATTTGTCAAATAATCAGAAGTGTGTGAAGCTCTAGGCTACACATCCAGCTTTAAGCATTCAGAATGCAAGATGAGTAAATCGTCACTATTGCAGACAGCATGGAAATAATGATTAGTATTATAGGGTCATTGTTGCAATATTTGTGTTGATTCTGCAGCAGTGGCATGCAAATCTAAAGTTCAAAATGTGCAAGAGCTATGCCGCTCATGTGAAGCAATTTTTCAATATGTCCCAAACAATCTGTGGCATTGAAATGTGAACTTGAACAACACTGAATAAACTAGTGATGTCATATTTAGATATTTTGTTACATTAGGGAAGTTACGAGTAGGGAGTATCATGCAGCTGTATATTTGTCACAAAATTCATACTGAATAAAGGAAGGGTTTTTGGACAACACAGTTGTTACTCAGAGCGGATGCAGGATAAACTCTTAGGAGGTCTCCAGTCCATCACAGGGCCACAGGGACACACCAAAGACACAACCCTAAGAGCAATTTAGAGCGACGACTAACAGTCTTGTGTTTGGACTATTGGAGGAGGCAGCAGTACAACTGGCTGCAATGAGAGAACCCAAGCATGCACAGGAAGAAATCTCCTTGCAGAAAGAACCCAGGCCTGAAGCTTTTATGATGTTACACACTGCAGATGAGTTTCTCCTCAGAAAGTCATTGTGAAAAAAAAAAACTGCTCATATAAAGATCCATGCACAAAAGAAATCATTGTTATATAGACATTTATATACATAATGATGCCATGAACCCATCTACTTCGTATATGAATCTTATTCAAGGGCAGTAAAGAAAGAATATGGTAATGCAATGTCTAATGTTAACCATATTTACTATAAAAAATGTACATGCTTAGAAGGCAGACGCTTTAACTCCAACTAACCACCTAACTTTTGATTTATTCATCCATGTAGGAGAACAGTAAGCATATTATATGTATATGACTCATCAGCTGTATTGGTATTAAATCACTACTGAACTCCTCTTCAGTAAAGATTATACATAGCAAGAAACAGCCTATTTCTTGCTATGGTCGAACTAGGTGACTGCTTAGGGCACCCTGGCCCATAGAGTTCCCGTAAAGCTATCTTGTCCTGTCTTCATTATTAGTTATCTTATTTATAAAAAAAATGTTTTAAGTGTTAAAATATAAGCACATGATGTAATTACAATAAAAATAAAATCTTTATCTGGTATAAGGTTTTAAGTTGCTTGGAGGGGCGTGGCAATGGGCGTGACACTCAGTGACCGATTTAGATTTAGACTTAACATTTAACATTTACATTTAGCATTTAGATTTAGATTTAACATATAACATATAACATTTACATTTCGATTTAACATTTAGATATATACTTAATATTTACATTTAGATATAGCCTAAAACTTAAACTTACAAACTTTTTGTTCACATATAACATATGTCTAAATGTGTGTTTAAAATGAGCTAAATGTGAAGAAAATCACCTGAAATTTGCTAAATGTCAAGAAAATGACCTACATGTGGAGAAAATGTGAGTGCGAAAACTGTGATCATTTTCTTTTACATTCGGCACCCCATATTTTTCCCATTGATGGAAGAGACTGCCACAGTCTTTTATGGGTAGAGAGAAAAGAGAAAAAACAATAACAACAAAAAAGATCCGTCCATCAAACTATTCCACAGCTGTACTTACTGCTGGCCTGTAACCAACCGACAGGAAGAATGCACGCTCACACTCACGCACCCGTCATGCCCATAGACGTCCCAATACTATCACAGTGTGTTCCCCACACGCTACGAATGCATATCTACCCCTCCCAACCTAAAACAATTCTGTATGTCTCGATGCGCGGCGCATGCACACAGACAGTGTTACCAGATTGGGCGGTTTTCATTTGATTTTGAGGGTAAAAATTGCTTTGGGCGGGTGGAGATAATTTGGGCTGGTTTGAAGTCAGATTGGCAGTTTTTGAGTTAACCTATTGAAACACATGTCCACCCATTACTGGTTCATAGCAAAGCCTCATTGACCTTTCTCCATCACTGATTAGCTAACGTTAGTGATGGGTCCGGCAACACCGATGCGTCGGAGCATTTATTAAGCTCATAGACCAAAGCCTGTGTTGGTGCGTGTATTGATTTCAGCAAGTCAAATGACAGATACAGCAACTGTTTCAAAAATCACACTCAAGCACCACACTGTGTTTATAAGAAGCGAATCTGTCAACTGGAGGCTTTTGCGAAAATAATTCTTGATCTTTTTGGGTACAGCGTCAACTATGGAGCCTCATGGCAAACGAAAGATTTCCGCAGTTTGGGACCATTTTGATCTTACATCGGAAAATAAGGAGATTTTGCAGATTTTGTTGGATTTTAGCGTTTTGACATATAGTATTAAATTCTCTGAAGTGTGTTCATGTTCACATAGTAAATATAACAATATATTAATTGGGGGGGTTTTGTGTGATGTGTTGGGCTGGAAAACCTCAAGCCTATCTGGCAACACAGAGACCTGGAGCGATAAATAAATATGGCGACAGCGGAAGAGCGCAAAATTAGATGTTCCACGGTGTAGTTCCGAAGAGAAACAGAAACAGCCCTAAATTAATAATCAGATCGTAGTTTAGATTTTGTATGAAGGATTTCGAACAAAATGCGGTAATTTAAAAAAACGTGTCATAACAACAACAAGTTTATTTTAACAACTAAGACCTTTGCAAACATTCTTGTAAACTCCGTACGTTATCGTCTCTCCGTACCAAAGAAAATGTCTAATAAACCACCTGTGAAGCAGATGATACTCACTGTTTCGTTTGCTAAACTTATTCTGTACAACATAAAAAGTTCATAATAAATAAAAAGTACAAATATAATCAAAGAAACAAGACTGAACCAGGCTACTATGTTTTGGTCGTTAGCTGCACCTTTAAACTGGCGGAGCACGTTGTAAAGTTGTTACTTGTTTTAAATATAATTGGATTCTCAATAAATTTTTTGTAGGATTGCATTTGATAGCCGTTAAATAAACCTCAAAATAAATTAAAATTATCGATCTTTTATTTTGTTTTCTTTAAAAAATAAAAACCTTTGTATTGAATTCTAACGAATCTACATCCCCAGCATATGAAAATCGGTTAAAGAATCTCTGATACTTGTGACTAATCTGGGTCACTTGATTGTATGTTTACATTTAAACAAAAAAATTTCTAATGTGGAATCAAAAGCTTTTATTCCTTTTGATGAATTGCAGTTATCTTAATTTTTTAGGTGAAATCAGAACTCCAAATCAGCTTCAGGGGGAACACCTCACTGCCTTCTTGTGGATCTCCATTAATGTATGGTGTGATTTTTGTGCCACCAGGTTTGCGCGCACAGAGCTAAATGAATAATGGACCCATTTTAACCACACCAGAGCTCTAGAGCTTAATTTTCAAAAGCCCTGGGTGCAGACGGTGTAAATAGTTTGTTAATAGCCTGTCCAAAAACGTTTGTTCGTTCGAATGTATTGTTCAAAGATTGGTTGTTTGACTGAGTCAGTTTTTGGTATTTTTTTATTCTCTATTAAATTTTAAATTCTTCTGATATGCCTTTGTAAATTCGTATTAATCCAAGTATGTTCATATATAGCTATTTGGTCTCAAAATGCACTTAAGTGTGATACATCAGGCTTAAAAACATACATACATTAAACCTCCAAGGGTCAGAGTCCCTACCACCGCAGTCACCTAAAATCCTGTGGGAAACACTGCTGTTACTAAGTAAAACCGTGACTCATATCATGTGATAGTTTGCTTGAGAACAACAGCAGTCGGGTACAATAGAAGAAACCTGCCCTTATGGGTGCTTAGGATATTTTTTAGTGGAGCATTTATCTGCTAAATTCTACACAAAAGTCAGAATGTAAAATTACACACACACACACACACACACACACACACACACACACACACACACACACACACACACACACACACACACACACAGCAATAAATAGTTATCTTCCTATGTTAGGGTATTTTACTTAGAAAGGTGTATACATCATAAAATAATGTTAACAGACAAAGAAGTGTTATTCCGTGTGTGCCAGGGTTGCTCGAGGCATAATCTCACTCCTCAGCAAACATCACTGATGACTCAACAGCTCGCCTCCAGGGTCACTGTTTTTTATGATCATACTCAGCAGTACTCCATTTCAGTTTCCTTCTCATTTTCTGTGTTGTTCATTATAAATCTCACTCATTATGATGCTTCCCCTCCAACTTGCATTCCACTAAGATCTATTTGCCCCCTTCTTATTGTTTGACTACCGTACCCCTTGCAGTCTCAACAGGCTTTCTCTTGCTCATTTTCTGTCCATCTTATTACAGCCTAGATTTATTACAGCAATCAGTCAGCGCTCCTGTCCTGCCTCCTGACACATTCTGCGGTAACCATTATGCATATGTTGTTGTTATAGACATGTACGCTGGAGCTATAAAAGGCCTGAGGCAGATAAACAGAGGTAAATAGATGTTGTGTCTATAAAATCAAATTCACCTGGGTCCATTAGGGAAATATTTCCAAAGAGAGTTGGGTGAAACTAAACTTTTGAAACACTCACAATCATCTTAAATAATGACACGAGTGGTCATTTGTTATGCAAAAACCTTCTAAAGTAGGCAGGGGGTAAGGTAGTGTACTTATACACAGATTAAGCAGAACATTATGAAAAGTATGGGAAACTTTGGGGATAAGATGCAGTGCAGACCAATGCACAACAATCTGTGATGCACATTTCATTCTAACACCTTTATATCAGAGCCATAATTAACTTGCAAACCTCTGCAAATCGCCTAACAAGTCAAAGCCATCGGCAGATACTATGTTAAATTTCTTTTAGTTTTTATGAGTTTTAACTTTTGTCTAATCAAAACACTAAGTTTTTCTCAAGATTTTTACCCCTCAATATTTATTTAATTTATACTGATTCAGAGCAAGTCTGTATAATCTCATAAACATAATTCTTGCAGAAGTAAATAATATTTAGACAAACTAATTTTACTTTGCAAACTTTTGCTTTATAACATCCCCACTTATTGACAGAGTTAAGGCCATCTCTGAAGCCATCAGCTTTCATAAAGAAGGCTGAATGGAAAAACAGATGCCTTAGGCTAAATGCAAATACAGGCAGACCAGTTAGAAATTTTTGTCATCCATGAATGTCGATCTTCCACCATTATGTTGTGCAACATAACACAAAACAAAATTGGAGTTTTTTTTCCATCTTGTCATGTTTTTTTTTCACCTTCCTACAAGTGATAGAATTGTCACGCAGTAGCTGTTTGACTTGGTGTAAACAAAAGTGAGTTTTATGGGGTATTAAAGTTATGTATATTTACAAGAAGTGCCAAAGGCAAAGTTTAAGTGTAATGCATAATTCATCACTTGATAAAAAGAGTCAGAACATTTGACTAAAACATCACTAAGACTATTTCCGACAAAACAATTTAACTTTAAAGGGCAAGCAAGATGTGTGGTTTACATTTTGTAATACAAAAATTTTAACAATAAAAATAAACTGGAAATAGTGGCAGTTCAAATGCCACTCAAATGTGTGTAAAGATGTGTTTACAGTACTGTATGTATCACTATTGCAAACCAGTTTTAACATTAACTGATTGCTCATGAATTGAAAAATGGTAAATACACAAAGACAGTAAATTAAATGTACACCTGTTTATATCCTGTCAGGTTTAGTAGGATTATATGTCATAGGGAAAAATAACACTGCGTTAAGAGGAAGGGAATGGAAAAACCTTGGCAGGTATAAATAAAGCTGCTCTATGGAGGCTTCGAAGGTTTGTGCAAAACATTATTGAACAAACAAGATTTTGATGACCACAGCAGACAGACAAAAGGTAATTCTTAAAGATTACACATCAACCTGCAACATTGTTCTGAAAGCATCTTGCTGTGGAGTTACTTTCTTTAATCATGGACAGATAATCTGGTTAGAATTTGTGGAAGGTAGATATAGCTAAATAGAGGGACATTCTGGGAGTAAACATGTTATAGGCAATTTAAGGATTGAAAAAGGTGTCAAGGTTCATTATCCAGATTGAAACAATGCATATGCATCTTGATGTCTGAATGTGCAAAGCATGATTCATGGGATTTTTCCTTTTTTTTAGCAACATTCACTTTTGCTTAATCATATCATCAGTAAATTTAAATGCAAGAAAAAAACCAATAAATCCACTCACAAATAAATGATTGTGCTGTTTAAATTTGTTTCTGAGTTCAGCCTGTTGGGTACCTTTAATTCCAGCTCTTTACCGATCTTGTCTCCAATCACTTCACAACCAGGACCGATTCTATGAACCCGACAGCGTTCGCCTCATACCTTCATATCTTCATACTGTAGTGCCGCTGAGTGATTAAGAGTGTCCTAAATTTAGACCAATTATTTTAGTCAGTGTGTAATATGTTTGTTTATTTTTTGTTTTTTTGTTGCTTAGCTTGAATTTAGCAGGATGTAAAACTAAACTTAATCATAATATAAGTCAAATTATGTCCTACCTCACAGCACAAAACAAACAAACAAAAAAAGCCTAAAATTAGTTTCATGTTGTTTTGTAGTAACAATGTGTTTATGACATGCCTAAAAGCTTTAAATCTACATAGAACAGCTAGATAGAAGATTTAAGAGCTTGCTTTCTTGACATTAATATAATCTATTTGCTGCTCTGGAAGATAAAGTTTACCTTGGTTTCTAGTCTTTAGCAAGTTGCTTCTAGTATTTCTTTCCTGATGCTTTTTCAAAAGGATCAAAACTGCGGGCAGAGAAATAATAATAATAGTAATAATAAAGCATTTTATTTGTTAACGCCTTTCAAGACAACCTAGGACATTTAACAACAACAGACAAGAACAGATACAAAAAAGAAAACTGATGACAAACAGATGACAAAAAAGGCCAACTTGAACAGGTGTTATTTAAGTTCGGATTTGAAAGTAAGAAGAGAGTCAATGATTAGAATTTCTGAAGGTAGAGTGTTTCAAAGGTAGAGAGCAGAGTGAAAAAATGCTCTCATGGTGCTGAGATAGAAAGAGGGAACAGTGACATGAATAGAAGAGGAAGAACAGAGAGCATGACGAGGTGATGTGCAAGAGATCAGAAAAATAGGAAGGAGAGATGTTATGGATGGCTTTGAAGGTATACTATTTTAAACTGCATTCTGTACATGACTGGAAGCCAATAAATGTGCTGGTTTTAATAATGATATTGGCAGCTGAATTTTGTACCATTTGAAGTCTACAGAGGGATTTGTGAGGAAAAGCTATAATAAATAGTGTCAACTAAGAAATTGGAAGTGTTAACTTTGGATAGAAGGGTTTTGTTGAAAGGTTTTTGTTTAAACAAATCTTAAAAATAATCTGCTCCAATTATTTTTTTTTTTTTTTTTCGTAACCATAATTCATTGAAATGTATGTACGTATGATTAGACTGAAATGTTCTCTCTTGGAAATTGCTTTTAGATGACGTGTTGTGAATTGGTGGTATATAAATAAACAAAACTGAAATATCCTAAAGATTTACCAAGGGTCTCTTAGCTAATCTACCCTGCTGTCTCAGATTATCAGTTTAGGTGAACAGCCATGCCTTGGGTGGTTTGCAGTTAAGCCATACCTTATATGTTTTGAGAAAAAACTTAAACAGTGCATTGTGAGATGTTAAAAGCTCAGGTTGTTGCCTTAGTACCAAAATCTGCTGTAAGATTTGTCGGGGACATGTGTTGTTCCTTGGTCTGTGTGAGGTTATTTGTTCACCAATGTTCTCCAACAAGCCTCTGAGGCCTTCACAGGACATCTAGATTTACATAAAAATAGACTACTCCATTAACACATGATACCCTAACGCTTTCAGGCTCACATGTACTGCTTTTGTCAAACTGTAAAAAAAGCAGTCATAAAAAACAAAATGGTGATGTTAATATTTACAAAATAGAAAACGTGTTAAAAATATTGTACAGATTAAAAAAAGTTATTACACATATCAGTAATCAACAAAGTCTTCATCTCCACAGAAATAGTGCTAAAGGAAAATGACACAAACATGAAAAAAATGCCTTAAAAAATTCCCTTCTTAACATCCTTTCTACTGAAAATGTCAGAAACACAACATGCAATTTAAAGGATGTTTACTTTCTTTAAATCTATTCATTTAACATTTGTTCTTTTTTATGGAACAATTAAATCTCTATTAAAAAGAAAATTATTTCATGTATTTTATAACCTACAAGTAAGAAAATATGCAACCTTGAAACATCTGAATTTCAGGCAGATGCATACTGTAGAAAAAAATATATATATGTGGTAATTATAACCAATATCAATGCAAAGGCATGTGATTCAGATCTCCTTGCAAATTCTATGCTATGAGATGATCATGCAATATGTTGGCAACTTTTGCTCCAACTACACTTTGATCCCAAAAGAAATAGATCCACATTATTATTTGACCCTCAACCCTGTATATAACCCTCAGGTAACTAATGCTGGGTAAGAAGATGACATTTTTTCTAGAACTGCAACCAAGCTGAAATAATGTCTCAAAGGATTATGGTATGCCACAGATCATATGAAGGACAAAATATGACACACATCTGACACTGCCCTGGGCGGTTACAAATTTCAATCACCTGTGTACTAGGCACTGAAATGTGATCCCCTTTATAATACTGCGTAAAGGTGATTGTCTACTCTCACGCTGCTTCTGAGAAAAAAATTTTTTTTCCAAAAATTCCTAAATGGAGATTAAAACCACAAACCTAAAATTGCGGATCTATACGCAGAACACAATTCTTCGTTTATTACTCTTTGCATTTTGCCAAACATTCTTTAAAACCGTATTGCAAAAGCAATGATTGGCCTTTTTTTTTGATTAATATGGTATTTTAGGGATTATTTAATCTGGTTTTATAACTTTGCACAGCACTAAATCTGCCGATTTTAAACAATGTGTTTTACCAACTCACTCAGGGGACTGCTAATATTTACTTTAAGTTTTAAGAGCTGCTTTTAAGAAATAAAATTGGCATTTGGAGCAGTGTGTGGGAAAACTACATTGCAGTGGTTGAAATGTTATCTTTCAAAGGAAACTTTTTCAGTCAAACTCCATGATTTTGTGTCCTCTGCTGCATTTCTTTAATTAGGGATCCCATAGGTCATCTACTTTCTTTTTTTATTTGCATCTGCGTCCCCACTTTCTATAGTAAACACGGGGTTTCCTCATACTATTATGCATATCCCGTTCAGATTGATGTAACTTTTTAGAAAGGCACAGGTTTCTGATTAGATTCACTATTAATTTTTTTTTATTTCATAAAGGGATGGAATTCAAAATTTTCAAGTTTGAATAAACAATAAACAGAAGTGATGGTCTTTGGTGGTACATATGGGCACTCTAACATAGATCTTGGTTCTCTGGCACAGTAGTTTAGGCCAATCATAAAAAATATGAGTTAAGATGGATATTGTAAAATCTAATTATTTTTTAAATTTGAGGCATTTAGCCAAAATGAAGTTAATGATATCAATGTGAGTTTTCAAAACAGTGGGTAATTGCATTTGTTACTTCCATTTGATTAACTTGAATTTGGGGATTTGTTTTGCATCCAGTAGATGCATTTGGGTATATCAAAAATGGTGGCTTTTAACTGAAAAACCAAAGTCTGAGCACATTACTCCCATTTTAAGCCACATTGATGCCTGTACATTTCACTCATCTCTCTGTGATATTACAGTTATATATACCCGCTTTTTCCTTTAGATCTGTCAAACAGCAGCTACTCCAGCTACCTAAATCCAGCCAGAGCCAAAGGCTTCTAGTTAATGCCATGTGTCTGACTCTTCCCTGAACTCCTTGATTGATATATATATATATATATATATTTATATATATATATATATATATATATATATTTATATATATATATATATATATATATATATATATATATATATATATATATATATATATTTATATATATATATATATATATATATATATATATATATATATATATATATATATATTTACCTAAAAATGCCTATGTATTGGATTTTTAAAAGGATGTGTTTGTTAATACTTCACTTATGGATGAGTGAATGTACCAAAATAGAGCTTCTTTAATTCTATTATAAAGCTTAAGGTTGTTTCTAAAACTATGCATTTACCTGGCTATAGCTTCTTTATAAAAGAGTGATGCATTATCCTCTAAATCGGAGCATAGGCTATAGACATTTAAAGTTTAATGCTTTAGTTTTCAACCCATCATTTTTACTTTGCTCCAACTGGACTATGAATCAGTGTGCATTTCACTTGTATAAGATCACAGCAGTCTTGCTCATCATTATTAGTCTCTCTTTCCTCAGCACATACCCAAAAAACTAAAAACTCACAGACACAGGTGGGGATATTGCTTGGCAAATTCCACACACCATTAAGCTTGTTCCAGCAGTTTAGGCAACACAGCATTTTGATGCATTATTTATTAAAGACAACCTGTGGGTTCCCGGACACCATGAGCAGCATGAGATGGGTGCAAAAGATGTAAACAGTCAGAGAGGATCATCACACACGGGATAAATGTGTGTTTCATGAACGCACAAATTTATTGAACAAAAACAGCTGCCTGGATTTCTGTGGCTTATTATGAATAGCATGGATTGTTGAGCAGAAATGTGTCAAGGTCTTCATGGGATTGTTGCTGAATTTTACATAAGCAGAAAGGCTCAATTCAATTGAGAGTTCATTTGCTCTATTTATACGGATAAAACCTTTGCTGTTAACCTACCTTTCTGCTACTGCTGCAAAGACCAGTTTTATGTTAACATACCCAGTTCTTGTTTGCTCTGATTCAAGCAGCGATTCAGCAACACACATTTAATATAACAATGTATTAACACAGAAACCGTTATACTTTCAATTAGGTCATCCTAGACACAATATATTGCAAAAAAAATATAAAATTATTACTTCAGCAGAGGAAAAACATTTAAATGTATGTTTATGTAGGTAAGTGTGAAACAAAGCCTTGAGATACATGAAACAAATATTAACCTTTTTAAAGTAATGAATAACAAGTCTAAATGTTTTGATTTTGAGTCAACTATACACATTTGTAAGAGTAAGGCAGTATTTCTTCATGAATATACCTTAATAGATCAATTATATAACTTTCCTTTGGGAAATAAAGTATTTTATATTTCATTTTTTATTTACAAACACTTCACTTTTAAGTTTGCAAGCTTATTATCCTTGTTTCAGGGTTTGAAGTAAACATGGGTATCTAAAACCTTACCACTTTAAAATGTAAAGAAAGAGCCCAAACACAACATTTTTCTAGAACCTCATGCAGATAGGGCTTAAAATGCTTACCAAATTCTCCAGGGACAAAGATGTCATAGACACAGCTCTGACCTCTAGTATAATTATGTGGGTAGTTTGGGGAGAGAACAGTTCCCTCTAAACCCGTAAAGTGACCTCCACAGAGTGCTACAGAGACAAGAAGCAAGAAAAACAAAAAGAAAATTTAACAAATGTCAAACAGCCCTTTTATAATATCACAGGGAAAAGTGCAACAAATGCAATTCATTTCTATAAGAAAATATGGGGGTTACGCAGTTAAAAATATATAACCCTTGCCCGTGCAGTGCTAAGAGTTTTAAGAAATGTTTTTGAGACATTTTTACAAGGTTAAAGGTGAGCCACCTTTGAATAGTGATGAATTGGTCCTACCCCTTTTGTCATTGTGATGTTCAACTAAACATGCTCTGGATGAGCAATGACCCAAAACGTTTTATTAAGAAACCAGTATATTAGGCACATTAGGCATTAGGCATTTTTTAGGTCTCTTTGGTCACAATAACTTAAAGACATCTGTTTTTATTCATTTACATTTTATACAATAGTCATTGTCATTCCAGTTTTTACTTCTTAGACTTCTTCATACTACTGTTGGCAAGTATTTAGTTAGCAAATAGGTCAGTAATATTAATCTAAATCCACCCTGCATTTGTTTCACAGTGTACAATCATGTCTTAAACTCCTCATATTATATATTTAATTTGCCTAGAGGTTCCCTAATGTGCTTATGTCCAAACTCATGGACAGAGCCATCAGGTATGGGACCCTCAACAGTAAACAAATATGCGGTCATTTGTCAGAGAAGAGTTGTCGCCAGCTGTTGTGGACCTACTTGATCTCCACACACAATGTACATGCACCAGTTGTTCAGAAAGAAAACACACACAAAATGCGCTTTGAGTTGTTTATTTAAAATGACTCATTAGCAATTTAACCGTATTTGAATTTTGGTAAAGCAAGAAGCATGATATTAAACATATGTGATTATGGTAAATGGTACACTCACATGCTGGTTAACACATGAGAGGAGGACAGAGAATAAATATACAAAAAAACTGCACAAAAAAGGCCAGTGCTCTGGTTATCTGATGAATATAATACGGACCTTAAAAAATTTGAGTTTTAATGTTTTTCATATTACAGGCAACAGTAGATTTACTTCAGGTTCTTTTATGTGCTTTTATTAATTCTTGGAATTAAAAATATCCCCAATTAGTCATATAAAGTAACATCTAATTGATTTGGAACAATTTTTTTAACTTTGAAACTGTCAGAGAACAGCATCTGTGAATAAAGATGCTCAGTGTTCCAAGACTTTGAGCTGATTACATTTGAAGAATCTGTTCATCACTTAAATATTCTTAATTTTCACAGACAGAGAAAACCTACCAGAGCACAGTAATACAAATGTTCTCACATGAAATTAATGTAAGACTTATGCCTAATTGTAGTTTTACTGAGCTAAGTAAAGTAAAATGATGTACTTTTTGGAATTGTTTGAAGGTTTAAGCAAAGCCAACATTGACTCAGTTTGAATTTGTACTAAAAAAGGTAAATTAACTAAGCCAAATTGAATATGGTTTAACAAAATGAGTATAAAAGAATATAAAAGATATTCAGTTCAAAATAAATAAAAGCTTTGTTTTTTTGTTTTTTTAAATATCTCTCAGTCAGCCTGACTGAAAGAAATGTACTACTCTCTTGGTAAAAGAGAGTAATATCTCATGTATACTTCAGGCCTTATTCCCTTTATTTTGCTACATTTCTACTTTGATTTACACATCTACTCAGCATCAATTTACCGGTAGGAATATTTTTAAAAAAGATGTATCTATTAGAGGTAATAAAAGCTTCTTTGTAATTTGGAGGAGTTGCAGTCATTTTTTAGTCCATTTGGCAAACATAGACAGCTAATAGACTGTAAAAAGAACATTGTAGACACCAACGTATAAATCTTAATTTGAGGCTAATTGATCAATACCATAAAATAGTAATCACTTTAGCATGAAATAGTAAGTTGTCCCAGAATGCTTTCCAGATCCATTTTTATGATGAAGAACTGTCAAAAATTGTTTATAAGGTTAACTAAATGGTCACGATAAAGCCTTTTAACTGCAAGCAATGGGAGATAGTTATAGCAGCAGGTTAGGCGAAAATCAAAAGCGAAATGTGCAGAAGGCGATGCAAAAGGTTTTCATTGAGAATAAGCAGTTTACCACTTAACACTGAAGGAGATATGTTATTAAAAAAATACTGCTTTTATATTATAAGAATGAAATGTGTAACACAGTTAAAATATATTAGTGGTGATTTAGTTAACCATATCAATATCATTAAAAACTGTCACACAGAAATTAAAAATATTATTATTCATATGTCAAAAACATATCTAGAGACACTCTTGATGCAAAATATAATGTATGACACAACTGGATCTGAAAAGATAAAAGGGTTAATGTTTGTAAAGAATACAACTGCTAATAATATCATTTCACAAAAGACAGTGCAGGGTTTTAACCTTTGTAAATATAAAAAGGCCAACCACATAAGTCTGTCTCTAAATAAAATGATGGAACAGTCACTCGACATTCAGTGTATTGGTTCATGACATTCAGCTGGCTTAGGTGATCTTTTCAGACTTAGTCTCTGAGTGACAATCGTTGCAGAGGAATGCTGATAGACTCTTTAGCACAGCACTTATCTTCAGCACTGATTAGTGACGTTTGCCACGTTCCAACTATAAAAGTAACGAATTGCTCCCAGGTGTGAAAGTTGGTGATCCCATTTCACAATGAAATAGGAGCTTAATTTTAAATTAACCTTAGCAGATACAATACTTCAGAAGTACCCTGAATGGTATAATTCTATTGTGGGGAACAATGCTGAATAGCTTCTTCCTCCACCTTTAATCCTTTTCTCGTCTTCCTTAAATTTGTGATACTGGAGAGCTGTGTTCAACACCTCCTTTAAAATGAATTCTAAGGTATAATACCAACAGATCACAGGCAATGAAAAAGGAAAACAAAGAGTCAGGGAAGCACCTTGAGGGCTTGAGTTGTACAGCCGGTATGATCTAAATTTGAATGTTGTTAATGAACATCTGTGCCAAACTCTGATCAGACACAGACCAAATTTAAACGCAAAGTAAGCAACCTTATCAGTTTTTGTTTTTATTGTCAAAATAAGTCCATATTTTTTGGACACATAACCACTGAGTAGTTAACTGGACTAGAGGGCATGAGAAACTCTTCGGCAAATGTGTGTGATGATAGTGGATTAGAAATGTTTATATGAGGTGGACATCCAACATTTTCACTGCATCCTGAACTAAAGATTCAGAGTGAATTTGAGTGAATAACAGCTCTTTAAGTGTGAAGAGCTCGTCATGAGGTTTTCAATTTCAGTTTAGTCCTGTCTAAATAGTAATGAGGTTAACTTCCTAAAATAAGTAACAGAAAAAAATAAAAAGAGAAAAGACTTTTGTAAGACTTTCTATTTTGTTTAGATGTAAAATTATGTAAAACTTACTGACGGAAATGTTTTTTTTGCCACTTAAGCTTAAGTCTAAATCTGAGACAACTTTCCATCTCTGACAAAAAAGACAGGAAATATATGGAGTATGAGTTGTTGTTTAAGGCTAAATAATGACTAAATTGTAACTTAGAACTGACTTACACAGTTTTAAGTACTACACATTGGAGCAAACCTGCTGCACCAACCATGGGAGTTTAAAAACCTGTAAATCTTCTTTACGTCGCTGCAAAAATTTAATATTAGCTGGACAGGTGTGCAAGCCATCTGCAATGATTTGGATGCTTTACCTCAGAGAGCAGCTGGAGAGATTTTGTATTTCACCCATTTTGATACTGGAGACGAGCAAAAAAAAAAAAAAAAAAAGTCGAAAAACATTTTATCATGATAAAAAATTTATTTTGGATATGATAAAGCCCAAAGTACATACTATTACTGAGTAAAATAGACAGCTATCTAATCTGATAATGCACATAGGCTGCTAAAATCCATTTGAGTTAATATTCTAGAAAGAAGCTTTTACTATAAGCTAGTTGGGATTTATCTCTGGGAAAGGTTTCATCTGGGTACAGAAAAAAACAGAGCTGAACTTAGCGCTAATGGAATGTTGAACAAGACTGTGTTCATTCCTTTGCAGATAAAAATATGCATTACAGTCCATGCTTTGGGTACATGATGTGCATACATTTTGTATATTTAAAATAAACTATAAGCCCCCATTTCATCCAAACAAAGTAACAACTTTAAAGTACCGTATGTAATAAATCTGGTTCAAGAAGTGATTAATTTAGCACCTCAGACCTTTGTGTTAAATAAAAATTTAATTTTATAATTTGTCTCTTACCCTGACAGGTAGGTTTGGGTCTGTCCCATTCTGGTCTCTTGCTGTTGCCCATGACACATGTGAGTGTAGAGTGGCCCTGAAGGAGGTACCCAGCCTCACAATGAAATGTCACCATAGATCCCAGCTTGTAGTCTGCACCCATTCTAGTGCTGTTCATTACATTCCCAGGATCAAAGCAGGCTTCCCGCAGTTTTGCTGTCAATCAAAATAACAAAGCTTTTAACAGGAGAAACATTATACCACAAGAATAAGCTCCTTCTTTGGCATAAATTAATACATATGCCAAACATAAGGCAAAGACCAGCTAGAATAAATGAAACGCCAAATAACTAATAGTGTTTTCTTTTGGTAAAGAAGTAAAAATGAAACGATTAAGGATTCAATGTTACATTACATAGCTATGGACATTTACAAATTTGAATTCCTTCACTTAATTTAAATGAAGGATTTTAAATTTAAAAATTCATCACATTAAAATCCCCTTCTACAAAATATAAAATTATAATATAAAAATGCATGCAGAATACCACTTCGTACAGGCAATTACAGTACCTTTGTATTCCAAATGAAAGCCACTGTAGCTCACAGTTCCATCACTGCGAAATGCCAAGTACATAAAGTTGGAAGTGCTCTCAATCTTCTCTGGGAGTTTACTGTCTTGGAAACTGCCAATCAGATGAGTGCTGCTATCAGGCCCATCATATATGTACAAAAAGTCATAGTTGGGTTCAATGCTAAAACTGCAAAATAAAGACAGATAAACGAGGGATAAAGTTATTGTTGTGAGAATTTCCAGGCATGAAAATGCATATTGGAAGATGATTTAAAAATGAGAGTATACTTTGCTCTGCAAACAAGTGAGTCATGCCAAGACATTTGTTTTGTGCCTTAATACTAAGAGATAAAAAAAAGAAGATATGTCACCCAAGAGGTGAGAGGAGATTAAATTGTTGTGACACTGCAGTGGCACAAAATCTTCCCAGACAGCAATGAGAATGCAGTGTGAAAAGATCGTTTCATATTGTAGCCCCGTATATCAAATCATATGTCGTACAGAGAGGGAGAGGGGCATTTGTTTTCAAAATAATGAGCACAGTTTATGACAAAAATGTAAATAGCTTGGAGATAATTGCATTTGATTTAGATCAAGGCAGCTCCAATTTAAAATCATCTCTCTATACTTTCATTTGGCTTTCCCAAGAGAGAGACGGGATTGTGGTAACTTTATTAGGGTTCATTTTGAAAAGAAAATGTTGAAAATAAGAAATCTGGAGATGTGTTTTCCACTTAACAGCAAAAACAAGCATGGTGTTGAGAGAATAAACCGGTGATATTCTTGTGTCTATCCGTAAAAAAAATAAAAGGCCAATGAAATCTTTGGTGTCAGGCCACATGCTTGGTTTGCATTTAATAATGTAAGGTTTATAGTCTGGGTTTTATTCAGTACAAAGCTGCACTTGTATCACATTTCTGCAATGTAGAATTCACCCAGAAATTCCATGTTACAATCTGAGAAAATGTTGTCTTCCATTATCTCCAAATAAACCTGGACTCAAAAACAGACTTTTCCATAGTGCACAATTCAAACTTTGCTCCATACAGTTATGTTATAGCTGGTTCCACAGCAGAAACCAAGGATTTCCATGGCACACACTGAGCTGCTGTTCACCCAAGGCGAACTGGGCTCATTTGGTTACAGCCAGGTAACAATCAGGTCAGGAAAAAACTTCATTCTGTATGCCAGTAAACCATATCGCTAAAAGACAAAATAACTTGTTTGTTTATTCTAAATCTCAGCTATGTAATTTATAACTTAAGGGTTTACACTTTTATTCCGTTTTCATCAATATTGTTTGGTTATTTATTGAAAAGATTTAGTAAAAACGATGATCTGGCCTTAAATCACACTAGGTTCAACAAATTCCTTTGTGAGTCATAGCACTGAACGATGTATTTTATGTTTCTCCCATTTGAGCTTTAGCTTGTAATGTTTTTATTTATGATCTATGTTTAGGTAATGACATTACCAGTTTACCTGATGAAAGCCAGTGAAATAACATAGTCCGAGTGAACAGCAATCAGCCAGTCACAGTCTTTGCTGTGCGGGTAAGGGTGTGGGTAGTTTGGCGAGAGAATAAACCCAGAAGACCCAGTTACATTGCCACCACATGGAGCTTGAATGGTAAAAAGAGGAAGAAGGAAATAAGAGAGAAACAGTGAGCACAAAAACTTTCTTTCCTGCTGCTAAGTCTTCAAAGCTTTATACTGTTGGTTTACATCTTCACAGCAAAATATCAGAGAATTTATCATTAAGAAGGACTCAAGCAGAAAATTAAGAATATATAAGCCAATCCTAAACATCCTCTTTAAGAACCAGTTATACAGCAACAGAGTGGGTTCAGTCAGAGGCCTGATTGGTTTGGTGTAAAGTGTACCACTGCAGGAGCTCTCATTGTCTGCTCTCAATGTCTAATGTGGTCAACTCCTGTGACACAGAAATAATTGCCGCTTTAACATTGTTTAAGCTTAACTGTTTGGATTTGCAATGATTTTCCAGATTAGTAAATGCAAAGTTCTTCTATAAAAGACTCCTACTGTCTTTAGATAAGCCACCAGTAACTTTAACTCCATTCACCTACTCAGCGTTATTACTACTAATTGTATTGTAAAGTAATTAGCAGTTAAGCTCTAATAAGTAAATGTGACAAGAGGCTATTGCTCTCAGTATTTAAAAGGCAACAGAAGAGGATTTGTCCACATAAGAGCTGGCAACAACTCAAACCCATCTAAAGAGTGTAGTATAACCTTTATGCCTTTTGAAGATACTAGTGAGAAAGAAGCTAACTTTATTCTCCTCTTCTTCTCATTATTTCCAATTTGTTCTGATTCCCTACCCTACCTCAGTCCCTCATTATATACCCCTCTCTATCGCCTACGCACATCCATCCTTCTCTCTCCAAGTCAAACCATCTCCCCTCTTCCTTACCGATGCAACTTGGAGGGCTAGGTTGCCAGTAGTATCTATTTTCCACTTGGATGCAGGTGATTCTGTTCTCTCCTTGCAATTCATATCCCGGATCACAAGAGAAGGTCACAGAGTCGCCAGGCTCTCGCCCTTCTCCGTTGCGACTGCCATTCATGGGAATACCTGGATCCCTGCAGGCTGTTGCCAGTGAACCTAAAGGGCAAACATACACACAGACACACGCGTGACTCACATAATACAGTAGCATATGCAATTAAGGATCAAATGTGCAAGAAATCAGTGAAAAACACATGTACCCAGACCTATATCACACAGTAGACAGCTGTTAAGCTAAAAATATAACCAACACTGAGCAAATTACTGACTGATATCAGTCAGACCTCAACTGTGCAGTCGCTCATCAGCTGGAAGGGTGGTCTGGGGAAAAAATAAAATCCCTCATATAGTTCATCTTCAAATAGGATTTAACTTCAAACTGATTTAAAACAATTGAGTTTTTTAGGGTAGAAAAAGAGAATTTATTAAAAAGGATTAAAAGAAAATGACACTGATAGTCTTTTGACCTTAATAATAAATGAAAGTTATGGGCTTGTGTGTTCTCAATGTGGACAGGATTCCAATTTCTTATACAAATATTAAACAGTGATACACTGGGATAAAAAAAAACAAAAAAAAACATATGTCAAATAACTGTCTCCCTAATTGTAACAAAAATATTGCATTTCTTTTTTTCTAATTAGTTTGAAAAAGGGAAGTTGTAAAATAAAAATAAATATATATGTATTATTTCTCTATTTTAGTGCATGGCTGTCAAGACCAAAACAGTGACTATGCCCCAATGTCCAATAGAAAGGGCAGAATGTTAAGCCAATTGCTATTAGGGAATGACTAAAATGTCAAACAGAGTCTTTATGACTGGAAAAAAGCTGGACTGAGACATCATCAGGCAAAACCATCTTTAAAATAAAAAAATTAAGCCTAATTGGCTCTGACAACTGACCAGCAGTTGAAAATCCAAGAATCTAAGTTTCCTAACATTGAGCACATCTTACAGCTGACAACACTTTTAGTCTGGAAACTATTAGTATAAATGTCAAACGTAGCTTTTTTTGGCATCAGTGATGTGTTATTTATTTAAATATTTAAGGCTTGTTTAGTGTTATGATGTGTGGCCAATTCAAATTTGTTACGATAAGCTTCTGCAATGTCACAAGATTCTTTTTTTAACCAGTGTTGCAATAATTTCTCACTACAATCTTGTATTGATCCTGGGAGTGTCTGGCCACTGTGCAAAGCCCTCTCCAGCACATATTCCCAACCGAGTTAAGGTCCAGATGCTGGTTGCCAATCCAGGTGTGAAAAGGATGTCCCATTTTCCCTAAATCAATAATGAACTGCTGGAAACCTGGATCACTTTGCAGCCCATGCAGCCTTAGGGATGGGAATTAAACCTCTGTAAACTTACTATTTTTTTTTTCTTTATAACATTTAAATAGAAAAAAATTGTGTGCAAAAAATATGGTTCATTTATATTTTTGAACACATAATAGCTTCTTTGAATAATAAAGTTAGTTTAATGAAACCAGTTTATGTAAAAATGAAATGGATTTATGCATGAACGTTAGCTGAATAAACCACATGGTTAAAATAAAAAGAGCAGTTCATTTAGCATATGAGAGAGGGAAGACAAGAGGCCAACACACAAAACAGCAACATGTTTTTTCACCCCTTTGAGCTTACAATCTGTTACGGCTTTATGGAAATCTCAAACTTTAAAAAACGTACATTTTTAATTAGGATTTCTACGTTAGTAATGCAAGCAACATTAAAATCCCAAATACAAGATGTAAAGCTCTATTCATTTAGTTTTGCTGCAAAGTAAAAAAAATTAATTCATTCTTATTGCCTTGAAGCATGTGTCAACTCTTTTCTTAATATAAATAATGGCAAGGAGACTGAAAAGCAAATAATAAACGTTAGAAAAAATATATTGAGTGTTACTCCTGAGTATATTATAGTACTTGAAGGGAAGTCAGAATCAGGTGAAGCTGGTATCAGTAAGTCCTAGCCTTACAAAAATGTAAAATATAAAGAGTACCACAAGGTTCTAATTGATGGTTTTCTACAAAGAAACACAAGGTCGAGCTACAGCAATGTGGACCAGATGCTAAACTAAAAAACAGTAGATGAATTCAAAAATCCAAATAAATTGAGTACATCAATGATTAATAAGAAATGTGTTGTGATGTTCATAACAATTCTAAAAGTACACAAACAGAGTGCGAGACAAAAAAAAATAAACAAGACTGAAAAAAAAATTATCAGAAATTCAAAGTTATTAAAAACAAAACAGTTTTGTTTACAAAAACTGTTACAGTCCAAAACAAAATTAAACTCTTCTCATTCATTTTT
The DNA here is from genome assembly GCA_032876305.1 of Orestias chungarensis. Lineage (NCBI taxonomy): Eukaryota > Metazoa > Chordata > Actinopteri > Cyprinodontiformes > Cyprinodontidae > Orestias > Orestias chungarensis. Next base: position 1,563,939 of record JAVLVB010000072.1, on the reverse strand, counting down.
AGAAAAATCCATGGGAAGAACAACAAAAAGGACTGTATTCTCTGCATTAGATTCTAAAGAACGGATTTGTACATTGGGCAGCCACATGAAAACCTTTGCAAATTATCATCCTCTGAAAGGCATATACAGTCTTTCATTTTCCACTTTCTTGCTTTAGCTTTTAGGCTAGTCATTAGCAGAACTTAGAGGGCATTAATATCTGAGCAGCAAGCAGCAGACAGTCAGCAATGAAGTGTAGAACACTCTGAGCTTTCACTGCTTTCACTTTCACTTATGTTATTGATAAAGGGATACCCTGCAATACAAATGCTGACAGTGACAAATTATAACAAACTGCATGTTTATTTCAATCCAAATGCTTCTTATACCTGCACATTTAAATGTAAGCTTAAAGATATGACTTCTTACTCTTTAGCGACAAATCTAAGAGCAAGCAAACTACACAATCAATACTTACTTGAGAAGTCAATGGTAAAACCCGACTTGGTGATGTAAAAGTCCGTCTCAAACTGAATCGTCACAATGTTCAGAGTGGAGTGGATTCCTTCAGGCAGCAGTGAACCACTGACCTCCCTCAGCGACATCTCATTTTCAGGAGGTCCATCCCAAACTTTCAGGATGTCATGTGAGGCCTCTGTGTCGAATGCAAGAAACTGGAGACTGAAATAAGAGAATTAAAAAAAGAGAAAAAAGTGAGTTAATAATGCTCACAAAAAGAAGAAAAAATACTGCTGAAAAAGACAAAAATTAGTTAAGTCATAGTAATAGACCAATTTACCTTTAAATAAAAAGTTTGGTTTTCAGCTGTTTACTTAACTTTTGGAATTATTGGTCAATTTCTAACAAATTAGGAAATATAATAAAGTGATTTTCAGACAGCGATTTACAATTTCATCAAGAGATGGCCTGAAGCAGCTCCTCCGACATGGAGTGTCATTGTTCCTGACTTGAAAGCATAACATGTTTATATCAGCCTGTAAGCCTAAATGAGTTGGATTATAAAGCAACACAAGACACTGTCAACCAAAACAGAGAAGGGCTATCATGTCCTAGTAGCATTCCCCTGGGTTCCATCACATTCTTTATCCTAATTATTGTGGATGTAGGTGTTGAAGGCTATCTCCCTTGATTACATCCAACTTTGAAAGGATATTAATCATTTTTTAAACTTAACTGTACTTTTGCTGTGAAGATGTAAACCAACAGTATAAAAAATGGAAAAATAATAGTTGAACATCCTTTTGATATTTAGCAGAAAACAGAAATTGTATAATGGGTTTACTATTCAGTTTTAGACTCATTCCCATTGTATTTCACAAAAACAATTGCTGAATATTTCAAAATATAGTGTTTATTATGTGTTACACCAAGAAATATTTATGCATTAAACTGTAAGATTCAAAAACTCTCCAAACATAGTTTATACTGCTTTGGCCATTTTCACATTTTATCATGTTATAAACACAAACTTCAGACCAACACAAAGAAGTGTCAAACTGTGAATGAAAAATATTTTCATGCACAGTTTATTTAAAGTTTATTTACATTTTTTCTTTTTTTCTTTGTTTCTTTGTTTTTTTTTACAAAAAGCTTGGGTTCCCTTAAGTAAGTCCTAGTTAGAATCAGAGTTACTGCTTTGAGTTATTATGGTAAGTCTCTACTGGCTTCTACATCTAGGGTATTAAACCCAAATAAGTTAAACTCAGATTGCTCCAACAAGCCCAAATCAGAAAGGTGCCTCCTGTTAACTGATTAGAAACAGGTCTATCAATGATCTATTATCTCATAAGCTAAGGTGAATACATGGGTGGAATCTATTTGCTACTACGGGATTATTGGAAACTATGGGTTCATGTTATTTAGCGGTATCAGAATAAAGTGAAAATTGTGTTATCTAAAATAGCATATTGTAATTACATGTTTATGGATGTATATACAGGTTAAAAGACAAAAACCAAATGAATCTCAGATTTACCTGACAATGTTGCCTGGATTCACTTCAATGGTCCAGGTGCACCTTAGGTTATTATCATAAGGAAAGGGATAACCTGGAGAGAGGATTCGCCCCGCAGACTCTCCCTGAAAACTACCACCGCATTCCGCTGTGTACAAAGTGAAAAAAAAAAAACATTTCACATCATACTAAATGACATAACATAAACTAGAGACACATGAACTCACAAATAACATGAGAGGGGAAAAAAACTATGAAGCAGGGTTTTTCCCTTTGGGATAAATAAAGTATTTTTGATTTAATTTGACTTGATAGTTTCCTGCTAAAATGTCAAATGGTTCAATACAGATCTAAAGGGCAAATTTAAAATTTCCTGTTATCCATGCTTCATGCTACACAACTAAGAACTCTTGGTTAACAAGGACTACAAAAACAGCTATAATCAGTAATCAAACAATGGTGCAAGGGTAAAACACTTGTTGCATGGATGCATCTTTAGAGAAATGGACAGAAAATCCTGTTTTACATCGAACACACACCTAAAAAAAGCTCCTAATTATTGTTGACCATTCATTCACATTAAACAGAAAGTCAATAACCTAATTTAAAGGGGTCATTTGTTAATTTATGTCCTGCATGGGTTTGTTTTTAGCCCAGGAAAATTACATTACGTCTAAAATAGGCAGAGAAAGTAGTGGTATTTAAACTACAATTCCCCCTTTGTTGAGACTTATAAAATCTGTTTTTATTCTAATCCATCACTGGTAGACACCAAGAAACATATTCCACTTCTTAAGACCTTCCATACTCAACCTGTGTGCAGGTAATAGCCTTTTCATTTATGTTTCATTTTTTTAGGAAGTTCTGTTATGAAAGTCAGGGATAAGTTTCATGTAGAGGTATCAATATGGTATGCATTTTGTCTTTACTTCAAGAAATATGCTGAAGTAATAAATGGTTGTTAAAACACATTACACCGCCTACAGCTCAATATCAATTTTAGAGTTCTTCACTGTAGGGTTTTTAATGATTGTATACATCCAGTCCAGCATCAGGAAAAACAAAAGGATCAATAATTACAAATACAATGTTGCAGCTGTTTATATTCTCATATAAAATGGCAAGCAGTGTGTGGTAATGCAACACAGAGCAATTAGGAGAAACCATGTTGAGATAAATCCTTTAGATTAACACCTAGCAGAGGAATGAAAGCTTGTGGTGAATACAAATATTAGAGACAGACAGCAGATGGTAGTTAAATGAGTGGACTGTGTACCAGACAATAATAAGAGTAAATGCAGTTAAAAACCAATGTTTACTTTAAGAGAATAGAAAATTGGCTTTAAACTGTATGACTAGGGTCAAACATTTTGTTTCCCCTGTGAATAACTGCTTACAATTGTTTACAGGAATCTTGGCCAATTTCTCCTAACAGAACTGGTGTTCTAACATTTTAAAACAACCCCAAAGCATTGTATTTGTTGTCTTTAAGCCAGTTTTTAACAAAATTTAGTGTTTGCTTACAGACATTTTCCATTTGAAGGCTCAGTTGTGTCTAGGCTTTTAATTTCTTGTGTGAAGTGTTCTAGTTCTTGGTGCAAATTGGCAGGGTAAGAGCAAGGGTAAACTTAGGATATTGCAGCCTTTTTATACAGCATATGTACATACAGTATTTACATTTGTTGTATATGCATCAAAATCAGATAAGAGGAAAAGAGGAAACGCTGTAACAAAGACAAAGGATTACCTATACATGACGGGAGGTTGTTGTTCCATGCTCTTCTCTCTCCAGTCATACATTTGAGTGTGGCACTGCCGTGCAGAGTGTAGCCTTGTTCACAGCCAAATGACACGTCACTTCCTGCAAAGTGACCATTGTCACTAGTTTTGAAACCAAATTGAGGGACTCCTGGATCCTCACAGTGTGAAAGCTCAAAACCTGCAAACAGAAATCTGGATTAATAAAAAAATGATCTTGTTAAGATTAAACAAAATAGAAAATAAGTATTCCACTATGTCAGCTTAAGATAGGTCCTTCTGTAAGCCTGTTCTATATTACCACTGATGTATGTTTAAAATAGGTATTGACTGGGGTTTGAGAGTTCAAGAGATAATTTCCAGTTTAGGACAACTTATAGAGCCTTTAAAAGATTTGTCAGAAAAGTATTTATTTTGGACACAGACAACAATTGGACTTCCTATATATGGTTACAACAACTTAGAAACACTATGTTGTCTTGGAACACTTTAGGGTAACAGATCATATTAAATTGCAGCTACAAACAATGCTCTTTAAGCTCTGCATTGTCTAAACATGACCATGGCCTTTATTCTGTTTCAGTTTCAAACTGTAAGTGTTCTGCTAACCGGCAACAGAAGCTACACATAAACGCAGTAGGGTTTATTTATCGTCTCTTCTCCCAGTGAGGTCAGTGCCACGCCAGGTGTTATAGTGCTTTGGTATTACAAGTGTCATGCCCAGTATAAATCCTCAACAGTTAATGCTCACATTTAGAAAATTACCGCAGGCCTTTGGGTTGAATAGTTATGAAATCCTGATCAAATTTCATGTTCAAACAAGATTTAGGCAGGACATGTCCCACCTTTTCTTTGCCCTGACGGTGATTCACATCGTATACAGTCCTATCCAAGTTACATCTTAAATCAAAGGCCAAGAGAAGAAAGGACTCCAAAATGGATAAAATATACACACTTTCATCATGCTTTAAACCTTGTTCTTAATCCTTACAAATTCAAATAAATCCTAATAATAACTGTGTCTCTTTATAAACACTAATTTCTAACTCATTTAATTTAATTCAAAAGGCAGTTAGTTATTACTGTTGGATTTATATACAGCTGGGCGTTAATTTTGTGGTTGCAAATTAATATGCGGTCTTAATTAATAAACCTTTTCTTTTTGTCTTTATCAGATCTTCAAAAAAAAATTTGCCATGTCTCAGACTAAAAATGCAAGCCACCCATCGTATAAAAAGTTATGTTTTCAAATTATTTAAAACTATTGGTAAGTCAAACGAGAACCTCTTGTTAACAACTGCATGTTGATTTCTGTTCAGAACACCAAAAAGGAAAAAAAAAGTTTAATTGCAGGTGAAACACAAGAACACTTTAAATTGGATAGCAAAATCCAGCTTCACTACCGCATCCTTATGTCACCACTACAAAAATGTTTGGCGAGAACACAAAGTCTGCAAGCCAATCAGGGGTTAAACCTGACTCTATTCATCTATTATTGGCTTGCCGACTTTTAATTCAGATGTGCACTCATGTATGCAAAATGAAAACACAAAGTATAAATATTGTATGAGAAAACACACATTTAAAATAACCCAACATCCGCTTACATACAATTACAATATACATACACAGAGAAATCTAAGAGTACTGGCAGTAATTCACCTGTATAATAAGGTACAGTTAGGCAAACATGGACAATAATTGCAGAAGGAGAGAACTAAAGAAAAGAAAAGGGATTTCACACAGAGAGAGGCAGAGGAAGAGAATTGGAGGAAAGAAAATTGCTCATTTTTCTGCTGGAGAGGGGCAGAAACACCATTCTGTGCTTAATGGATACCCTGACAGTGAAAGACATGCAGAGGCAGGGTGAGGGTCAATTAAAACCTTCTTTTAAACTCTGCTACTTGAAATGCCAGGCTGTGAAAATGAGACTAAATTCACTGATTTGGATAAGGTTTTGGACCTTCCTCCTCCATGCTACTGAAATGTGACTTACTGTGGTATATGAGGTGGAACCCTGCTCCCGTAGACTCAAGGTCTGAGTTGAATTCAAGCCACAAATAGTTGGAAGTGGTGGTGAGGGAAAGACCTTGCATCAAGGTTCCTGTGTATGTTCCAAGGAGTGCAGAGGTTCCATCCTTACCGTCGTACAGCTATTCAAAGACATACATGTAAGAGATTTAGAGAACTAATACATAAAATTAATAGATTGGCTTAACATTTGAATAACCGTTTTACGTAATTGTAAGATTAAATTTTTATTATTTTTGCTCCTTTCAATTTAAGCAGAACCAGTTATTTCAAATGTATTGAACAAATGTTTTATGGATTCTAAAAAAGTAATCCCCTCTTTTTTTTAAATATGCAAAAAATGTGTAATGGCTCACAACAGCAACTTAAATTGCCCACTCAAAGATCATAATAAATAAAATAAATAAATAGATTAAGAATATACAGTATGTCTTAAAATAAAGGCAGAAAACCACTACATGCAAGTAATTTCAATTTTTTAGATTAAGATTTTTTTTTAAATATGTGCTGTTTTTAATTTGTGTTTGTTACTTTTTATGGTATTTTATGTACAGGATTGGCTGTAATATAAGAAAATCTGAAGAGGTTTAGGGAGCATGAATACTTTATTTTGGTTAAAACCTGAGTATACTCCCCTGACCTATTTCTGATTTTTCACCTAAGACAAGATCCGCCCCTTAAAAATTTCTTTAATTCCTTATCAGAACCATGTCTTTTTACATTTCATCTCACTATTAATTCATATCAGTGGCCCTTATGGAAAATGCTAAAATGCACTTAATAAAACTAGTTGTAAATTAACAGAGTGCAGCTGCACTTGTGCGCTTCATTTTTTTCACATCAGAACAGGCATGTTCGGACCAGAATTTTGTTAAAAGCATAAAAAATATATATAATAAGGTATCCACAGCAAGCTATGCTTTTTTGTGGTTTAATTAGGCTTTGGTAAGACAGAGAAAAATGCAAAAAGGAGAAATGTTTACCTTAAGAATGTCGCCTCGTGCGAGCTGAAAGGTGCTGGCAGTGATGTTGATACCTTTCCCTGTTTGGACCTGAATGCTGTACACGCATTCATGGCCATTGTCATAGTTCATTGGATAGTTTGGTGACAAAAGAACTCCTTCATTGTTGGAGACAGCAGATCCACACTCCGCTGCGAGAAAACAAACACACAGACATCATCCATTATGTAACTATGTACACTACAAATGGGATGAAGTATACTTGGATAAAAACTTATTATTTTACCATCATAAAAATCATTATCAACTGACACAGACAAATTATAGGACAGTGAGTAGAGTGTTAAAATGGCCATAAAAAACATCCAGTGATTCCTTTGCTACATTAAACAGTAGAGGGTTATTCAGCAGAATTACCTGAGCTGAAATTGCAGTCACTAAGCAAAGTAATAACTGTTTAGTATTTGTCTGTACTGTTTATATTCACTATAAACTGTAGGAGTATGATTTACGTGAAATATGTTTAAACATGAAATTACCTCAACCCACTTTATTTAACTTACAATTTTTCCAGTTAATTTAGATGTTTACATACACTTTCTGTTGACATACATATCATTTATTTGATGGGATTTTAATTATCGATTTTACTGTCCTGTTCCAAGCAAGGAATGGTGATATTACCAACAACGTCTTAGAATGTACAGGATAGGTTGAATTGAGTGGATTAGCTGGAGAGTTTTATACAAAAAAAAATATGAATGCAGGCTAAATAAAAGATCTACAATAAGTGGCAATCAATATTTTGTTGGCGGTGAGGCAGGTAAACACAGGTGAAAGAAAGAAAGAAAGAAAGAAAGAAAGAAAGAAAGAAAGAAAGAAAGAAAGAAAGAAAGAAAGAAAGAAAGAAAGAAAGAAAGAAAGAAAGAAAGAAAGAAAGAAAGAGAGTGAGTGGGTGAGTGAGTGAGTGAGTGAGTGAGTGAGTGAGTGAGTGAGTGAGTGAGTGAGTGAGTGAGTGAGTGAGTGAGTGAGTGAGTGAGTGAGTGAGTGAGTGACTGAGCCAAACTACTACAGAAAAGCACTCAAATTTGTACCCGTTTTTTTTTTTTTTTTTTTTGCAACATTATAAAGGCCGTCATTTTAGAAAATATAGGTCTGTGTAAATTTAAGCTAGGTGCATATTTTTACCAGTATGCACTAGCACTAAATTTAAATCTCTTTCTAAATTGGTTGAAGCTGTTTGTTCGGTCATTGATCCCTTTAAATGTGTTGTTTAAATTCCAAAATTTATGAAGCATTGATGAGTATATGCCTTTATGACATTATAGATACATTTTTTTCTGACCCTGTCTAGTGCTCAAACTATAAAATACATATTCGGAAACTAGAAAGAAAACGTAGCTGAGCACCTACCCACACACCTTGGCAGAGGGGCACTCCACATGTGGCGGCCACCTCCCAAGCACACTATCTCTTTTGCCCCCTGTAGACGATAGCCGGTGTTGCAGTAGAACAACAATAAGTCGCCGATGCCAAATCCGAAGCCGGCGTGCCGGCCATACTGAGGCGTTCCAGGATCCTGACAAGGCTCAAGATTGTATTCTGTAAACAGGATACCAAGAAATCATTGATCGTATAAATCTATCCAAACAAATAAAAACATTGTATTAGAAATGTTTTGTTTTATAGATAAGCTACTTCTTACAAAAACAGGATTCCAAAAAGAGCACTGCAACCCCCTTTTTTCATCTCTTTGTACATTTAACCACAGAAAGAAATATTGCAGCTAGTGGGGATTAGCGGCCTTGCTCAAGGACACTTGATTAGGTTCAGATACATGCCTAAAGTTGAATATTTCTACAGGAAGGAAGAGTTCTATAAACTGGGCCAACTGCAGTGTAAATCCTTTTAAAAACACCTTGTTAATAGCCTTCAAAATTTAGGCAGATGAAATTCTGGATAAGTACTAGTTTAAGGAATAACGTTTTATCTACATTTTCTTTTACACAATGTATAACAGGCAGTGTGGATAACCATAATGGCCATTGATTTGAGTCCGCCATAGCATTATACAAATAATCTGCTGTAGGATGTTGCCTGAGAAAATCAGCAGCTTCTGATCAAAGGTTTTAAAAGGTCAAACAAGGAATTCTACACAGGAAATCTGTAGATGCAAATTGTAGAGCATTCAATTTATGAATCCTTAGGTTTTGCATCTCTTCACCTACAGGTATTTGGCAAGAATTCTTATGAAACAGATCCTCCTTTTTTTTCTTTACTATGTATTTGCCTCTGTCAGTCTACCTCAGTCTTTCTCCACCCTTACTATGTGCTTTAACCATTCAGTGCAGCCATCTGTCTCACCTTGCCTCTCTATCTGTTCAAGTTCTATTTCCACTTCTCTCTAATTATCCATTCCTTGGTCTCCGCATGGGGCCCATTTTTCTTTGCACTGCAGTCTACCCAGTCCTTATGTCAATGGCCCATATGCTTTGATGAGTATTATTATCATAGTCAGACCCCTACTGCCTGCATGACCTCTCTGTGAGTTAATTATCCTCTTCTTACCAGCGAGCCTGGAGGCAGAGTTTACCTTCAGCCCAATGACCAACAAAACACCCATTAAATGTTACTTTATGCAATGTTCAGAGAGGCCCAGTGCTTTTCCTTTTTAATAAAATGGCATAGTTTAGCAAAGTTCTCTCTCTTTTTCTGTCTGCCTGTCGCTGATCTTCAGTTTGGCAACCCATCGCACATGACAAAACCCCATGTTTCGCATTCTTTCTTCTACCCCTTTTGCTACTTATTCTTCTCTATCCTTATTTAATAAATTCACTTCAGTACACCTATCAATGCTTTAATTTCTCCAACAAACAGAAAAAAAACATGTCTTCTTACCCGAAAAGGAGATATTGAATCCCTGCAGAGATATGGAGAAGTCTGAAATGAAGCGTAGCTGGGCCTTGAAGTTCCCATACAGGCCAGCATTAACCGGTGCAGGTCTCTCTGAGCCAGTGAGTCGAGCTAGAGGCTGAGCGAAGCTGCCATTTTCTGTTATTAGCAGGTAGTCATGGTGATCCTCCAGGTGGAAGGAGTGGAAAGTGAACTGAACACCTTGGAGGAGAAAACCAAGGGTTGGCGTGTTGGAGAAATACACAAACAAACTAAAATCAGTCAGAGCTGGAGACAGCCTTAATATGTGGATTACATACAACTAATTTTAGAATAATGACATGTGTAGTTACATATTTATTTTATTATTAAGAATTAGTTTAATTAATAATAAGATATTTTACTTAGTCTAAAAGCATTTCTCTTTACAATTCCATATTGTCTTAAAACAAACACTACCAAAATCCACAAATGCATATAATGATTGCAGGATTTTGCCCACATATAATGCTGAGTTAATATCTTCATTTTGGGAGAATTTTGAAATCAATGTTTTGTTTTCCAGATGTCTAAATTTTTTAAAATATATAAACTTGTCGGTATTTTTGTGGTTTGAATACCTTCTTGCAAATTTGATGTAAAACTAGGAGTAAGTGGAGGTATGCCAAAAAATATATTCACATTAAAAACAAGTTTTTCATTTTGTAGGATTCAAAATCAATCTAAAATGGCTAAATGGCTAAAATTTCTATAAGATTAAACTAAAAATTAAAATTTAACTAATCTGCCGGCTGTCTGGCTGTTTTTTTTTTTAACTACGCTAACTAAAGTGCACAATGACGATCTTTTGCAAACATGCATTGAGGCATAAATTATAAATAGTATAATTTTAAATCTAAAATCATTTTAAATATATAATCAATTCTGGATCAGACTGGGACATTAAATCAACAAAAGAAATAATCCAATCATAAGACAATGAATGATGCCCACTCCGAATTATTAGTGTTCCTTTTTGTTTGTTTCATTCTCCTATAGATTTCTGTATCTTCCTCCCTAACAATCATTTCTGGTTGTTTAATATCAAATGTCTTTAGGAACTTTTTACTTTCATATATTTTATATTTAGTTTTCGGTTTTAAGTTCATCTTTGAAGGATTTATGTCTGGTTAAAAACATCTTGCCATATACATATTTTGTCGTTGTTATGTCAGTTTAACAATATGGTTTATTGACCCCATGCCTTGTGAGTGCTGTAGTTTTCTTTCTAGATAATTAATTTTTACCATCCATTTGGCTTTGGATGGTTGGTTTAATCTGCTCAGAGACAGAGAGGGGTATTTGTTCTTTCAAGTGGTCTTCTCTTAATTTACAAAATCATATCTTAAATTGGCTATCAAATTTGAAAATTGAATTAAATTAAGTTTTTGGTTAATCCTAACAAATATGTACATTGGGCTTTTATTCTGTTGGTTTCTATATTTAAGACAAATTATTGTTAGATGGTAATATATATCAGGTAGACAATACATTTTATGTTTTTTTTCAAACCCCTAGTCCAGTGATATCCAAACCTTTGGGCAACAAGGGGAGATATTTGTCAATTTATAATTATGGAAAACAGTTCACCTTCTCTCCAGCAATAAGGTCAACTCTTGATATTTTAATGAAGCAAGTGAGAGAGTGTATCTTTTGTAAAAATGAAATATTTAAACAATTTGTGATCTGAAATCACAACATGGATGTCAAACGTTTGCCTCATTATAACAAAAGCATGTATTACATTGTGTTTTTTATATATACTATAAATGTTTTATTTTGTTTTTTTGTCTAGAACAGTGTTTTTGTGTAGTTTATCAACAAGAAAAGAATATGAGTCACCCCTTCTTTGAAAAGATTGCTGTATCTCAGAAAGTTTAATAAATGGATGTTTTGAAATCGGTTCTTTAGTGAAAGACCGCTGAGCACCAACTTTCTATGAAATTGCACTGAAAAAAAGAAATAAATAAAGAAGTCCCTTTATCAAAAAAACATTGCTTTGTTTATGAAGAAATACAATTTCTGAGAAAGTCTTCATCCACATCAAATGTCTGCGCTGAAGATTTGAATTCTTACCAGTATGACTGGGGTGAGGTTCACATAAATCCATTGGACACCCCTCCCTTACTTAGTAACGACAGATAGCCACTAATACTGTGTCTGGTTCTAATAGAAGCTTCTTCCTGTTATAAAGTAGTTGCTACCTTTAACTGTTATCAAATGCATGCTCAAGAGAAACGGTTCCTGCTTATTTAATTATTGAAAACAGCGGTTTGGTTCACTTTGTTTACAAAGTTGTTTGGCATGATTACCTAAAAGAATTGTATTATAATATATTATACTATATTATGGAACTATGATTAAATTTAAACAGGTTTATGTATTCAACAGTGAATCTGTCTTTATCTATACTAATAAAAATCAAACCTGGACTCTGAAGTTGCATATTCTTCCATTCTTTCATCTTAGTCCTTATAAACATTTACAGCTAAATGAAGTGGGCTTAATGTCTACACTAATAAAACAACCATTAACTAGTAGATTAATCTCATCTGGCAAATAAATAAAGCAAATGTACAGATGTGCGAAACAATATCATTTGGCAATGTTGGGGAATAAAATTACAGTTGTTGTAACATCAAGATTGTTGCATAAAATTAGAAGACTATTAACAAAAGACACTGATAGCAGTGAAGAAATTCAAAATACTATATGATTGTCAGGAAAAAAAAATCAATACATTTAGTAATAATCCTTTATCACAATTTTGCTCAGATGCAATAAAAACATCCTGAATCTCTCTGTGATGGCATACTGGCTGCTTTTCAGCACAATCAGTGCTGCCATGTCCATGCCATTTGTTGTATCTGTTTCAGTGTGACTATGTAATGTCCTTCAAAACATTTAGCTCACTTGATAAAAGGAATCTCAAATGACCCTTAAATTAATTACAAATTTAAATGATCGATCATTTCATTACAGTGCATAAATAATTCAGAAGTCACCTCTAAAATGGATAATATGATGATTAAAATACAGAATGGACAAGAAGTAAAGCTGATTTTGCTTCCCCCTACTGTAAGAAGCCAGTGGTATATACAAGCAAATTTTAGTTAAACAAAAAAAGAAATGAAATTGTAATATTATTTTAGCACCACTGATGTATTTACTTATTTGTCTAAATTTTAAAGTTTTATAATGTGCTTTTTAAAATCGTTGTATTTCCCTTTGAACCATTATTTTCGTATTTTTGATGCCCCTTATAAACAATACTTAAATTATAAGCTTGACACTTGAAGAAGAGATAAACAAAATGGAGATACAATAAGTTTTGTTTTTTTATAAAACATTTATCGATGGTATTATTGGACTTTATAGTTAGTTTGACTTCTGAATGCACAGCTTCTTCTGTAGAATATGATCTACTCTCAACAACACAGAAATGCAATCCACATTTTTCAATGGATGGTGATTTCCTACCTTTTCCGTGGCTGACTTCTACAGTCCATGTGCAGTTCAGGGAGTTAGGATAGAGTTCTGGGTAGCCTGGTGACAGGATGATCCCAGCAGGTCCCCTGATATCCCCACCGCATGATGCTGAATAAAACAGTACAATAATGGATAGTCAGTCTTTGTTTCTCTCTGAAAAAAGAAAGATTGACTGAACCAAAAAATCCTTGACCTAAAGACTACGGAGCAATTTTATGTAAATAATATATTTAAGTCATATCGTCCCTTAATATTTTTATCAAAACCTATTGTACTGATGCCAAAACAATGGTGTTTTTTTCTTCATCTTCCAAAACTAGCATTGCTTTGAATTCTGGTTGAATCTTACTGTTTAGATAACTTCAGTCCAGTTGGAGTATGAATTAAATTAAGGATAATCCATTTTCTTCAGATCAGATTCAGGTCAGTTTCATAAAAAGTTAAAGTGCAATCATTTATTAAATTTAATACAAAATATTTAAATTCAGCTTTTAAGGTTCATCGAATTATCAGTGTTGTGATTATAGCCCTAACTCTGCATATGTAAAAAACAAACTTTAGTTAATATCAGCAGGTCTTTACATGGATTTTCAGTTTCAATTAGGTGGACGTAAATACTGTAAAACAAATTTTTTCTTTCTGGTTTGGTTCCATAATCCTGTTGTTACCCTTTAACGCAGGACCAGTAAAAATGTGAAGGTAATGTAGTGAAAGGGAAATTACCTTGCGGTTAATTGGTGTCTTAATTTACTGCCAAAATGCATCTTATCTTATCAAAGGACGGTATTTTTTCCATCATTGCTCGCTGATGGACAGTGGGAGGTGAATGCCAGATATGCCTGAAGGTTAAGTGGTGTAATTGGATATGGCTTGGACTTGTAAATGCTCATCAAATCAAGAATTTCAGGAATTTGTCAAGATTTTAATTTATTTTTTTTATCTAGTTTTTTTTGTTACATGGCCAATTTCTTAAAAACTTTAGTAGAGGCACGTATATCAATGCTTTCATACAACTAATGCATTTACAGTTACATATATCAGCTGATGTTTAGGAGAGAAATAAAAAGCCTTAGGCTTTGCAGCTGCATGTATCCACCCCACCTCCAACTGTCCTTCCTTCCACCCTCGGGGATTTAAGAGACTACAACACATCCAGGCCTGCATCTTTACCCACTGACAAGAAAAAAAGTAATTTATTAATAGGCCAACATTATGGAAAGCCATTAAAGGTTGATAAGCATACTAGACAAATTATTACTCCACTTTCAGGGTGCCATGCCATTTGGCACCACATAGAAACATACCTAGGTAGAGAATACCCCAATGTATTAAGGGAAATTTAACTTTGATACACTTGAAGTGTATGGCACTGTCTCATATACATAATTTCATTCCCCATCTGAGTCTTTGCATAGTTCGGCTCTTTTTATCAGAGCCAAGAAATCTGAGAGAAACAACATTGGCTTGTTCACTTAATTGCAACAAAATACAAAATGGTAAAAAAGAGTAAAAATAAGTAAAAATAAAGAAAAAACAGTTATCTAGATAAGGTTGGGTATTAATGCACTGAAATGGAGAAAGGTAATTCACCTGTATCTAATTAGATACCCTTCGGTTAGTACACTACATTGATTAATCATTTAAGCTTTATTAAACACACAGAGGAGGTACAAAAGATCATCATGATACAAATAAAAGGATTAAAGATTTGTACTCTACTAGTTCCTAGTTAAAAAGAAACATTAAAAAAAGGAATACCCTAATTGAATTGCTTAAAAAGTTATGATTACCTCTATAATGGCAAAATGAACATATTGTTATATAATATTTATATACTAAAACTTTTATATCTGATAAATTGTTAAACAAAACTATAGATATCACAGCTACTAAATTTGGTAATAGTTTCTGCTTTTTAATATCATACAGCTTTTAGCTGTTTAATTAGTGTGTCTTTGTCCTTTGGAAGCCAAAATGTGATCAACTTCTCAGACAATGTGCTACTCATAGCTTGTCGCAAATCTTAAAATTTTTTTTTTTTACCTCATTCAATATATGGTTGCAAAAGAATAAATTCAGCCTCCCCTTTAGACATGTCACCGTTGAAGCTGATCCATGTGCTGGAAGGCACATAAACTGCCTATTTTCACATACCGTCACAAGTGGGCAGTGGGTGGCTCCAGAAGTGGTTCTTCTCGCAAACAAGTGGTTCCTCACTGCTTAGTCTGTATCCAGGGTCACACTGGAAGGACACGGTCGAGCCAATAGACAGATCATGGCCTAACCGCAAACCATTCACTGGGATGCCAGGATCCATGCAGGAGTATGTGTCTAATGTGACCACTACAAAACATAAAACAAAAAGTATTTTTTAAGCACGACACAGTTGCAAATGTATTGTTTATGTGTTTATAAATGTTAAGTTGTTGGTTACTGTATTATATGATCCATGTACAGTTGTGCGTGCGTGCGTGCGTGCGTGCGTGCGTGCGTGCGTGCGTGCGTAAGAACAAAGCCAAGACAAAATTTTTTTTCCATTCTTGTGTTGATTTGGAAGGTATTTGACCTTTTTAAAAATCTTCTGTTTAAACACATAAAATAAGATTTAAAATAAATATGAAGCTATTAAAGCCAACATAGGCCATTTTGAAAAGGCCCAGTCTTTTTACAAAAGGCTTTTCTACTTTGATGCTCAAGATTAAGAAAAAAACAATCATACAATAATTAAAACAATTAAACCAATTTTGATTGTTTGTTGACAACAACCGTGACTTTTTTATGCTGCTATGGCTAGACTGATCAATTGTTCTGTTTGGAAGGAAATTGCTTTGTCACATGGGAACAGAGGGATGATATTGGCATCTATTTGATGATTCGAAACATGTACATGCAAAAGCAACAGTTAATCTCTACGGGGCAAATATTTTCATATAGACCTGCATACGTTTATTATCAGATATTCTAATTGGTAGTGGTGTAATTATTAAAGATTACAGATTTTTCAACATGCTTGTGAACTCACACAGCCTTCATTGGGAATATAACATCACTGACTTTAGAATTACACAAACTTCAGTCCTGTATTTAAACATTAATATGAGAACCTTCAATGTTGAATTTATCAGATCAAACAACTCAAGTCATACAAAATAAATCAAAGAAATAAAAAAAATCCTTAACAAAATCAAAGATTTATGTTGATGTAATAAAATAATACCTTGCTTACAGCTGCTTTAAACATCACAAAAGTGGCATTAGACCACATTTCTGGCTAAATGTATTTTATTACAGTTTTATTACAATTTATTGTTTTTCTTCAACTAGTTTATTCATGTTTTAATGCTACGAGTGAATACATGATCAAATGAATAAAATAAATGTTCAATGATGAAACTTGAAAACTTAGCAAAGGTGTTTGCTCCTTTTTCGTTGTTTCTTTGGTGTTGCTGATAAACCATCAGCTTGCCAGGGGAAGGGTCAAAAGGTGAATGTTAGGTTGTGCTCAGCATTACTGGCCAGTTGTTTCTCAGGGAGGCAGAATTGAGGCTATGACCTTCAAGAAGCTGCACAAATATACTCTCTTATGGTCACCGAAAATGTTGGACCACTACACTTGGCTTTGAGAAAAAAGTACTTGCATAGTTGTTTTCCCTCCAGAGTGCCCTGGTAAAAAAAGAAAAACTGCTCTATTAGCAGGAAAGAGATGGCCCCCTTTTCCCTGTGATTTCTATGACTTCAATTTGGCTTTCTTCCAGGAAGGGTTGCTTTTGATGCACTTGAACTTTGCAGATTTTAGTCATTGACTGGCAACAGATGTGTAAGCACTTGTCAGGTCATTGGCAGACACACTATTCTAAGAAAAGCATTTTTAGAACTTTTATTTTTAGAGCAGAAAATTTTTTGTGTCAACCTCTATCTGTCAATTCTTTCCAAATGAAGCATTTACAAAGTCCGTGTATTTCACTAAAAGCATCACTATAAAAGCAAATCATTTCCTCTTTTAATTCAGGGTGTTATAAAGCACAGGGTAATCAAAGTTATCAGTTTTTTTTAGGTTCTTAAAATGTTTAAATCCAAACTCAAACATACGAAAACACAATCGCAGATTCCACAATCATGATTTATAAGAAATAAAGTAACCCAAAACATTGGAGGAGTTTAGTAAAAACAAAAACAAAATGCTGTAACCAGGAGATTTTCTTAATAAATAGCAGCCAGGTCTTTCTAATTAGGGCACACTATTATCTGACCATCAAAAAGTGTGACCGAGCCTTTAAAGCTAAAATGATTTTTTGCAATAAGTTTCTGTTTTGATGTTATGGAGGCAAAACATCAGGAAAATCTTCAATAACTAATTGTTATGACTAACAATCTGGAAAAATGTATCATGAAAATATAGAGGAATAACATTAAAGAGATTTGACAATTGTAAGAGGAGAAGGCATTCTATCAAAATCACCTCATGATCAGACTGTGAGCCTTCGGGGCGGCAGTGCCCAGGTCTAGTCCTCGAGACATATATCACTTTTCCAACACACCTGAATCAAATTAACTGCACCTTATCAGGTCTCTGCAGAGCCTAATGGCTACTGGTTAGGGACTTCGGCTATTCGATTTGTTATTGAACCAGCGATGCCTCAAAAAAGTTGCAGGATGTTCATTCTCTAGAACTTGACTTTGGCATCCCTGACTTGGAGACATGGGAGAAAACCCAACAGATAATTATTGGAAATATAGATCATTCAAAAGATATTGAGGTCATGTGTCTGATAACTAAAGCCTTTGTCAGGGTTTGTTGAGGATAAATCCAAATGCAGAGGTGGCAGCTGATGAACATGGGGATTTATTCAAAACACTGGGACACAGGAATCACGGAACACAGGGGGATGACGAGGAGTACAAACGAGGAAACACGAACATGGGGCACAAGGTAAGGTCACAGAGGTCCAGCAGTCTGTGAGAGAATGAACCAGGTATATATACACAGGGAGGATGAGTAGTAGAGCAGAGGGAAAAATACATTGATGGATCTGATACACGTGCGAGTGATAATGAAGAAAACAGGGAAGAGAAAGCGCAAGGGAACCGGAGGGGAAAACAGAACAAAATAAAACAATACTAACACTAATCATAATAATACAGACAACAGAATAGCAAGATAAACAAAAAATATTATCAAACTAATAAGATTATAAATAAAGAAAACCATAACACAAAACCAAGGCAAAACAACAAGAAAAAAACGCGGATTATGACAACCTGAGCATATCTGAGTTGTTCAACAAAAATAACCAAAAAAAATTATGCCTGAAAACTAAAGGGATGGGGTATGACGTGGTTTCAAAATACATTTGTTTTCATATATACCAACTGAAATCTGTTGTGTTTCTGTAGATATATTAAAACCTTGTGAATGTTTCCAGTATTTCTTACTGAAGTACTATTGGCTAATTTGGGTATCTTACCCAATCATGCATACTGGGTCAAAAAAAGACTGATTGGTGGGGGCAACAATTGTATTCCATGGCTAAACAAGGGAGCAACACAAAGAATAAACTCTCAGCAAAGTAGCGTGTTGTGAATATAAGCCCAACAGTCACATCTTAGTTTAGATATGGAATAATATAACAGAAATTTTTCTATCTTCCTATGGTTTTAGGACACTTTTAGTCAACACAGGTGCCTTTAGCCTTAAAGTTGCAAAAATATTAAATTCAAATTTAGACATTTTTTTATTGTGAACTGAATGTCTTGTTCGGCAAACAATTTGCTAAAACACTTGTTGTTGTGTGTTCGTTAAGTTCTGTAAGGGTCCATATTTAGGCTTCCTACCCATAAAGAGAATCAATGTAGCGTTCCCCTGCCTCAGTTTATTTACTGCATATTCCACGCTTATTTTTTTATACAGCCAATTTTACAAATGAAGTTGGCAAGGTTTCCCTTGGTATTCCAACAATTAGATATATCCTAAATGGCAATGGAAGAAGCTAATATGATCTTACTGTTATTGCTTTTCAATGGCTTCATGAACAAAAGAGAAATGCACTTGAGAGAGAAACATAATAAGACAAGGGCACCTGTGGCCTGCTTTCAGTCAATAATACAGACATAATAGCAAAGTCTGTCTTATGAATCAAATCAGAATGACACGGGTAATGGTTTTAGTGCAAACTATTGTGAAAATAGATCACACTATGTCCACAATCTTTTTCCATCTAATTTTTCAAAGGGTAGCTATGTGAGCATAATAGCATGAAAAGAAAAGGGCTCACCATACAAATTTGCCAAAACTTGTAAATATAAGACAATGGATACTCTCCTGATCCTGTGGACATGTTGATGCAGCAGCAATGAGCATTTTTTACATACATATAAGTGCTCCGCAATTTTATGGTTGGGTATTTGTCATTTGGAGTTTAAGCTGCAGACATTGGTCTGTTTTCTTTCTTTCAACAAAAACGTAAACACCATTGAAACCTATTACTACTTTTAAGTATTGTACAGCAGTTCTCTACCGTAGATTGCTCCAACGCATGCAGAATAGTTTTTACTTAAAGCTCCTATCTGGTAGCTAAGTCAACAAATTATTAGTGTACATGATTTAGTTCATTCACTAATATGCCATGCGAGGAAACAGCTAAAGTGTTTCATTTTGAGCTTAAAAACACACAGATAAATGTAGAAACTTGAAAAAGTGACAAATAGTGTAGCACTTGTGAAGTTACATTTAATTGTCATTCTCATGTGAAATAAGTGACAGAGCAAAATGTTAACTGGAGAAACAGGTTGCTATCATGAAAACATGAAAAAATTGGCAAAAGCAGTTCTTTTGTATAATTTCAGAGACTACTTTGTGAAGATTGGACAAATGCTGCAAACAGCTCCGTAATTGGTACGTTTTCCATAATTAGCACTATTTTCTTTTATTGATATTTACAAAAAAAACTGTGCAAGGTTTAAGAAATCTTCTAGTTTGCCCATTTGAAAGGTATACTCTGAAGTACAACTTTTTTGATAATATATAAGAGCCTAAATAATCAAATTTAAAGCCAATTATGGATCTCGGTTTTGTATCCAAAATTTTCATATCGATGCATAAAGTATTACAAAATACTTTTCAGGTTTCTAGGTAAACCAGATAATGCAGGACTGCATACTCACCTTCGTAGAAGATCTTGAAGCCACTGTTTGATCGACTGTTGTCAGTGGTAAAAAGCAGATATAGGAAGTTACTGCTACTAAACAGGAACTGAGGGACCTGGGTTCCATTAAATGAGCTAATCAGTGGAGAAAGCAGGTTCGGGCCATCATGCACTTCCAGAAAATCATAACTGAGTTCTGTTTGAAACCTTAGGAGTAAAAGGACGACAAATATTAGTTAGAGGAACATCTGTATTCAACACAGTACCTCAAGCTGCTAGAACAAACAGACCAAAGCAGTATCGAAAGATGAGATAGAACTTGCACAGCAGTCAAACTGATTATTGCAACAGCTTAAGATCAATGAGCTCCAGTCTCCAAATTAAACAGCTTCCATTAGCACAGGGTTTCAACAAAATGAAACAATTGTTCAAGTAACAAAAGGCAGTTCCGGTAATTTTACATAAAATCTTGTGCCACAATATATTGTTATTACAAGAAACTATTGCAGTTTCTTGTAATAACAAAATGTTCTTTTTTTTTAAGTTTACAAGCTAAAAACTAATCTTAGTCTATTATACTGGGATTTTATTGTGTTGAACAACAAAAAGTGGTGCTTAATTGAGGAACAAAAGCCATACATGGTTAATTCATTTGTAGTTTGCCTACTATAAAGC
The DNA here is from genome assembly GCA_032876305.1 of Orestias chungarensis. Lineage (NCBI taxonomy): Eukaryota > Metazoa > Chordata > Actinopteri > Cyprinodontiformes > Cyprinodontidae > Orestias > Orestias chungarensis. Next base: position 1,542,997 of record JAVLVB010000072.1, on the reverse strand, counting down.
CAAATTATACTTATTGCTTTCAAAAGTTCCCAAAAAAAAGAAAGTGTTCATCTGTATTTAGTATAGTTTCAGAATAAATCCCGTTGTTCTATAAAGGCTTCAAAAGGATGTTTTAGGACATTAAAGATCCAACATCAACATAAAGGAAACTATTGTCCAAGTCCAACATCTGAAAACTGAGTGTTCCAAGTCCTACTGGAACTTTTACTTGAATGTTTATTTGGAAAAGCACTTTCTATTTCATCTGACTGTAAGTTTGTAAAGATTAATAAAGAATATCTGGAATAGGCATACGCTATAAGAACCGGATTTGTAATAGTAGGTAACAGTGGCTCCCAAATGAAAACACACATGCAACACTTTCAGGACCCTTTCGTGCAAAACTTTCAGACACATGCATCATTTTCCATTTACCTCACAATTAGGCCTCACACTTTGAGGTTGTAACATAGAAAATGTGAAAAATATTACATTTAGTTATGTATTGTACTTACTTAAAATGTAGGTGTATAGGTTTTCATAGTATGTTACTTACTATGTCTATGATGTTTTTTTGTGAGTGTGTCTGTTTGCTGCCACGCTCGAGTTGTTTCAGTAGTGCCATACAGACCTGTCGAAGCTAATCTTGATGGAGCGTCCTGCCTCAGCCTCAATGACCCACTCACAGCTCAGGGAGTCTTTGTAGTAGCCTGGCCACCCCGGGGAAAGAATGACACCAGATGGCCCTGAGTAGTGCCCCCCACAAGGAGCTGGAGAAGAACAGATGATAGAATTGTTGTTATCTTTTTTGTTTAGTTTTTTTATGATGCAGAAAATTCAGAGGGGAGGAGAAACCTGGACAGTTTGTGCGATAATGAAAGATTGTTAAACCAACATGAGAGAATGTTGATAGAAATATATGAATCACCAAAGCATTACAACCAAAGAGACGATTGAAATTAATAAGTATTCTGGTTATGGTTAAGAAAGCCCATGTCCCAATTACTTTGTTCTCCTTTTTTGGCTAAGCAGATAATCTATCTATTTGGAATAGGATTAGTTCGTCTGTTCTAGTACCTTCACATTTTGGAATGGGTCCACTCCACATCACATTCCCATCCTCTAGATGGCACATGATAGTGTCAGCTCCTTGTGTTTTGATGAAGCCTTCCTCACAAACCACAGAGATGGAATTACCAAGCTGGAAATTGTCCCCAAAACGCCTTCCGTTTAGAGGTATGCCAGGGTCAGGGCACTCATTATGCCCAAAAGCTTGTAATAAGAGGACAGAAACAAGATGTAATGTCAAAGGCAAAAGTGAGGTTAAAACAATTGTGTTCTAGGGGCTCCATCAAAAAATAAAATATAAGAGAGACAACACAATTGTTTTGTAGTATAGAATGTAGTGAATAAAAAAATTATTTTTCTACAAGAAAGATGTTAGTGAGTGTGTTAGTCATCAGATGTAATCTAATATTGTATTCATATTCCCTTGTGTTGTCTAATTATTTTTAGTCTAATGCTTTCAGGAATTAACTAATTTCAGACATTTATGGTAATTAACCATATTTATTAATGAAGCAGTAAATAAAAAAACTATTTAACATTCACATTATTTGGTTACATAATGAATATGTGTTTAACAACAACAACAAAAAATCCACACTTTTACAAAGTTATTTTTTAAAATAGATGGATAGATAAAACAAAGTCTTAAATTAAAGTTAAGTAAAGGCTATTTTCCATGCTACCTATTTTTTTCATCCCTTCATTTATATCTGAATCCTTTCTTTATAGAAAATGAATTGTCCCGCTATTCAAATAGGTATTAGTATTGCCCAGCCTTTCAATTACCATTCAAAGCAGTTACAATGAACAAAAAAGATTTTTTGGTGCATTCTGATAAAAAGCTAAGCTGAAGTCGTTTATTTACTATGACAGTATACATGTCTGTGAAAAAAAATAAACCCTTACAACATCCAAGCAATAAGAGAATACTCTCCTGGAGATACTCATTATCCTAGCCTTATATCAAGGAAGGACTTTAGAAGAGCAGATTAAGTGGACCCAGCAAAAGGTTTCAAATAATCATGAGCCTCAAGCATAAAGAAAGGCTGGATGATACTTGCCAAAGCATCCACAAAGGCAATATCTATCCTCAAAAGACCCTTTCAATAGATTAAATACAAAAATCTCAAGAATAAGTCCAGGGCTGCTGTACAATAGACATGTATGGTTCATCAGGGGTCTATCTCACAATGTTTTGGTTTTTAGTTGTTTTTTTTGATAATGTGAGAAAAGACAAATGTAGGCGGACAATTCGTAAGTGTGCAAGGATTTACTGCATGATCAGTCTGAGCGAAATGCAACTGCAGTTATAGACTGGAAAAGGATCCCCAAAGAGCTGTTCCCTGTTAATGTCCATATGTTTCAGAACACACTGAGTGGATATAAGTAAGATGTAGCACAACATTGAGAATAAAGATTTATCTTAGTGATTAGGTTAACTAGTCCATTTATTTTTTGTGACAGTGATTAAAGATGTTTTTTATATATATATATTAATGTTTTACAGGTCAGTACACAGATTTTCTTCACATAATCTGGTTTAAATTTCATAGCCTGTATAGATGCGTATGAGGCTCATAAGTAACTGTAATTAAACCCTTGAATTAAAGCATATCTGTGAACATAGTTGTTTGTTGAAGGAAGTACTGAAGATGTCTTCAAGCGTCCATCTGCACCTCACCAATTGATGCCGGGAGTAGTCATCAGATCACCATAACCCAAACAATAGAGGAAGTGCTACCTAAATTTAACCACAAAATGTTTTATAATCCTTTTAGATGAAATACATATTTTAAATATTTTTAAGGAAAAAAAAGAGCAAAAGCAAAATCTATCGAACATTCTAATAAATAGAATTTGTCTCTATTTTCTAAATATAGATTTACATTATTTAACAGTCTTCGTTGGAAACTAATCTATATATAATGTATAAAATAATTTATTTCACATGGAAAAGTCTTTTTTTTTTTTTTAGCAAAGTTTTATTTATTACAGTATACAGGGTTTGAAGGTTAAAAAAAGCCTCTTAGACCAAAATGTCACTCACTACTATAGGTGATGTTGAAGCCTCTTCCTGACATCGAGTGGTCCGCCTGAAACTCCAGCTGCAAAATGTTGCTGTTGGATGTAAGGTGTGAAGGAACTTCAGCACCTGAAAAACGTCCCAGCATTGTTGCTTCTGATTGATCCCCATCTTTGATTGTCAGGAAATCATAGGGGGGCTCCAGGTCAAAGTCGTTGAAGGCCAAGTGAATCCTTGAGCCAGGTTCAGAGATAATCAGCCACCCACAGTTAAGGTTATTCCCGTAGCCCTCTGGGTAATCTGGGGACAGTACTGTCCCCATGGGTGCAGTAAAGTTAGAGAAACAGGGGACTGTAACATAGAATGTATAAAATATCGTTAAAAATATCGTTAAAATATCGTTATTTGTCTTAGAGCATTTCTCACAGGCCACATTACTCTCTAAAGGGTGCATTGTGCCAAAACAGAATTGTGTGCAGTGATTCCAGCAGAACAGTGTCACAAATGCATAAGTATCTCAGCAATCAGGAGGTAGTTCAGCTCCCATAGGTACAGAGTAGCTGGAGAAACCTGAGACTACATGGAGAGTGGCCATATTGCGGCACAGGTGCTTGGGAACGCAGCACCTGCTGTTTGGCAAAATAGGATTTATGTGTAATGGAAATGGTTAGAGGGATTCAAAACTAAATACATAAAAAAGGTCATGACAAAGGTTGATATACTGCGCAAAACCTTTCACTATATGTCAGTGTAGAAGAAATATATAAAAATATCTAACAAAATGTAAGTAATATGCAATTAGTTTACCATTTTATATTCTGGTTCTACACCAACTGTGTTCTAAATGCTTAAATACCATTACTGTAATGAATCCTCCAACAACTTGGTGTTGCTATGAACTTTAAAGTACTTTATTTATTGCTTTATTTGCTCTGACAGCAAAAAAAATAAAAATAAAATAAAATAAAAAATAAACAAAATAAAAAATAAATATATATATATATATATATATATATATATATATATATATATATATATATATATATATATATATATATATATATA
>JAVLVB010000072.1:1527248-1538762 GCA_032876305.1 Orestias chungarensis | reverse complement strand
TCGGAGTAAAAATATTAGAAATTGATTTTAAAATTAGACAGAAAAGACAGTAACTGAGAGGTATGTAATGATAAACACAAAGACATAGGCCATGTAGAATGAGATCATCATTGATGTTTGTGTACCTTTATAGTTGATCTTAAAACCTATTGAGCCCACACTCTCATCAGACTGGAGATGGAGCCACATCTGATGGGACATACTTACAATCAGGTCAGGGACAAAGCTTCCACTCAGCCTGCAGATAAGACACAATAACTATATGATCAAACAGCACTTATTAAACATGATTAAATAACAGAATGTTACTCATATGATCTCTGTTAAAGCTAGCCATAAGATTCATATTGCTGCATTCCTCTATATTGCACCAACAAATGTGAGTAAGGGGATACATGTAATTCTAATTCTAATTCGGGACTTTTTCAAGATTGAAATAACTTAGTCATTTTTTGCAGCTTGAAATTATTGTAAATCAAACATTTTTCAAAACAACAATGGCTGGACAATAAAGATTTTTTTTTAAATTCACATGGTCAACTTATGGCCTATATTTGGTAAGATGTTTACTGAAAGTTTACGCATCAACCACATGCTTTCCTAAACTAACAAAAACATTCAGATATAATTCTTGACCATTAGTCTTGACAGAATTTATACATTTCATTCAAATTTGTTATATTCCTGGAATTTTTCCAGCTTATAAGCAAATGTCTTAAATAGACAATAGGCCTGTGGCAGGAACCATTTTTATAGTTTCATGTAAATGTTTTTTTTTTTTTTTTTTTTTTTCAATTCCAAATCAATATCAATATGAGAATCACCAAACGTCAGACCAACCATGAACTGGTAACAAAAAGATTGAGCTATGAGGCCAAAGTAACATACACTAGAGGGGTTGATGTAGAGCTTTCAAACCTACACACACTATATCTACTGTCATAGTGGTGGAAGTATGATGCTGCGGATCCATGTCCCTGCCTAAGATACTAGTGAACTGATAATATGTATAAAGCCAACAAGGTAAAGCAAAAAAAAAAAAAAAACTGTTAAACCATACATTGTCAAAACCCTGACAATTGACACTTATAGAAGCATCTTCCAATGATCCCAAACCAATTAAAACTGGTTTTAGAGTAAATAAAACATTGTACATTCACATGTATCAATAATTTAGCAAGGGACATTTATCCAAGGTGCATGACCTGATCAAGACTAAAATATTTGGTACTTACATTTGAATTATAGTTTTAGAATCTCCAACTTCCCCTCCATCCCCGATGGTTAGTGAATCATACCCAATTTCTAAGTCAAACTCCTCAAAGTTGATCTGTATAACCTGTAATTGATACAATAGATAAAGTACTTAAAAGTCTTGAAATTCAAATTAATGTTGCAATCACATTAAATGAAACAGATCAAATCCCTGTAGACATGATCGTAGTAAATGTAAAACCGTACTTGCAGATTTAATAATTAACATTCTGTTAGCAGTGTTAAACCATTTAGCACACCCTTTAGCATGTCTTAACTATTTAATACTGGAAGGATTGTTTTGCTTACAACCAGTTGCATAAAAATGATTGGACATACAGTTAATCATAAAGTTCTTCCAATGTGTTTGAATAGTGACATACTTTCAAATGCATGATTTCAGGAGATGATCTTAGCTTCATTGTCAAGTTTCTCATTTATTTCAAATCCATAACATAGCTGCTAATTACCATGAATTCCATTATAGGAATTTTTTTTCTGAAGATGGGTACACTATGAAAGGAATTCTACAAAGTAAAAAGTCTTAACAAATACGATATGCATTTGGTGAAGTAGATAGCAACCTATTTGATCAAGCAGTGCTTAAGATTTCTACCAAGCCTTTAATTTAAATACTTGCATAACACATTCCATAATCTGATGCAGCTCTGGAATGTGCTCAAAATATCCCTAAAATTCGAATAGAGAAACTTAAAGAGCAAACTGAAATCATTATTAAAATTATATCAGACACTTGTTTGTGTCCCTATAAATCTTCATAAATAAGTGTACTACAATAAACATTCAAGGGAATACAATACAATACTTAATTACCATGGACATGTTTTTGTTAGCTATTATGGATATATGTATTTTAACAAATGTACAAAACAGTATAAAATATTTGAAAGTGTAGCACATTCAGGAATCAATTTGGGAACACAATCACATTAAAAAATCTGAGTCAGAGACATTTGCCAGTGAGCTGTAATATTTTGGCCTGTATTACCAGTTGCAGAAAGAATGTGTTTATGACACTTAAATCCCATCGGCTGATGACAATCAGGATGTCGGCCCGTTCATCCTTAGACCCCCATTTTTCGGCCATGGGGGTGTTACAATGTCTGTTCAGAATCCATGAATAGAAAGCTCATTACAATGCACCCAGAATCATAATTACCACAATAACCCTCAAAGACCAAGTTTTACTGCCAACTAAAAGCTTTGTTTGCCTAGGAGAGAGAGCACAGTTGCACAAACCTATGGTGCCCGCCGGCCATGGAGAGTTCTAAATGAGTCTTCATTGGTTGATTACTGGTTGTTGGGAGGATTTTACTTAGTGAACAGCCCATATTATTTGACACACTCCAAACAGAGAAATGTGGAGAGATTTTTAGAAAGGTGTTTGTGACCATTACAATCAGAGCTGTAATATCTTCCTTTCCGGGTAAAGCTGCATTCATTCTGAGGGTGGTTTCTCAGTCTTAATCTTAGAATAAATTAAGTTATTAAATAGCCAACTCCAACTGTCAAATTACTATACTACTCAAAGCAGTGTGGTTTATTGTTAGGACAGTGAAATTAACTTTATTTTACTCTGATAATTATGTGCTTCAACAACAACTTAATTTGTAAAACCCATAACCGTATACAATTGAATCTAAAAAACAAAGATATTGTTTGTGATTTTGTGTTGTATACATCAGTGAAAATAAAGCAACTGTAAAATCAAGAAATATACCATATCATAGGATAAGCTTAAAGCAAAGTTAGTTAATAATACCATAATCTAAGCATATTATACCATTCTCCAACGTTATACCGTTCTCCAATCATTTATTCAAAATTAGAGCATGGCAAAACTGCAAGTGACCATGTAACAGCAGATTGTTCCCACTTTGAGGATAGTTCTCTTTAAATGTCATAATTGGAATTGTGGATGAAGATAATGATGAGCAGTCCTGGAAGAAAACCTGTTGCAGGCTACAAAAAGCTGAAGCCATGGTAATTCTTCCAGCAACCATGACCTCAACATACAACCCGAGCTATAATAGAATAATATGCATCAAAGAATGACGAATGTTTTAGAATGACGCAAAGTGCAGATATCAGTGCAATTAAGAATTTATGCTGAGACATGCACATTTAGTATCACAGATGTTCCTAAATCAATCTGACAGCTGTTTTTTTGAGAGCATTAGTGCATGCAAAACTTTAGACTTTTATATTTGCAAAGAGATGTCATACTATTGCAAGCAGAAGCAAAATTATTGTTTTCTAAAACTTATAAAAAATACAGTTGCTCTTCTACCTTGTTTGGATCGCTTGCAGTTATGATCCACACACACTGGGAGTTACTCTCATACTGGATGGGGAAATTGGGTGATGTAAATGTCCCCGACGGCCCCTGCAGATTTGACCCACATGTTTTCACTGCAAGAGCACAAATGTAAAGAAATTAAGACATCTAAAAGATACAGTACTGCACAAAAGTTTCAGGCTGTTCAAATGTCTCATCTCTTATCACACCACATTGTCACAGATGTCTATGATCATTCCCAAATACATTTTTTGCTGGTTGACAGTGCCCCTAAATACACAACCACGATCATCTTCAGTGACAGAAAGAACAATGAGATTTGGAAAAAGATATTGTGGCCCCCACAGAGGGCTGCAGAGTTCCGTGGACTCTGTCTGTGATTACAAAAAGAATTTAAAAAATCATTAAATCTCCCAATTCAGACATTTCTCCCAGATGCCTAGAAAAATTTGTCAGCTATGTAAAAGCTTTGTGCATGTTTAGAGGAGTCGTTGTGCTGTTCAGCACTGTGTCACTGTTTTATTTATTGTATCTACATTCTCAAACATGCACCATAATACGCTAAAGAACGCAATATAAATATTGAGGCAAATAGTCCCCAAGTACGAGACTGCAGCCTTCTGAATTGTAATATGACTGAGGGATAATATGTTGTTTGCACAAGTAGAGAAAGGGTCTATTAGCTGTACTTCCATTAATCAAATTCTAAATTGTCCTCCAGGTAGTATGAAACACAGAAAAACTGGATAAAGCATTTTCCAATGGAAGAGTGCAGTAGCAGAGGCTTTCATGCATAAGTACAAAAACTTGCCTCTATCTGCAAAGAGTTTATAACCAGAGGCACTGCCTAATCAAACTGTTTATTAGCTCTTTGAAAATCTACGCTCACCCTTGCAGACGGGCCTGTGGTCGCTCCAAGAAGCAAAGACTTCAGCTACACGCTGGCAAGTAATTGTTTTCGAACCCTGCAGCACATGGTCTTCATCACAGGTAAACTGAGCAGTTGCCCCGATACTGAAAAGATAAACACCATTAATACCTGAAAAAAGACAATCACTTTTCTTAATTTGGAAGAAAATAAAGGCTATAACAACCTTTTTTGCATCAATGTGCACATGCCAATTGTTTAAGAATATTAGTTTTAAGAATATAGTTTTGCTAATGGCAAAACATGGTGGCAGTAAAAACATGGTCTGCATTTTCTCTCTTACAACTTTTCAGGATCACTGTAAGGCCAAGAATACATCAGAAGCCAAATAAAAGGTTTAGAAATGAGCGACGTGACGTATCATTAAAACCGAAAACCTTTAATAAACATTTGCAAAATCACAGACAGAGGAGAGCCAAACAAAGAATCACATCTACCACTTTTATCATATGGTAAAAGATGGTATTGAAACTTCTTGTTTAACTCCCAGTAGAATGTCTTCAAGAAAAAACAGCTTGCATTCGCAGATGTTTTAGGGTATCAGATTATTGCACCTTTTTATTTTTAATTTATGTTATCTTTTTTCTTTGTTTTTCATTTTATTACTTTAAATAAATGTCACAATATATACAAAATATGTTTTAGAGAGATTTACTATGGTATTCTTGTTTACATCACAAATATAGGGGTTTGTATCTACATACTGTAAGTTTTAAGTTAGCAATAAAATGATCAAGCCTCTAGTTCAATACAGTGTAGTTCATACATTTTTAGGTTTCCGTGATTAGCAAGATACTGGACATAGTGCTGCTACTTATAACACTGATAAGAGTTCATGTATCTCTATATGCCTCTTTTAACTGTCAGCTAAAAAGCATTGACTTACCTGAAGTCTGAACCAGTCCGTTTGCCATTCTCCGGCTCCCCTGGGTCAGGACAGTAATTAGATACCTGTTTGATTCCCCCTTCATTCACTAAACAAAGGGAGAAGAACCAGGAATGTGGTGTGTGAGGCACTTTGATTCACTTAAGATGCTACACTCTTTGGAAAAAAAAGGCAAAGGTAGATGAAAGGTTCTTCAATTTGACCTCTTCTCTGGATGTAGGGATATTTCATTATTTGTTTTACAGGAAGACTTGGCTCAATTCACAATTGTTTGTGGATTGAGCCAGTGCCGAGATGAAACAGTTTTATCTTAGCTGTTAAAAAAATAACTAATATCAATCTATCAGTGACCAGAAGGGGGTTAATGACTTTAAGTTACTGATTTTGGGACAAAAAAACCCCCATTCACCAGGGTTTCATATATATTTCTAGTTGAGGTTTACTGAAAAAGGTCGTCAAGAATTTGTTTTAGATAAAGCCTATTGTGACAAGAAGTCAATCAGTCAGGTGGATAAGAGTAAATCTAGCTGAATTTTTCACATTCTTATTGGTAGTACATAGTTGTAAAATTGAGATTGTATAGTTTTAACATGATAAAATCTGTTTTGTTTGTATTCAGTCCCTTTACTCTGAAACTGCATAATAGGAAACATTAGTAAAAAAACAGGATCCTAAAGATCAAAGTAAAGATCAAGTAAACAGGGGTTTTTTTTAAGTCTAAAGGCCGATAAAGCAATTAAACATATCTTGAGCTTTGAAATTCTAGCTGCTCACTGTCTAATCAATTTTCTGAAAATCGAAAAAAGAGTGGCTACATCTCTAACTTACAAAGTAGCAACCAGATAATAATGGTCAATTTAGATTACCCTTTTGTAATGGAATAAAATATCTGGTTGCGCGTTTAAATAGGTTGTCTGCTGCTTAGAATGACACTAGTTCGACGACCGATTCTGCTCTTTCCCGTCAAAAACATAACCTATGAAAAAATGTCAAGCAAGGTAAAAAGAAAATCGTGAACTAGGACTGCTGCAGCATCAAACAGGCTGTCATTGTCCTCTCTTGCCCACCTATAAGTGTTTTTGCAATCCTTTCTCCTCCGTCCTCCTGTGTCTCTTAGGCATCGACCTTTAACAATACCCAACACCAATGACTTGCAGTTCAATCCTTGGTGGGTTGATAGTATGTCGAAACTTCCTAATGTTTCTACTAGGAATTGTGCTTCACCAACAAGTTTTAAAGTCTGGCATCTTCCATTGTGCAGTGACAGGTCATACAACTAAATTGCACTCTCACTGTATGACTTGTTCAATTTCAGCACAACTTTTTAAATGACACGGTTTATGTCTGGCTTTAGAGGCTGCAAACAACTTCAATTCAGGAGAAAGGTTTATCTTTCAGCAGAACAGTTTTCTTAAACAGTCAACCTACAACAAAAAGGTTTAGATGAAAAATAATGTTTATTTTTTTAAAGTGATTCGGAAAAGAGAGAACAAGGGGGACTGAATGCATATGAAAGCCATTGTTTTAACTGTACATTTTTAAAGCATATAGGCTACAGTATTGATCTCTTTCCACCTCACGACTTTGAACTTAACTGACCATAAAGTTCTAGTAAAAAGCATTAAGGTTTGTTGTTGTAATGTGAGGAAATGTTAATATAGTTGGTGGAAATTATTACTTTTACAAAGATCTATAATTCTTGTGACGTATGTATAACTCCATATAGTATTTTTTTTTCTATTAAGGAGCTTTATCTTTATTTGTTTACAAGTTGATTTCTCTAAAGAAGTTCATCAGCTTTAAAGTTTAATTTTTACAGGTTACGATGCAGTTGTGTGTTCAATTATAAGCAATAAATCCTCAAAGCATATGAAGCACTTCCATATTGTATTTTAATGATATACAGCATTGTCTCATGGAGAGGATTACAGCCCTCTGCATTATTCATGTTTCCATGGAGTGTTGAATCTATGATGCGTAAGGTAATAAAGATTACAACCTGTTAAGTCTTTAGCACTCCGCTGAGTTAAAGAGAATAGTGCTCCAGATTTATGTTAATGACTGAGCTCTGCAAGCATTACAGTGCATTCTGTTTTGTCTGAACAGTACACAAATCCCCTGACAAGGAAGTGGTCACTCATCTTTGGCTGGTGTGTGTGCGCGCGTATGTCCCACATTTAACTTTCATATCAATAAAGTGAGACAAGGCTGGGTTTACTCAAGGTTATCCTCCTGGTGCGATGTACATAACTGGGACTGAATTAGTTGAGTTCATTTTCGTCAGGACAATAAGTCTAGGGTAGAAGAGGTAAATGGGCCCTAAGAAAGAAAAAAAGACAGCACTTCTGCAAAACCTAGTAATGTTCCTTAATTCCTTTATCAAACAATGCAGCAAATAAAAAGACAGAAAGAAGCAAAGACCCACAAACGAAAGCGCTAGATGAACAAAAAAGAAATAGCAAAGCAGTTTCATAAGAGAAATAAAAGACTTACTCAAAGACATTTTGTTAGTGTTGTCCTTTCCTGGTAATACTTTTACCCCTCTGGATTTAAGCTCTCCAGAGCTTTTCACTGGTTGAAGGCAAGGTAAAGAGTTAATTAGATTAAAGAACTTACAGTAGTAGATGTGAGAATATGAAGTACAAATGTTTCTTTCTCTTGAAAACACTTCGTCTTACTAACTGCTAATGCTGTGCATCTTTATTTAGTGATTGCTCTGACAATTTGAAATATAAATAATTTCAATTTGCATACGAATTTGCATTGCGTATTTCTTTTTCTTCTTTTTTGGTTATATTGTTTAAATAATGGATGATAACTGATTGGATTTAATAGATTATAACATTTTCCATTGAACAAAAATATGCCAAGAACAGCCACAACATGAGGGCTTATCAAACACAGCACGGGCCACAATACAGGGCGAAGAGGGATCTGGATATGAAAGTGATGGGGAAAATGTCTCACATCTGTGCACACAAAAGTATAGTGTATATAGTGTCAAATAGAAAAAATGCTTTAGCAGAATACAGAAAGATTGTTTTAACGCATGGGTTTATAGCATGGTGCAGATTTACAGTTCTAGTTCAGTTTAGGGGCCAGGCATAGACAGTATATGCAGCAAATACACTGTAAAGTCATGCTGGGAATATCATAAGGACAAAAGATTATGTAACTCATAAAGCTGGATTTTCCAGAGGGTGAATACAGTATCTACTAAACAAATATTTGATTAAGACGATCTGAGGCAGAAAAAAATTCTTCATTCCCTCTACAAAGGGTGTTAATCAAACTGATTAATATTCTATAAACAAAGATCAAAAGCATGTTTCGTAATTAGATTTCAGAGTGTTTCTTTTCTCCAGGATGATCCTTTCTGATCAAAGAGGGGGGGCTTTTGTTTGAGTGTGCTAATGAAGTAAATGTATTTTACCTTGATACTGAGCCCTGAAGCCTTTATGGCGGTGGTTGCTCTCTGTTACAAAGTGCAGCCGTAGCCAGTTTTTGTTGCTGATGACAGAGGCTGGAATATTCTTTCCAGTCAGCCTGAAAGGGACAAGTCATATATAACAAAACATATGTCACATGCTTGAACTTTGACCCATCGACAAAGCCATTTGGTCATCTGTTTCAATTTTACTCCATCATCATAACTGTTCAAATAACTGTTAAACATGAAGGAAAAACCCAAAGCATGCCAAGGAAAAATTATTCCCATGCTATAAAATGAATTTTTTTTTTATTATAAGCACAAAATATTTAGTTCTAAAAATATATTTTCAGGACAAGATAATTTCACTTTGCAATGTACATATTTGCCATTTGTTTGCAAAAATACTGTAAAAACATCATACAGACATGAACATCATATTGTTAAAACAATAAAGAATGTTAAGGTTATAACATTATAACATACCTTTTATTATGAAAACATTTTTTATAATTGTAACATCATGAAATTGGTATGGGTTTAAACTGGAACTCAGATTTGGTTTGATTATTTGTCCAAATGTTTGGCTAAAAAGCTTTTTTTATTGCCTTTAAATCCTTTTAATATGTTCTGTCATGACACAGCAAATAGAACAACAATGTCATTGTACAGTTTAAATAGATGCTTCAGACAGGCCGTGGGAGGGGTATAATGTTTTTTGGCACCTACTAAACAAAAAAAAAACATTTCATCTGGGTGTCTATGTATCTTAACTCGTATTCTTATCTTTTATGGGAGGTATTTAGGCTTGTGTACTTGTAAGCTAAATGTGTTTTTGATGTGATTTCTTTGGCATTTCTCTCTATTTATTACTTCTTATGTACCTCAGGGACAAAAAGACAAGCAAACTGGCAGGAGAGAAGAATTGAAAGTGGCATTTAGAGAAAATGAAAGAGACAGGTGTTAAGTTGATAGAAATGGAGCGCGAGTAATGACTTTTTCAGTTTGTGGCCCTTCCAAATCCTAATAATGTATTACTGATATTTTCTGAGATTTGGTTTCTTGTTTTATTTTTAAAAAGGGTCTCTCTTATTTGGATTTATTATTTTATAATGGAACATGTGTCAACTACAGAGGAATCCAGGTCAGGCTAAACTAAGTTTTTGATATGTTTAAATCCACATTATCCATTAGAAAGGAAGACAATTGCAACCTCTTAAAGGGTAATGCATTGCCTTGGAGGAGGTGATAGGACAAATTAAAAGCTTTGACACAAACGTAAAGGTGTTGATGAACATCTGACAATGGAAAGAAGGGTCTAATAATACCAAAAGGCATGTCAGGAGTTGAAGTGAGAAAATATAACAAAATCTCCTTGTAAAAACAGAAAGGCAACAGTGATAAAATTTGAGATGTATTGATATTGGTTGCAGAAAATCTGCAAAAAAGGGCTAAATTTGGCATGTAGCTGCTCTTTAATAGTCTGGTAGAAATGGCCATAACAGAAAAAGCCCTTTTAGGTATATGCTTTATTTAATTAGTTAGGATAAAATTTAATTGAATAAATACAACCAAAAAACATTGTGCTCAGATAATATAGTGCTGTTTAATTTCTTCTAGGACGCTTAAGCAGATTTCTTGCACTATGCAGTGTTTTATGTGCATTGTCAAATAACTGATTTGAAACATCTGGCACCCCTTTGATAAGCTGAAACTTTTTTATGTTTCTGCCTGTTTTTGCAGCTGAATGCGTTATATGATGAGGAAATATATGCAGGGCTTCTAGATACAGTAAAGGTGAAAAACACTGGCAGACCATTTTCATTCAACCTGAACATCTGTTTCCGGGGAATATATTTCTCAAAACATAAAACACTGTAAAAGGATTACTACAAAAAAAAAGCCCCATCAAACATGAGGTTGCATGATTTCAGACATATGTTGTTGATTCGTATTTGGTGTTGAGTGGTTTGAGCCTAGAAAACCTTTTTGTCTTCCCAATAATTTAGTTCACTATACAGAATTTTGAAAAAAAAATAAAAATATTGGGACTCTGGTAGGGACACTCTAGAATTTTAACAAGTAATTTAGGGCTTAACTATATTAATCAAAATTGACTGCCTTTCAAACTCAATTTTCTAGTCAGGGTTTTGTCTTACTTTTTCCATTATGTTCCACAAATTAACCAGGCAGATTTAACAGGTATGGTTCTAACTGGCTTTTTCTGTGGTTTTAAGCACCTGAAGTAACTCAGATCAGTTTAGTTTCAAAATATATTCTTATTAATTTAGGATTAAAAGATGCCTTATTGAAATCTGGTTCTTTGGAGTTTTAAAACTTTAATTCTGTTTGTGGAAAAATAAATAACATACAATATCCAATGTTTAGCTTTTCAATCACCTATAAGACGTTTAATTTGAAATTAAATTACATTAAGTTGTGCCGTGGCTAGATTAATGTTAGGGAATGTTATATAAATATGCATATATACAAATATAGAGTTGGATTTCTGGATTTTACAGAAAGGAATAAGTAAACTCATCTGGAAGATTGTTTTATGTGCAGTTTCTCTTCTCCCATTTTTCCATACTGATAGTAGTAAAAAAATATGTCCTGACTTTTTAAGACTGTTAAGAGCACTGCAAACAACAATATGAAATGGGAGATATTTTTATCATCTACAGAAGGTATCTAAT
>JAVLVB010000072.1:1496592-1527148 GCA_032876305.1 Orestias chungarensis | reverse complement strand
ATTCCAGAGGAGTGAATGCTGCAAGTCAATGACTCGATGCAATCTGCTGGGGTTCCTTAGATTGGAAACTTTTTCAAATTGATTTGTTAGAATGTATCCTTGATTTTAATAGATTTTTTGTAAAGTGCCTTGAGACGACACCTGTTGTAAATTGGCGCTATATAAATAAACTGATTCTTGATTCTTGATTCTTGATTCAAACACACCGATTTCGGAGAACATCGAATTTGCTGCCTTATGCTCGGAAACACTTTACATTTATTGCCCAGATAAAACACCTGAGTCATTTCTCAGTTCACATTCCTTCATTAAATAGAAGCTAATTTGTTTTCCCAGACTGTAACGTGTTAGGTGTGCCATTTAAAGACATTCAATGGATTTACTTTGCCTTGGAAAATCAATAGAAAAATCCTAGAGCAAAGAAATGCAATCTAACATGCATAATAATTTCACTGAAGTTGGTAATTTAGCCGCGAGATACCTCTTGCTCTGCATGACCTGTGAATATTGCAATCTAACTCTGGCAATCTTTTAGCTTTGCTGTTGGAATGGGACTGTTCATAATTATTGAGCTGAGCAAAATATTGTCTTCTGTGGAGACAATCAATTCCAAAGCTAGCTGCCTGAATATGTTTATAGCATCCAAAAATGATACGCTAAGTAATTGGAAACAGTAGGTGGAAAAAAAAGGTCAATAGAAAAACCAAATACTTATATTTGGTTATGCTTCTTGTTCTAAGCAAAAAAGGTCAAATACTGTATTTGCAATGCCTTTACAAGTTTTAAACACTGTGTAGATGTCTGAAATAATGACTGACATGTGATTTACTGCTTGTTGTTATTGCCCTTTGTGAACAGCGCTGAACAATCATATTAAAGGTCAACACAATAACATAATTTTTTTCTGAACATATCCAGAGAAGGTTTTCTGTTTCAAAAAAAGTTTTTTGTTTGTTTCATGTTTTCAAATAGATTGATGTACATTTGACAAGATCTGACAAAAAAAAAGATTAAAATGGCTAGATTCATAGATGAGTCAGCAAAAAATAGATCGTGTCACATTATGCTTTTTTTAGGTTATGTAAATAAAATAAGAAATCACTATCAAGGAAGAAGTTGCCAACAAAAGTTTGTCATACCAAGTTTTCCTATGTACATCCTATGCATAGTAAAAAGTCTTAAAAATCTGAATGTAAAATGTAAAAAATGTACTTAAAATTTTTTACATCATGTAGGAACATGGCTTATACTAATTTCATCTCAGATATCCAAAGCAAAGTTGATCAAAGATAAAAAGCAACGTTAAATATGCCAGTGTTTAGTGCCAGACTGCCTATCACTGCTAAGGAGCTTTAAACCTCAAGCCCAAATTGACAGTTGGCTCATCTCAGCTGCAGCTGGTGCTATACATTATGATGTTCAATATTTAGCAGTCCTATGCCCTTGTATATAGTCAGACACATTCATAAACAGACAAAGAACAAGAGTTATGAGTTTTGTGAGCATGAGGAATTCATCTTTTTTGAATTGGACTTGTTTGCAGCACTATGGCTCATTGAAACCCTTGGGAACTTAAAGGCTTAAAAGGAAAAGGATGTCAAACAGCCTATGACATTTGGGGACGCATAATAAAATCTATCCAGATTTTCGGATGAGGCACAGTGCAGAGTACCTCAGAAAGGAGAAAAAATTCACAGACACTAAAGTGAAGCATGTTAAACATCTGTACCTGATCAAAAAACAGACATCTTTTTTGTGGACAGTAATAATTTAAAGATGAGCCTTACTTGCTTGAAATGTCAGCAAGTAAGACTAAAGTGTTGCCTTTTATGTATTGGAGCCTGTGGCACACACATTTTGTCCAAACCGTAAAAAAAAAAAAAAAAATGCATGTAACATTTCATTGTCATTTGCATAGACAACTTGACAGATGCAGCAATGACCAAATTTCATTAATCTGTCGGTACCCTCTACAGACACCCTGTGTAAACTAAAGCATATATATTCAATTCCAAACCATGATAGCAGCGCAATCTTCTTTCTGTATGATTTCCTACATGGGCATATGGGGGGCCAAAATGACTATTAATCCTTTTGAGTTCACAAAAATATTTTGAACCAAAAAATAATAATAATCCAGCAGAAGTAACATATTTTGTCCTCCCATATTAGAACACAGAATAATATAATATCTATCCTTGTACAGTGTACACTGTAAAAAAAAAAACTGGCATGATGTTCAAATCTGTGTCTCATTTCATTTTCTTTAAACCTATTAGCCATTTAAACAATCCAACAATGGTCAATAGAATCACTATTGAGGCAAACACATACCAACAATTTCTGTAGAAATTAAAAACATTTATACCATCTGCATGTGTGTAAACAAATGCTTATGATACTAATTCTCTCAAGATCTGAAATGAAATTCAAATTTTTCAATTTACCTATAAGTAAAAGGTTACCTAGTGACTGTCGGTCCACATCAGCGTGATCCCACATGACTTTAACATCACATCCTTCTGAGTAATGTCAACATGCAATACTTAGCAGTCATCACCACACTCACAGCATCTCTCCTTTATATTCTGTCTCTCACTGACACAGTGCCTGCTTCTCACTCTTTCCCACCCTTCCTCTCTCCATCTGACGATGAGAGCCAACTATCAGGGACAACAGCCCTTCTGCCGTTATGATTGATTAGAGCTTCTGTTGACTGAATTATAATTAATGGCCAGGAGGATCCCGGGATCAGGCAGGTGCTCATATTTAACCAAAACCAAAAGCAGAGGGGTAAGCTTAACCTGGAGTTAGAAGTTAAGAAAACCAGACATATGTGTACATGAGGGCTGCCTTAAGAAAAAATCTGAAAGTGACTTAGATATAATTTCAAATATTTAGGCAGAAGCCATTTATACTTTTACCATTTTTTAAGCAACACACTTTTTAATGATAACATTTTAAAGAACAATGAATATTTCAGTTTTTTTTTTTTACTTGTTTTCTTGCACAGAAGCCGAAAAGATATAAGGTATAATATAACCAGGTTTAAAATCAGCACAGTCGAAAAAAAGGATTCCTTAGGAAGAAAAAAGGACTGACGTGCAGTAGCCCATTTCCATCACACTGATGAGAAAAGAATATGAAATGCTTTTTTATTTTAAGAATGTAATTGTTAGAACGTGGCGTCATTATTTGACTCAAATAAAATTAGTAATCAATAATCATATTTTAATTTTAATTTCCTTCTTTAAGACTGCTCGTTCCTTCCCTTAATTAAAATGAAAATGAAAAAGACATTTGAGATTTATTTTTCAAACTGTGCCCCAGCAAATAGTTACCAAAATTAAATTTGAAATGGAAAATTTGAACATGAAAAAGCATTGCATTACATTGCAAACATGACGAGATTGAATCACTTTTTGGCACAAAACCGGGTCTTTAGCATCACAGGTCATGGCGCTCCCTGGGCAAACACATTTAGAATTAGATGAGCAGGTAGAATATGCGCAGTAGCTAATTTTCAATGCAAAAGATAATGGCATCCTGGGCCGCACAGAGCTCCTCCCACCACAGCTCTGATTGTTGATTGATAGGTCGAATAGCAGGAGTTAGAGACGATTGGAGAGAGAGATATATAGAGCAAGACATTGAGATTGTCAATGTTTTTAATAATAGCAGTGCAATATACTGATAAAGGGGACAAACAGCTTAGAAAAGGCCCTATATAATATAATAGTCTACTTTTTTTCCTTGTTAATTTGCATAGTTCTTTTTAAATGACACATTCTCAGAAAATAATCTTTCTTTATATGTTAACCAGAGCCATTGAGAATTATGCTTCTCTCAAGGACAGAAAGGCATAATATGTACTAAAAGTAAACCTGTACATGAAATAATGTTTGTTTTATATAAAATGTTTTTAGAATGTTTTTGTTTTAATTTATGTTTATATACTGGTTTTATATATTCGCTTGTTTTTGGTTTACGTATATTTTTGACTTACAGCCCCGCCTTGGAGAAAACTCGCCCCTCGTCGGATATATACTATATTCTACCAGCTCAGCTAATTGGAAAAGTGATTGTCTAATTTGAGGGAGCGCCATGACCTATAAGTGATGCTAAATATTCAATCAATATCCCAGCACTTTTCCAATGTAATGCAATGCAGATGTGCACAGCGCCCCCTACCAAAAAAGATGGGAAGAGCGACTACTGAAGTCACTCTGCTGTGCTACCGCTCAGAATGCTTTTTCATTTTCGAATTACAGGCAGGACTTTGCGGGCAGACCTCGAAAACAAAAAAGCAATGTAAACTTTGTTTTCATTTGGATTATGGAACAAATCTGCAGTTTTGAAGAAGAAAATGCAAATAGAATGATTGATTATTAATTTGAATCACATAATGCAGGCACATTCTTAAAATGAAAAAGCATTTATGGAAATGATTTTTCATTTTAAATATGGTAACGATTTGCTTTCATAAAAGTAATAATAATAATGAGATACTATCTTATAATAATGAGATAGCTAAGTCATAATTATGAAATATAATTATTTTTTTCATCAGTGTGGCAGAAATGGGCTTCCATAGATGAGAACCTCTTACCGTGTATTTTGGTTTAAAGGTTGGACTGTCCAAAACCATTTGTATTTCAGAAGCAATGACATGAAAAAAACGGTTGTTTCATAAGATTCCAAACTACAATTTTCTTTGGTGAAAACAATTTAGCTTAATTTTAGATGACCAGCTTCAGAAGCTCACCAAATTATTTAGCTTAACAAAAATGTGACATCAGTAAAACCCTTTATCTAACAGAAAATGACAGTTACGCATGCCTGCAACAGTTTCTTAAAAAAAAAGCTTCCCAACTCTTACGTTTAGAACTTTTCTTGCTTTAAGAGGCAGTCACGCTACATTTACTAATCTATGCAAGGCTTACTTCTGCTTCAGCTGTGCTTCTTTCAGGCTGTATTAGGATATTTATAGGCTATTTAAACTCTTATAAAGGCTTGTTAATATTGTTTGCTCTCCTTTTGGAGGAGAAAAGAGCAGCTTGTGCAAGTTCCCATCTACGCTTGCATTCAGTCCTTTGAAACCTGGTAAAGTATAGTATTAGTAAAAAAAATTTAGAAGCCCTACACATTTTAGGGAGACATTTCCTAACAGTATTCAGCCTTTTGATGACTGAATCCCTATATGGAAAAAAAGGAAAATGGTTGGGATTACAATGTACAAATAAAAAACTATTGTAAAAACACTTGCAAAGTGTGATAATATAGGTGCCATCAAATACAAATAAACTAATTATCCAATATGTTGACAGCTCTGGGAAAGATTAGCAAAAAGCTTGAAACTCATTCTGTATAGTGTAATATGATCTCACAAATATGTAAAAGTATTAGCCTCCGTACATTTAATAGACAAAGAAAAACTGGCCTGTTACAAATAGAACTGTTGCTGAAACTTTCTTTGAAATACATTAAATCAACTTTTGTGTACAGGAAAGCATGTTGTCTTCTCAAATAACATTATGACAAGATCTAGCATACAGCTAGGAACATTTAAACATTTGTGTAGACTTAAATCTATGGACTAAGAAGAAAAGAAATATGTAAATGATATGCATGGTGAACCATTTCTGTTTTGGTTTAGATTTTTACTTAAATGTCCCGGTATTTTACAGAGTTAAGGATGTAATGCACACTGAAAGGGTAAATCAAAGTTCCCTTATCATATTTGGAAGTGATCATTAAGTGCTTTTACACAATCATCCTGTTTCGCCTGCAGTGTTTAATTCTGGAAACCCCCCCAGCTCAGCTTAACCTAACGTTCCAGTGGAGTTTAGGAAGTTAGCATGTTTCCTGTGGATCCAGTTGGAACAGAGCTTCTCATGGGTTTTATGGAGACTTAATGACCTTAGTTACGATGTCCCTTTTTACCTATATCTCTGTAACATATCATATTTACACCCCTAGGAAGAATTTCCTGGGTTGCCAATTACAAGTCCTTAAAAAAAAAAAAAAAAACTATTTTTGAATTTATAAAATGCTTTCGTTAGATTTCTGTTAAAAAGAATTGTGATATGGTAGCCATAACTCTTAAAACAATAACTTGTTAACATGGGAGTTATTTTTTATTAAAAGGCCAGATATTTATTAAGATTATTCTTATGCAATACATAATTCATTTTGAGAATTCCAAATATCCAAAACAAAGTTAGTAATACATTTGTTTGTGTCAGTATATCTGGATTATATAAGTTTGTTTTCACAAAGTTAACTAATGTGCTTTCTTGAGTATACACTTAATACAATTTCATATATTAAGTTTGTAACAATTATAACAAAGGTGATGTTTTCTAGATATCATTATACAATTTTTAAGCGATAGCTTTAGAAAACATGTCCAACATAAACACAACCTCGTGTGTTGGATATATTGATTGTGCTGTTGATTCCCACATACAGTAAGGTCTATACATACATTGCGCTCTGAACCACAGATGATAAAGACACTTGAATTGTACATTTCTGCAATACACATGTTTCCAAACCTATAACCTCCTCTGAGATCAACTCACCAGATGGTTGGCTGCTTGGAGCCTTCTATTTCCAGATAATCCAACTTCTCCTCCATCTGAAATTCTGTGAACACCAGAGAGATGGTGTCGCCTGGATCTGCCAGTATGGTCCACTTGCACTCCCTGCTGCCGGCCAGGCCTCCAGTGCCAGGGGAGTCACCGCTGGGAAAATCGAAGCTGGAGATGAGCCCGTTGGAGCCCCTCAGGGTGGCACCACACGTGTCCTCGGCTGTCAGTCACCGAGACAAAGTAACAGGGCGGGAGAGAACAGATACATTTACTCTGGGTTATTTCTTAACCTTTAACTCAAAGGGGTGGGGGGGTCTGCAGGCATGAAACATCTGCAACTGTCTACTCGAATAAATCCAGAACAAAGAACAAGAAACTGTGAAAGCAGCACTAGGAGCTATAGAAAACAACTTAAATGTTTTCATTTCAGTTGATGAAGCATTATCATCTCTTAAAGCTCAGTATTTGATGCTACATCCGGGTATTTTAGGCACCCATAATTAAACAAAAGAAAATGTTGTTACATCTTAATTACACAGTCAAGAATCATTAACACATATTCTTTTAGTTAACAGAAGAGAAAATATGAATAAAAAAATTAACTGCGTAATTAAATAGAACTACTGACAGTGCTGTAATGCAATCAACAGGAGAAGGAAGTCTTCATTGCATTTTCTAAGCTTTGCATTAATAAAAAATTTTCCAGAATGTCCTGTTAACTTTCTAGCAAGAAACAAAATTTTCATAAACACATCTCATAATTCAGGAGGGAAAAAAAAATCCAATGTGGTAAGTGTGGCACATCAGCTGAATGTTAATGCACTCTTCCTTAATAGTGGCCTACTCTCTTTCACGCCAGATTCCTTTCTACTTTCCTCTCACTCTTTTTAGAAGTCAACACTCTCCTATATATCCCTGCATCTATGTTTTTCCTCTCTGAGAAATCCTAAAGATGGCAGGTATCTAAGAGTTTTCACATCATTTAAGACTAATACGTGACACTCGGCTGTGCCAGCTAAAATGTTTGATGTCTCAGTTTTGCACTTAGGGCTGTCAGAGATGCCAGCCCTAAAGTATTCCTCAATACTGCATTAAATGACTGGTCCAGAAACAAGGAAGTGGGTGGATGAAATTGAAGCGAAGAAAGAGGAAAGAGGGATAAAATAGACAAGCAAAAAAGTTATTTGATTCGATTAAAATTTTTAGGCACATTTGCAGAAGCAAGAAAAATAATCAAAGTCATTTTGGTAAAGGCAGATATATGAAACTAATACTGTTTGAAACATTGAGGATTAAGAGATATGTGTCTTACATCCAGAAAAGACTTTCATTTTTAGACTAGGAGTAGACTTAATCTAAACTAATTTGTGGTAGACTTATTTAGAACAAGAAACTAACTGGGCTTTGAAAGGTAATTTCTATCAAAGGTAACTAATTTTAAATACTATGAAATTGGCCAAACACAGCAATCCTAATAACAACACAGGTCTGCAAATTTAGCTAATTAAAAATTTTAAAAGCAACTCTGGTGTACAGTAAGACAGAGGTGTAAAATGAAGTGGGGGTTTTAGAAAAGCGTAACAGAAAAGTTGACAAATGCATGCATGCATTTTGTGAAAGTTTTTGTGAAAGATGTTGTTTAGTTACCTTTATAAAAAGTGCATCAAATTGATCATATTTCAGATCTTCCCTAGTAGTGGGTATGTGCCAATCAAAACACAAATGTAATTCGAGCCTTCCTTCAAGTTTTAAATATCTAGATATCCAAAGTTAAAGTTTTAAAGACATTACGTGAGTTTTTATTATACCTATGATTGCAATATCTGACAAAAAGCTTTACCTTGCTTTAAATTACTGGATTTAACATTGTTTTAGAAATATTAATTTTAATCTACCCATACATCCAGTTATTGAAAGACCTGAGAAAAATGCGTACTAAAAATGTTTTTGTTTGTTTGCTTGTTTTTGATAAGAGCTTCCCATACTGTAATCAGCATCTCGTAGGTGAAACATTAGGTTAAAACTAGGACTACCAATTTAAATTCAGCAACAGAAGCAGTACCTGTCAAACATTTAAAAATGTGTATTGAAAACAAATAACAGTCTAGTTGCAGCTGCTACTGATGGTGTGTTTAAACAGAAATGTTTAAATCGAAGTAAGTTGCTGTTTCTTACCTTCACATGGAAAAATTCGAAAAATTATAAAAAAGGTTTGTGCATCCCTTACACCCTGTCATAAAAAGGCTCCCTTTTCCTGCATTATTTTAGAACAACTCCTGTGACAATTTTTATCTCCCAATACAGCGGAATCATTATGGCATCACTGAAGAACATGCAGCTTCTAGGTATTCTTTAAAAGTTATAATGAAGTGTGGCCCAACTAACCCAAATATCGAAGAAATATAGGCATTATGTGTTAGACACAGTCATTATATTTGTTGCAAATTTTCCGAAAAGACATTGTTCGGAAAATACGTATTGCGTTAGGTCTCAATAATGACAGCTCAATTTCACTACAATAACTTCCTACTCTAAAAAATGTCACTTCTTGTTAAAGGCTACTTCTAAATGGTATCATTGAAAAGCAACAGGCTGCTTTAATAGAGTTTAAATGCTTGACTGTTTATTTGTTTGTTTGTGTGAAGCAATTAAGAACTAAGAAATAAAGATCAGATTAAGTTCTAATCATATTTTTGTTTGGTTTTGATAACCACTGTTGACCACATAAGGAAAAGAGCCCCGACTGAAAGTACTGATAGTGTCGGGAGAGACAAAATCAGAGGGCCGTCAGTCAGTTTTCAGTCAGCATTGTTACATACTGGAAGTAAAAAAACAGTGTTGGAAATTAAATGCAGAGTCACATTTTCAGACTCACACAAATAGATTATCTGAGTTGCATTTAGTGGCAAACAGTAATAAAACTAAAAATTGCAGAGTTTTTGCAAAGAAACAAACATCTTTTGGTAAAACTGAATGTCCCCCGTTTTGCTTTCACAAACACTTAAAAAGATTCACAAAGTTAAAAATGTCTTTTGAATTTACTTTCAGCGAGAATTCTGTAGTAATAGGATGTATAATTCATTTTGACTAATCATGGAGGATGCCATAAGGACATAACTAATGAGTTATTTTATGGAATATCTTTTATTGTAACTACTTCAAAATCCAAAACTTGGGCTAAACCTAAACTTAATTTTACACTGAACATTAAAATTTTGTGTAAGTTGTTAAATTAGCTAAACAAAACAAAGGAACTTTTTATTCTTTAAATCCAACTGATTTAAAGACAACAGTTCACGTTGATGGTATTACGTAATAAAAAAACTCTATGTATCTCACAGCTTATTTACTGCTAGCAACAATAAGCACTGTATTTACCAAGAAAAAAATCCAATATTTTATAGTTATATTTCAGCTAAAGATTCACAAAAAAACAAAAAACAAAAGATATTCATGCCTGTGAAAGGATTATAAAGAAACCTTGTTCTGACCAAAGTGTCTTTGGGTAAAGACAAATTGCACTGAAAATTAGAGAAATTCTTGAAGTGTAAAGAAATTCATTACCATGCAACAAAGCAAGACAGGTTGTTGTTTATTTCTTAGTGAGGCAACGATGCATAGTATTGCAAATTATAAGACTCAAAATGGTATTAGACGCTTAAAGACTTTGTGACAACAATATTTTAAATACCTTTTCTTTTAAGAAATAAATGGCAGTTTGTTCTAGCTTTTGTGAAAAAATCTCAGGTACTGTTTTATCAAATATTGTTTATCAGCATAGTAGAGATACTGGGCAGTGTGTTTCTTAGCAAATAAGTGATAAAATGTTCTGGATTTAAAAATAAAGGGTCTGCCTTAAAAAAAAATGGTCTCAGGAAAAAGAGATCGTGTGAGGATTAGGACTGCTTTAGTTGAGCTCATTTACATCCCTGTCATCAGCAATCTAATGTGACTTGAGGAGGGATTAAACCTCTCCCCTTGACTTTGATCAGATACACAGAGCTTGTCTTTCCACTTCGAAATATTCACCCCTAAGGATAGAAAGGAAGGAACTCTTGTATAATTTTCAACACTACCTGAGGTTTTTCCTTTGTGATAATATCCATGTTAATGTAAAACAGTGGCACTTTCCAGAGAACGTCTCTCATTTTCTCAGCAGCATGTCATGTAAAATACCAGTTAGATTGAACAATGGAAATAGGTCTGTAATAGGTGCAGAAGCACATTTATATGGATTCATTATTGCTGAGGCTCATTTTATTACTTTAACAGCAATCTTGTGTCTTTTCTGAGCTCTTAATGTGATTCAGAAAACAAAAAGAGACCTTAATAAACAAAAACAAAAAGAAATTAAAGGACCAACGGAAATACACAAAAAGTAAGGATTTGTTCTGTTTCTTTGTTTTTACTTGCCATGGAAACTATTTTCCAAAATTCAGGTTCCGAATCAAATTTTAGCCTCGACTTCTCAGCTATTCATCCAATTCTATATTAAAGTACTTAGATTAAAAGAAAACGCTGCATCTAGCACAACAGCATAGTTGTGAAAAAGGATTATTACCAAAAGTTCTTATTTTGTTGAAGAATGGCTTGCAGCCAAAATGACAGCATAATAATAGACCATATTCCCATTTTAACTATGCTGTCCCCTGCTCGCAGTTTAACTGTATACAGTAGTTTAATGAATGTCAGTAGACAATTTCAGAGGAGGGATCAAAATGGATTTCTGGAAAATGTGACGGAATTTAATCATTACTTTTTCTCTGTTTTTTTTTGTTTGTTTGTTTGTTTTTAATCTGCAATCTGTTAATTCCTTTATTTCTGTTTTCCTGTAGTATTATTTTCTGCTGGTCCATAAGTTTCACTGACTTCATGCGTACACTTTAAAAACAGAAATAAAACCCACATTATATGAAGATGTGATTTTAAGTGTGATCTTATTGCACTTTGACATCATTCTAAAACCATATGATTAAAACCCTTCAATAAAAATATAAAACACTGACACCAAATTTAGAACTTTATTATGATGTCAGTTTATGTAACAAAGCTGTAAAACTAGCTGAAGTTAGTAAATTAAATAAAAATGTATTTTTTAAATATTTGTTAAAATTGTCACTTTGTCATGTCAGTTAAATATGAGGAATTACTGTTTGGGAAAAAATACATTTAAACAGTTCTTCACCTTAAAAACCCTTGCTATATTTAGGCATGTCAGTAAGTTAAATTATGTTTTAGGTGGAGTTACATTTTCTTTTAACTTTTTTAAAAATATATAGCATTTTAATTGTAGTCGGAAAAACTATTAATCCAGGGGCCATTTCACACTTTAGCTGCCAGTACAGTATATAACTATTTGGGTCACAAACCAATGTCCCAATAAAAAAAATAGAATAATGATAGAAAATTAACCCAGAAGAAAATCCTTGGCATCCAAAAGAAAAGAAAAAAAATTGTGTGATTTTAGTAACCTTAAATTTAGCGTAAATATTTTTTTCCCATCTTTGAAAATCATGCTTCAGGTTATAAATAGATAGAAAGAATTCATCTTTACTTCTATCATAGATTTTAGATTCATTCTCAAACTGAGCTTAAACAAATGTTTGTTTCAAGGATTTTGTCTCTCTGGTCCAAACCTTGGAATAGTATGGTTGGGTTTTCTTTTTAATTGTTATCATTTATTAAAATTTAGCCCACAAGGCTAAAAAGAAAGATTACTATCTTAAAAAAAAAAAAAAATTGACATTTGATTTATTTTTTCCCCCTTGTGCTGTTCAGCATCATGGCTAGTAGAATGAGTTCCTGGCTGCCATAGTTGTGCTTAACAGATTTTCTTTTCCAAGTGAGGCTTTAAAAATATAGAGCCTCCCTTGCTACCCATACCTTAATCGTTTATTGATTTCGGAGGTGTTATATACATTCTAAGGCAAAAAATGATTGAGGGGTGGGGGGGTGCAAAGAGTGAGAGGGAACATATACACAGACCAATATTCAAATAGAAACAAGTAAACAAACAAACAATAACAAAAACAAACGAAAGAAAGAAACAAAGGAACCAAAAAACTAGCTGCTACTAGATTGCTCCTGAAGCATCCTTGGGAACTTGCGAAATAGCAATGAATCATACCTGTGGAGATATAATTATCAGAAAGTAAAGCAAAGACAGCAATGTCTGCGGCACATTACACATAAATAAATACGAGGCAAACTTGGTGTTATTATTAAACAGATCTGCACAGTTAAAGTGTTGTGATCTCTATAGTGTATGATTGCGCGTGAGGATGCAGAAATTTTGATGCAAGTATTATACGAATTATACTCAGCCATGGGTACAGAGGGCCACTACCACCCCCCTCCCAGACCCCAGAGCGAGCAGAGGAAGCACAAAGTCCAGGACACCGGGGCCACGCAAGAGCACAGAGATCAGACAGCCCACCGCAGGGACACCATGCACCCACCCAGAGGAACGTAGAGGAGGTCCGGGGCTCACCCACTCACTCACACAGTCACTCAAGGTATGGATGGGATTGGTGGTTGGTGGGGACCAGCCTCTGGTGCAGCCCAGTGGGCGGCCCCTGCGACAAGAAGCCTCCCCCACCGACGCCATCTCCACCGCCTCGAGCCCGCAGACCAATTCCCCCCTACCCCGGATAGCAACCAGGAAACAGGGGTGCAGGAAGACCCTTCCCTTCCCCCCTCTGACCCAAAATTTTGATGACTAGGATGTAATTAAAATGGTAGGGAAGGGGATCTGGAGGGAAGCATGCAACAGTTTGCAGACAGTGGAGTCCCCCCCCCAGCCCCGCCCCAACCACTGGCCCTCAGTGTCAGGACAGGCAAGGAGCCAGGAGCCGCGCACAACCAGCAATGTGATTCCCGCTCTCCAGCTGTAACATAGTATTAAGTTTTGCTTGTTTGTATAAAAACGTTTTTTTTGGATTTTTTTGTTTTGTTTTATTCATATCTAAACAGAATGGCATCCCTGCTTTTATTGAAACAGCATATTAACATTTTTCCCCAAAGGATTTAAGGAGGGTAAAAAAACGTGTCAGGCTAAAAGTGATACTGTAAATAATAAGTAAAGCTTTGATTTTGACATTAAAGCCTTGTGAAAAATAAAGTAACTAAAAGATTAAACACATTTAATTCCTGCATCAAATGTAAGAAGTTCATTGATATAAATGACATGGACTTGTCCATGTCACTGAAGCATTTAGATATATCTAATAACATCTTCCTTTTACTTTTGGCTAATGGAGGAAAGGATTATCTAGGTCATTTGTGAACAATGGGGCTAATTTAAAAACAGATAGTACAAAATTGCATGATTTAAAGAGCTCTGGTCGATCATTCATCAACCGGCTGGCGGATATAAATCATCAGCTTGCTGCAGTTTCCCTTTTCATCCTGCATACTTTATTGCCCTGTGAAAGAGCTTAGTGGCACAGGTTCTTGGGTATTTTAGATTTCAGCAACCAAATGAAAAATGTATATAACTATAACTTTTATATAACTACTATACCTTTACATGTATATAAATATAAATGTTGCAGCTAAAGTACTACTGACTCAGTTTTCCTTGTAATATGCAGCTTGTAAGCTTATTTAGGTGATTCCACATGTAAATACAAAACACCATGTAATATTTAAGTGTTTGCATGTAAGCTATGGGTATGGTTTGCATATTGAAAATTTCGTCTTTGCTGCTTTGTACGCTGAAATGTCAGCAATGCATCATGAATGACTGAATACATTATCCCAAAATCTTCCACTCATTATCAGTCAATTATATACTGAAAAGTGCAAAAACTGTTTCTAAAAAACATTTATGTAGTCCATCTAGTTCTCCCCAAGAGATAAATATTTAATTAACCTTTTAAACCATGGAATCTGCAATTATCTCTTTCAACCTATTTAGAATATTCCCATCCCATCTGATTGCAAATATCTTTATTGCTCTAATGAACGGTTGTGCCATGCCGTTGTAAGAGGAGATGACATGCAAGCCAATCTCATCGATCTGTCAATCATTAAAAAGCAAATAACACTTAGCAGCTAATTGGAGCAGGTCAGAATTATTATTATTATTTCTTAGGTGAACATCAATGTAAAAAGACATTAAGTAATATTTGATACCGAATTGTTCAGCTGCAGTAAAGAGAGGTGTAGGACAAAAATACCAAATTTCTAAATTTTTGTTTTATTAAAAAAAACTCACCTCTACAGATTGGCACTGGGAAATCCCACACTGACACTCCAGCTGCACTGGTGACACAGGTGAGGAGTGAATGCCCATCCAGGACATATCCGTTGACACATCTGTAGCGGATCGTATCACCAACATTGAACTGGGTACCATTGCGTATCCCCTTGGGTGGAGTTCCTGGGTTTCCACATGAGCTGCTTCGCAACCCTACAGAGTACAACAAATGAGAGAACATTGAGAGAATAGCAGAAACATTACTGCTGCAATCTCTGCCTTAAAAAAAAATCAATAACATGTATTTATCATTAAAGGTGAAATAAAGTAAAGACAAGATTCAGTACAGTACTGTACAGAAGAGAAGTAAAATTTGTAAAATGAAATCTAAGTGATTAGATGTTGGAATCAGCTAACTTTTTTAACCAGTATGAAAGGGCAAATTATTTGGCTTTGAAAGGCATGGAGTGATTACAGGTGGAAACTGTTATTTTAAAAGTTAACCAGAACATATACATATATTTATTGCAAAAACTATAATTGGCAATAAGACGGACTGAAAAATTCAATATATACCTTCAAGGCAATACATCCAGAACAGAAATCCACTACAAATTTTAAATAAGGATAGAAGTAGCTGACAAAAGAGCTATGAAGATCCATACCCATCTGTTAAGAACTAAAACCCCAGTATGTTACTGAACTCTGTAAACTTGATGGCGTTCCTGCTATTTAGTGTTCTTAGATAAAAAAATTTAAAAAATGCTTGAGATATATTTTGCGTATTCCCTACAGCAATGCTAGCTATCATCTGTCTTACATAGATTATGATATTTAAGCCAGAGTAAAAATATGAGCTAGCAAACATTAAGTTTGCTTCTGTTATGTTTATAAAGAATTTGAAATGTGCTTTTTATCTTTATCATCTTGAAAAAGATGTATGTAAATATTACCTTTCCTCTCTGCGGCAGTGTGATCTTTGTAATCTGAACTAAAGACATGTCTGATACGTAGCACACACTTATTATCAACATCTAACCATCTGGCTCTTAGAAACACTGTTTTGAGCTTACTAATAATGTAATAGAGTAATGAATATAAACAGCATGAATGCTTAATGAACTGCATACCTGACAGCTCAAAAAAATTTCTTGTTCAGTGATTCAATCTTGGAAAATTGTTATCACCTGGCATAGTTTATGTGGTAAAGCTCAATTCTATCTAACTTAAGAGACAACAATTTGAAATTCTACTATACTCATAACACCGAAACCAGAGCCTGAATTTTGTGTAAAAGTATAAGTTTACCATTATACACATGCAAAAATATCAAAAAGTCATAAAATTAACAAATTTACAACTTTCTGAGGTCAATGTCACTGCTGAAGAGGAAAAATATTATACAGAGAGAAAAGTGATTTGAAAAAGATTTATTTTTTTAGGACGTTTCAAGACATGTCTGGAAAAAACAGGAGATAGCAGGATTTCAGCAGATAACAGCATGGCTGAAGGTTTTACAGTCCGGATGCTCTGTTTTATCCTTTTGAGCTTTAAAACTCTGGGTACTGTTGAATTTGGAAATGCTGACAGGGTTTTGAAAATCTCAGAGTTAAAGTCAGGGATCTACATTGCCATGGGAATCCAGAGACTGTTTTCTCAATATTGCTATGGATGCATTGTGAAGAAATCTAAACCCTGTCATTACTTTTCGCTTTAACTTAGTAAACCCAGTTAACATCCCATATCTCCCGTGGTATTGCTTCTTCTCCTAAAATAAATCATGTTAGGGAAACTCAAGATGAAATAATTTTTTCTAACATTTCTTACATTTTTTTCCATATTACATTTCCTCAACAATAATTAAAGTTTCATACTCAAAGCTCTGCAAAATATTGGAAATTGACTACAAAAGTCTAATTGGTGCAACTCTAGGTGACCATTTATTTTTCTATTGGTTTGTCTGAAAAATAAACTTAAAGTAAAGTTCATTCCCTTTTAGAAAATCTAGTAACTTTACACAAATTCTCTAAAGCAGTTCTACAAACCCAGAGTACAGTGCATGTTTGTCTTTTTCAATTCAGCTTTTGTAGGTTATACAACTGACACCAAGTGTTGACAGTTTAGCTTTAGGCAAAATGGGAGCTGACAAAAGTTCATGTCAGCAAACATTTAACACCTGTGAGACTCTCACTGCACATTACAGTAATGAGTCATGTTTAACAAATAGTTTTCTTTTAAAATAATTTCCGTCATGACGGATGTTTACCCCATCCTTGATCCTTTTAATGGGAAATTTGGATGCAAAACATAAATTCAAACTCGAACAGTTGGTTTCATTTTTCCAAAGCAACCCAGATAAATTGACTTTATGTGTAATAATCACCACAAAGCCTTTGATGCAGAGCTCCCCACAAATGTATTACTGAACACCTTAACAAATTGTGCAGCCTTGTGAAATAATTATTTTCGACATCTCCCATATGTTTGTGTTTAATTGTTTGAACCAACAAAGCAGGAATCAAAAAGACTTGTTCACACATGCATGCACTCCAGAATGTTAAAATGATCAAAAGAGAGATGTAGGGATATGTAGAATGTATATATTTGAGCTGCTGATGCAGATAATTTTACTTATCAACTTTGAAGTCAGCTTTTCTAACGTCAGTTTAATGACATTATTATTTATCAGGTTTCAACCAAAATGTTGAGAAACTCTTGCCGATATACACTTCCTGAACAATGCTGCCAAAACTGAAAGTGCTTTCCGACCATGGGTTTCTTTTTGGTTTTCTCTTTTGTTCTGTCTGCACTGCAGAAACTGAATCCAGCTGTAAACTGTCTTTGCAGAGTTCCAGCTTCAAAGTAGGAGCTTTGCTGTTATGAATATACCAATCTGCAAAGCTGTTATAAAGCTGGTCCAGAGTAGATGGGTACCAGGTATACAAGTGTAAACCAGATCCTCTGAGAAGACAACAACTTTTAAACATCAAATAATCATGGTCGGAAAAGTTCCTAGAGCTTCTTTCACTGCTTCCTATCTTCTGGTGATACTGCTTTCAGGTATCACCCCGCCTATATTTATGAACGACTATTAGCCCATTTTTGGCCCGAAAAGTCTCTGCCTAAAAAAAATTTTTTTTTTAAATTCTCTGCCTCTTCCTGTTTGAGTAAAGTGGTTTACAACTCTTTGTGGTACATAGCGCCAACTACTGGACGGGAGGGCCTTAAATAATTCTAAAATGCGGATGGCTCCTATTGAAAAGACCTGCTGTGTCCTGACATGTCAATCAGCTGGGGGGGCTCCAGGGGGGTCCAATCAGAAATCAGGGGGGTCCGGTGCTACCCCCGACTAGCTCCGCCACAAGGTACGATTGCAATGACTAAAATGAATGGACGTCAATACAAAGTCCTTATATGAGTAAAAAAATACAAACTTCTGTGGATGTTTGATTGTGTTTGTAAGAATGAAGGTTGTTCATATAATCATTAATTACTTATTTTATATCATTCTATCTGCTGTGTTCAAAAAAGTGTCCTACTGCAGGCAACATTCTCAGACCCTGTTTTAGTTTTAGCACACCACTGCTGATCATGCAATCAACCGAGGATTCTGAGTCTACAACATTCAGGACATCAACATTAGTTCATGATAACTGTAAATTGTCACACCTGTGCAACATGGTTAATCTGAAATCACCACAAATTATGAATAGTCATTAGAAAAAACACTCTCCTCAAAACAAACCAAACATCATTGCTCAGTTTCACTCCTAGGTGAAGTTGAGCAACTGACCTAAATATTTCTCCATCTTTGAAGGACAGAGAATTCAGAAACAACTAGTTCACAAAGTCCTCTTACTATGTTAACAATATTTTGTTATTACTTAACCAGTAAATATTAACAATCGCAAAATATCGCACAAAATGAACCCTTTGTTATCTTCAGAACTTTACAAAATTAACAGCCATGTAGTTTAGAAAATAAAATAAGAGGAAATAATTGCAATATTGTTTTAATGATCAAGAAAATGCATTCTCTATAAAACTACAGGATGCATAGATACAGGAACACAAAAAATCTACCATCAGTTGTATGAAAACCATGACATACTTTGTTTAAAACCACCAGCATGAAATAAAATTTGTTTCCTAGCTTATTTTGATGTCCAATGCTGTTGTAATGTGAATAAAATATTTTTAACACAAAATTTAAAAAGATAACTCAGAACTTGCTGTTCCAAAATGTTATAATTAACAATGAAAAGCAGACTGTACTCTGTGAACCTTGTACTTTTTAAAGTACTGTAATTTTAGCTGCCAGATGTTGCAGAGAGATAAAGCAGACTGCACAAGGATAATTAAAATAAGATTATTTTCCAGGTTTAAAAATCACGTTATAAATATTGTAAATGGATATTATACCTATAAAAGTACACGTACCAGTTATTAAACTAAGGTAATAACCTTAAAATTATAGCCATGACATTTGAGAAAAAGAATAAATAGTATTAATATCAGGATCTGAACGATTAAGACACACTCTATAGATCAACTTGGATTACAAAACAAAAGCAAATGATATACCCCCCAATTTAATCATATCTGGAATTACTTTTGTCTGTAGATTTTTGAAATGCTAAGATTACAAAGCAATATGTCTGACTCAATAGGTTAGAGTAGAGCCAAAAACTGTAAAATCTATGTATCTCAGCCATAACACTGAAGTTTGGTTTTTCCTCTATTATGGCATACACCTAGCTTCTAGGTGTCAAACTCCAGTCCTCCAGGACCGGTGTCCTGCAAGTTTTTGATGTGTCTCTGCGTTAACACGTGAGTCAAATAATCAAGTCATTAGCAGGACCTAGGAAAACTTGACTGCTACTGAGGAGGTTATTCAACCATTTGATTCAGGTGTGTTGGACCAGGGAGAAGTTTAAAGGCCCTCGAGGACTGGAGTTTGAAACTTATTAATTTGCTATAAAATAGAAGCAACACATTCAGGTTATACGCCTATTCGCCTAAAGAGAAAAAGCTTTGTCTATTGTTGGCATATACCATAACTTTGCGATAAACCTCAGAAGGGATAAATAGTGCAGATGAATAACAATGTATACTTACTAAACATGCTTTTGATTTTTATAAGAATACTGTGTTAACCCTCAGGAAAAACTGTCATCAAGAACTTGTATGAGCTAAAACTTTACTTGAAAGAAAAAACTGTGTATGCAAACAATGCAAAATTAATTTTTATTGTTACCCAATTAAATGAAATCCTTGTTTGAATCCTCATTAAAGAAAAATAAATAATCATCTCTTTATTTGACTTGTTCCAAATACTTAAATTTAAGATAAGGGAAAAAAATAGAGTATTCTGATAAAACACTTCACTGACACATACAGTCTTATAAAACAGAAATAGGTCTGGCTTGCCTCATTCTATATAACTATAGTACCAAGTGATTTACGTTAAGTAGTGATAAGGCATTTTTGTTTGAGATATCTATTGGGTGAGCTATTTATTTCTCCTGTATATATAATGACTCTGCAGCACTTTGAAGAAGATGTAAGTTTGGCGAGTTTGTGAGCCATTTTCCCAGAGGAGAAGCCTATATAGTCTAGATGCTTCACTGGATGCTGAGATGAGCAGGGCATTTATGCAGGTGGAGAAAATAATAGTGCCTGAAGCTGTGTTAGATAACAGCACAATCCAGCTGGTAAACAACACATGCTCATACATGCCACACAAACAAGTTTCTGGCTCAATGGTGTATATGCAGTGACACAAAAAATTTGATTTAGACAAAAAAAATAGAATTTAAATTTCATGGCTCAGCTCCCAAAAAACGGAAAGACAGGTTGTAGCCTGTTGCAGTGCTATTTTGGAAATTGTCTTTTTCAAATTACTGTAAATGTATAAGAAATTGAAAAATAATCATATTTATGTATTTCCACCTTTGTCAGCAATTACAGTGGGGCTCTTGTATCGGTGTATTAATTTATGATTGAAAAGGGGAATGCGCCTTCTGTGTAAAGTGGGGTCAGAGTGATTAAAAAGTACTATATAAATTAGGTACATGTAGAGTTTCAACTCTTTTTGAGTATGGAATCAAATAAGTTTGAATTTGTGATGTCTGTGCAGTCCTTTTCAGATATCGACCTATAAATATTCAATTAATCCAAGTTTGGACTCTGGCTTGTCTACTTCAGGACATTCACAGAGTAATTGTAAAGGCACTCCGATGAGAGTTTAGTCATTTCCTTTTAGTTGTTTTCTTGGTAAATAAATTAGGCATTGCCCTAGTGGGGGGTCAAGGTTGCTTTAGAACAGGTTTTCATCAGGATGTCTCCATACATTCTGCATTCATCTTTTTCTCTGGTGATGACCCATGCCTGATTTCCCTCCAAACATGATGCCTGACATTTATACCAAATAGTCCAATCAATAGTCTCATTAGACCAGCGATGTTTGTTGATCATTGTCATATTCCGTGTTGTTTGGTTGTTGTTTTTGCGTTGTTCTGTGCTATTAGTTGTTTTAGTTATTGCTTCTAGTTTTATTAGTCTTGTTTATCTTGTACCTCCGTATTATTTATTTATTATAAGTGTTAGTATTTTTTCACTGTTTTTTCTATTTTCTTTCACCTGCTTTCTCTCTCTCTGAGCCTGCCACAATTAGTATCAGCTGCATTTACTTTATTGATTTGGTTCTAACTCTCACCAATAGTATTTAAGCTTCTCTCCTCCTTTTCCTTCCTTCCGGATTCTCCCTCATGGTTCCCTGTGTTCCTAGTTGTCCTCGTTGCTGTACGCTTTGTAAATCCTTATTATGTTTAATAAATCCTCAACTTTGAAACTGTCGCTCTCTGCTATGCATTTTGGTCCAGTTCCTGCTAAGTTCATGACAATCATAGCCCTTTATTTTACTTTTGGGAAACTCCAGATGGGCTGCTGTGTGCTTTAACCTGGCCACTATGTATAGGCATGACTGGTAGATTTCTGCAGAGTTTTTTTTTGTTTTTCTTCTGGATGGTTCTCCTTTCTCTTGGAGCTCTGACAGTGGGTTCTTGGTCACCTCCCTGATTAAGGCTCTTCTCCCCAAATCCATTACTTACGTTGAATTTAAAAAGAGCTCTGGTGATTACAAAATTCTTCAGTTTATGAATGATGGTGGCCACTACGCTCTTGATCTTCAAAGCAGTAGCAATGTTGCTTTTCTTTGAAATATACTTTCAATTGTGGGACCTCACAGAGAGAGGTGTGTGACTTTCAAAATCAAGTCAAATCAACTGACCTAACCACAGATGGACTCCATTTTAGGTTGTAGAAACATCTTAAAGACGATCAATGGAAACAGCTACGTTTTTAGCTCCACTGCAAAGACTGTAAATGCTTAGGTAAAATATTACAAATTCTCAGTTTTGTACTTTTATTACATTTGCAAAATACATTTCAAAACCTTTTTTTGCATTGTAAAAATAAGGTACTTTTGTGCAGAGTTTAGAGGAAAGAGATTGATATAATACAATTTGGAATAAGGCTGTAATATGACATAAATGTGGTAAAGGTGAAGTAAAGGCCCAAAATCCCAAGGGCTCAATAAAATCAACGTAATCTTTTACTGTATCTCTTAAGCAACAAATTCCATTGACCCTATTAAAAATGGATTTAAAATTAGGGTCTAAACAGTAAAAAATTCACAAAATAACTTAATATATTAATAGACCATTGAAAAATTTGATTCAGTGAAAATGTGTCCTTCATTGTGTCCTTCTTGAATAGGAAAGATTAAAATCCAATTGTGGTCAAGATTCAATCATCTCTAACACTTTTAAAGCATCACATACATTCTTGGTCTTAAGAAAGAGCAGCACATACATATTCATGTGAAAGACGAAGCTAAAATCAAAAGTGAGAGAGTCAGCATTGCAAAACATAAACTTTTATAGATGAGCTTTGGCCATTAATGTGTTTTTAAATGATTAACCAAAGAAAGCCCAAATTTAGTATCAGTTTGTTTGCTCTCCTTTAAACTTTCTTAATCTGGGTCCAAGAGGAATAGTTATTTATTGCAAACAATGCTGCCCCCCTTAACGTACTGTCGGACACACAGTATGAGCCATAACAAGAGTAAAACAGCTTACTAACAGCTTTGGTTTCAAATGATGAAAAATACAGGAGCAATGTAAAACTGTAAATCCATCAAAAAGGATCTGAAAAATCTGTCAATGCACTGTCTGTGTTAGAGTATTAGGTATACTCATGGGCATAAATGTCAGAATAAATTTGGAGATTCAATGAGAGACTTTACTGATATTCAAATAAGTTTCACTTAAATGGGATATTCTGTAAGATTTATATGTTCAAAAGGTTTTCAATATAAGCATGAACCATTACTTACATATAAGCAAGTTGTACAGAAACCATATACGTTTTTGTCCACCAACCAACTTCTGCTGTAATTCTTGACGCTTACCTTAATGTGTTTCTTATTGGCAATTATGTAGTTCTTAAACACAGTTTTTTATTGTTTCATGAAACAGACCCTGCTTATAATCAATTCCATTCATTTAAATAAAATTTTTAGGCCCTAGTTCACCTTGAAATAGTGGTTAAAAGTTGAGGGTCCCCTGAGACCAAACACATACACACTATTTTTAAAAATGGACAACGCTTCTGCAAGGCCTTGTCCTCAACCCTGGGGACTTCAAAAAGACTTAATTATTGTTATTATTATTACTATTATAGACATTATTGTGTCATTTTCTGATTTTATTGGATAAACAACTAAACTAATTGTGACAAAAACATAATTTTAAAGAGGAGTGGAATTTATGCACCAATTGGGATAATGCTGCCATACTAGGCGATTAAAGAATGAGTGATATACCTAAAAAGCTGAGCTGTGCATTACATGGCATGGTCTTAACATATTAGACTTTGGCTCCATCTCTAATCTAATGCCCACAAATTCAAAGTGACAACACAATAACCCGAAAATAAAATGGCCACAGAATACTAATTTTGTTAACCTTCCATATTAGCTTGAATTTTGTTCAGAATATTGCATTAAGCAAAAGTGAGAAAGACACAAAGAAAACAAAAACGAAAGGAGTTCGAGAGAAAGCCTTCAAACAGACATATGATGATAAGGCCGATAGCTAGGATAAATGCCAAAGTGGTAAACTATGGCGCGGGTGGAAAGTGAGAAGGAAGTAAATAGAGGTAGGGATTGTGATTTTGAAGAGATGAGACGGATCAAGTTTTCCTCAAAGTGAAGGCTACAAAAACAGACAGTTAAAACCAAAATTAAAAAATAAATGAAATGGTTGGTAGAACAATGCACATAGAAATAGGTAGGAGAGCATGCAAGAAGAAATAGATTACATTGAAAAGGCAAAAGAAAACCATATAGCAAACAAGAGAATGGTGGTGTAAGGAACTGCAGCAGAGGTTTGTCATCAGAGAGGTATGATTTATTTTTAGGAAGTTTTCCACAGCAAATAGCTTTGCTTCTACAAAAATATCTTGGTACATCAATTAGTTTGACCCATTACCATCTGCTTAGCAGTATTAAATGCACCTTTGGAGTAGCAAATGAGGTTCAGAGATTTTAGGGGCAGGAATGTTGATATGGAAAATATGAGAATGATTTGCCTAATTAAAGCATATAACTGAAGAGAAAATTATCAGAGATAATCAAGTAGATTAAGCATGATCACACCTTTCTCTCTGAAAAAATGTGGTCCCTTTTCCCAATATTGATGGATTTGCCATTTTAATGAAGAGCCAATTAGAAGAAGCTGCCCAATTCCTCTAAAACGCTGTCTTTTTCTTACAGTGGGATTCAAGAAAGAACAAAAATGATGCTGTTCTTACCTTCATAAGCCGCCTTAAATCCATGAGCACTTACTGCAAAGTCACTGGTAAGCCTCAATGAAAAAACTGAGCCAGAACTGGTAACAGGTGGTGGGATGGTGAATCCTGTTAACCTGCAGACAAGAGAAGGAGATCTCAATTTGGATTTTTTTGGTTTAGTCACACTATAAATGTCAGTACATATTGATGTAACTCCAGATTAGCTGTAAGAACGATCAAATACACTGCATAACGTTACATAAAATGTTTTTTAAATGTTAACTAGGTTACACATTTTAAATTCTGGAGAAACCTATAACTAATACAATACAATTCAATAATCATGCCGACTTTAAATACAATACTTTTGTTCACAGAGACAACATGTAAAAAAATTAATTGAACAGTTTGCATTTTTTTTATTTTTTTTTATTTGTTTGTTTTGTTTTCATCCTTACTATGTCTCATTATACCATACCATAACCAACAGCCTCAACATATTTTATGGGGATTTTCTTTTTATAAAATAGGCCAAAGTAGTAGTTTTCTTTGTTTGCAGACTCTTCACACATACCACCTGAACTAGTCCCTCTTTCAAACATGGTGATGTTAGCATCATGCTCTGGGGAAGCTGTACTTCACCATTTGCAACTAAGCTGTTGGTGTATATAGTGTATGGAGCTATATGCAGTGTAATTTTGGATGAAAATTCATTAAAGATGGAATAAATTCAGGTCTAAGGTACAAGTTCACTTTTGAGTTGGACAACAACACAACAAAAAATACAACCATGTGCTAGAATAGGCAAGCAAGATAAGCTAACCCTTAAATCTAACTGATAATCTCTAGCAAGGCTTCCAGATTGCTGTCTATAGAAACTAAATCGACTTGTTTGTGAATCAGAAGCATATCAACCTCTCCAGAAAGGTGGTAGAGATATAATGTTGTAGAGATTTGCTGTTGAGATGATTCTAAAACGTATTGACTCAGGTTGGGAAACTATATCAGTCTGCCACATTTCAAGCTTTGGTAGTCACTGTATTTTCTCTCAGTAAAAACAATAATCTAAAGATGTTTGAACATTTAAGAAGCTAATATGTGAGGTGTTTTTGCCTTTTACACTTTAAAAATTGCCTTTTACACTTTAAAAATAATGTTGGAAAGAATACATCGACATACACACTTATAACAAATATTAAATAGCTTGATCTGTAAAAAGAGAAAAACAGCCTTTGAGAAGCGTATACCCATAAAAAAAAAAAGGATTCTTTCCAAAACCCAAGTGGGAACCATCCCGACTGTTAAAGATGTTTAAGGGCTCACAACTATATTGTAACAGGCTGATTCATTGCTGCATTTTAAATTAGCTGCAGATCCAAACAAATCCATTTACTTTCATGACATCGTAAAAGAGATGTGTAGCTGACCATTCCTCAGCAGCACTTGCTGTTCTATCGACCTTTCGCTGCAGTGAACTTGGCAGCTGAACATGAAAGAAACCTTGTGTGCAGTTGTGGCCTCATGTTCTATTACTTCTTATTGCTAGTTTTGAAGCCATTTGAACCTGAATCTGAGCTTGACAATAAGCCAGGTAAATAATGTCTGTGGCTTGCCAAATGTTGAAAAAGGAAACCTCGCAGTGACAGCAAAGGAGAGGGGCCTGTATTTACAGCTTCAATAGAGTTTCCAATTACAGAACTCTGAACTGTGCAGTAAATAATTACCCTTATTGCAGGTACTCACACCATGTCCAGACACTACCACCAGCAAGCAGTGATGTAGTTTTAAACACAGAAAACATAACTTAAGTGTAAGCTTGTGAGAAGAAGACAATTGTACTTAGCTGTAATCACTTAATAGAATTCATTATTGATAAAATTTAATGTATTAAAAACTAAAATTTATGGAATCTTACAAAACGTAAATATTACTTCAGTAAGCGAGCAGGCAGTGAATGTGGCTCTGGAGCCTGATCTCTGTTTGAAGTATTTTGTTCCAGTTGAAACTACTGAGGTTTCAAAAATAGTGTTTTCATCTAAGCCTACAACTTGTGTGTTGGATCCATTCCCAACCAAACTGTTTAAATAAGTATTTCCTATTATTATGACCTCCATTTTGGATATGAATGATCTGTCATTAGTGAATGGGGATGTACCAGAGTCTTTTAAGGTAGTTGTAATAAAACTTTTACTTAAGAAACCTTCTCATGATGAGGAAGACTTCATAAATTACAGACTAATATCTAATCTTCCATTGTTTTCTAAAATCCTTGAAAAATTGTTGCTAATCAAATGAAAGAGCATCTGAGGAATAATGACCTATTTGAAGAATTTCAGTCAAGTTTCAGAGCTCATCATAGCAGGGAGATAGCTCTCCTTAAATTCACTAATGATATTCTCATGGCCTCAGATATTGGACTTGTGAGTATTCTAGTTCTGTTAGATCTCAGTGCTCCTTTTTACAACAGTCGGTCACAATATCCTCATAGAAAGGATAGAACGCATTGTAGGGATCAAGGGAAGTGTGCTAGGCTGGTTTAAATCGTAATTGTCTGATAGATCCCAGTTTGTTCATCTAAATGACAAATCTTCACCACACTGTAAGGTTACTTTTGGAGTACCACAGGGTTCCGTACTTGGCCCAGTTCTATTTAATATATATATGCTCGGTATTGGTAAAATCATCAGACAGCATGGTGTTAATTTCCACTATAATGCTGATGATACACAACTGTATTTATCCATAAATCCTGATTAATCCAGTAAGATCGGTAGATTAAAGACATGTTTTGAAAACATAAAAATGTGGATGACTTGATGATTTGATCAGATTCCATATAAAATAGGTCTCTAAGATTTCCTTCTTCCACTTTAGGAATATAGCCAAAATTAGGAATATTTTCTCTAGTACTGATGCTTAAAAACTAGTCCATGCATTTATTACATCAAGGCTGGGCTATTGTAACTGTTTATTAGCAGGAAGTTTGCAAAATGGAGCTTTAGTCCGTGAGGCAGACACCCTGTCTCGTTTCAAAGCTAGACTTAAAACCTTCTTGTTTGATAAAGCTTATAGTAAGAGGTAGAGAAGAAAGCCTAATCCGGTTTGGGGAAGAACTCAGTCTAGACAGACAGTTCTCCTTAGCTGTACCTTCTTCATGTCTCACTGTACTGGGTTAGGTTATTGTCAGGTTGATTCAGTTATTTCTATAGTTATAGCTGTATGACAATGTGACCATATCTCACTCTGTTACTTTCTTCCTTTGTCCAATCTGTTTAAGTTACCGTTATTTCAACCTCGATAACCTTTTGTTTTCTCTTAGTGTTCTTCTCTCCATGGTAACTACACCTTGTCTGGCGCTATGTTAGCTGAGACAGCTTGTTGGAGAACATTTGCTGAGATGCTGCCAGCAACGATCTACAACTGCTGCTATAAGCTATCTTTTTTTTCAGTATCCCCTGCATCTATTTGAGTATTCTCAAACTCTTCACACCCCTGTTTGGTGCGGCATACAGCTGCCTGTACTACATGTATGCGCAAAATTAGGGATTGCTGTAAAGTCAATGACAACATGAGCCATTGTTTGGTCTGCTGATTCCAGAGGAATGAATGCCGCAAGTCAATGACTCTGCAATCTGCTGGGTTTCCTTAGAATGGCAACTTTTTCAAACTGATTTGTAATGATTTATCTAGGATTTGAATTGATTTTATTGTAAAATGCCTTGAGACGACATCTGTTGTAAATTGGCGCTATATAAATAAACTGATTCTTGATTCTTGAATTTAAAAGATACTTTAGTTTGAATTATGAAAAAAAAGAGAAAGGCAGAAAACCATAATTCTGAAACTTGTTATCATTTTACTTACGAACAAATCACATTTGCTTTAACCATTTAAAATATGCCACACTCTAAAATAGAAAACCTTTACCTTTTTTAGGCTATATAATACATAAATTATTACAATAACAATTTTAGTCTCTTATAACTGATTTGTAGAAAAGTCTACTGTGGGGAAATTCAAGTACACTCTGACTCGGTTTAGAACTACAAAAGTAACACCTAAAAGATGTGTCATTTTCCAGAGAGCCTTTAGCCTGTCTTTGGTAACAAAACTGACTAGGATGTCTCTAGGACGGAAAAGAGAGGGAAGAACCCACAGTATTTTTTCCAAGTTAGAGTAATGTATTTTCCGAGAATAACAGTTTGAAGTCAAGCTTAGAAATCTTAGAAATTACCCCCTTTCCCAAAGTTTGAGAAGAAGTTTAATGGAGGGATAATTACTGGCTTAGAAAAACAGAACGGAACTGGACAATCTTTGGCTGTACAGTGAAATCCCACACAGCAGTCTATAGAAACCACCAACTTGAGTGCAATGC
The DNA here is from genome assembly GCA_032876305.1 of Orestias chungarensis. Taxonomy (NCBI): domain Eukaryota; kingdom Metazoa; phylum Chordata; class Actinopteri; order Cyprinodontiformes; family Cyprinodontidae; genus Orestias; species Orestias chungarensis. The sequence goes on along the minus strand of JAVLVB010000072.1, from coordinate 1,498,125 downwards.
AGATAGAAGACAGAAAATAAAACTGTGGAAAATATCACCTGTGGTATTTTCAGAAAATAGAAAATTAAGATCAACTAATTAGCTTTTTATAATATTTAGTACCATGCATTATTTTTGAGTGGACTGACAACAAAGATAAATGTGCAGAAAAGGAAAAGGATCTGCTGCTATGGTAACGTGTGAAACAGAACAGGAGGACAAGAGAGAACAGATTCCGTGCTGCAGCAACATACAGTAAACAGGCTAATCTGAATGATTTGGCCTGATGAACGAGACCACAGCTCTGTCAGATTCAAACAGCTTTAAATGATGAAAAGGGGAGACTGTATCCTCCACAAAAAGGTTAGGCTTGTTTAATTGTATAGACATAGACAAAAATCCACGTTAAAACATTGTGATAATTTTTAGATGTTACAAAACAGAATTTCAATAACGAATGGGAGGCCTAAGGTAAGATCTGTTTTAAATTAAGTCCAAACCTGTGATCAAAGTGTCTCTCTAAAACAACAAAAGACAAAAAAATTGATCTCACACCGACTGCTGCCTGTTGCTTTGGCAACCAGAGCATCAGGTGAATAGATGAAAAGTGTCATAAACAATTAAACAGCAATGGGCTCCCAGTTTTGTCAAACCTAAGAGTCTTTGATTTGGACATTTTTCAAAAGTTTTGCATTAAAGTTACTCTTTGGTTTCACAAAGAAGAAAGATGTGCTAAAAATGTCTATACTTTTACTTGGGAGAGGTCAAAATAAAAAGCTTATTTTCTACTAATAAAATGGTAGAGTAACGCAATTTATAGAACCAAGGGAAGTCTTTAGACATATGCACTGTAGTGTTTATTACAGGTTTGGTTGAAATGCCGTATAAAAACTAGAATATGCTGAAACTTGCTGAAAACCTTTCAAATGCAAGGAAGTAAATTCTACACATGTAACAGGGTACTTTGATGTAGTGGGAACACTCTTCCGTTTGAAAGTGAATTTATAATTGAGAAAGTTATTGAGAGCTAGTACAATAGATTATTCTATTATTATACGAGCAAAAAAGTTAGAGCAGAATGAAAAGAACTGTCAAAGTAGGCAAATGTGCGCAAGATATGACAAGTCATAGCTTAAAGTATAAAAAATGCCATAATTCTAATTTGTAAATCGTTTTATTTTATTTTCAGCACATTCAACTTTGCACACAACAAAGTATTCAATAAATATTCTATTCATTCGGATTTATGATGTGTTAGAGATCCCTTAATTCCTTTAGCTTTTGATTCACAAAGCAGAGAAAGGTTTCAGAAATTTCTTTCAAAATTTTTAACTTTGGATTTTGACACTTGAAGTTGCACTGATCAAATAATGAGAAAAAAAATCTTGAAAAACTGAATAGTTTATTTCAACTTTTAGAAATTCACACGTTAATCGAAATTAAGTGCTTAAAATGTCACTGTTAAAGATACATATATATATATATATATATATATATATATATATATATATATATATATATATATATATATATATATATATATATATATATATA
>JAVLVB010000072.1:1453546-1496492 GCA_032876305.1 Orestias chungarensis | reverse complement strand
ATATATATATATATATATATATATATATATATATATATATATATATATATATATATATATATATATATATATATATATATATATATATATATACTGCACGTCAAAGCAAATTCGTAATCAGCCAATCACATGATGATCTCTTGCAGTTCAAACCGAATGGGGAAAAATGGTGATTTAGGTGACTTTGAATGAGGCATGGTTGTTGGTGCCAGACCGGCTGGTCTGAGTATTTCAGAAACTGCTAATCTACTGGGATTTTCATGCACAACCATTTTTAGGGTTTAAAGAGAATGGTCCGAGAAAGAGAAAATATCCAGTTAGCACTAGGTGTGTGGGCGAAAATGCCTTGTTGATGCCGGGGGTCAAAGGAGAATGTTCCGACTGGTTCGAGTTTATAGAAAGGCACTAACTCAAATAACCACTCGTTAGTTATGCAGAAGAGCATCTCTGAACGCACAACACATAGAACCTTGAGGCAGAAGGGCTGCAGAAGCAGAAGACAACACAGGGTGCCACACCTGTCAGCAAAGAACAGAAAACTGAGGCTACAATTCACACAGGCTCACGGAAACGGGACGATAGAAAAATGTAAAAACATTGCCTTGTCTGATGAATCTCAATTTCTGCTGCAACATTCGGATGGTAGGGTAAGAATTTGGCATCAACAACATGAAAGCATGGTTGCTAACTATGTCCATCCCTTCATGACCACAGTGTACCCATCTTCTCATGTCAACTTCCAGCAGGATAACGCCCCATGTCATAAAGCTAAAATCATCGCGCACTGGTTTCTTGAACATGACAATGTGTACCCGGTACTACCAAGGTGCACCTAATAAAGTGGCCAGTGAGTGTACATACACACACACACACACACACACACACACACACACACACACACACACACACACACACACACACACACACATACAAAATACTGTCTCTGTTTAACCAGTAGATTTAGTTTAAAATATTAAATAAACCAGATCATTTGATGTCAGTTGCAGAATGGTAACGTTTTAGGCTTTTAAATGATAAAAAGAAGTGTATCAGAAGTCGCACAAGGTCAGAACTACAGGCCTTGAGTAAAAAGTCTTTCATGCTTTTGATAAAAGCCCTCTGAATAACAAAAACTGTCAAGTGGCAGAACAAGCTTCAAGTTCCAATGTCAGAAATATATATTTTTTACATAAATGTAAAAGATAAAAGACTACTCACAACGATGTCATGCTAAAATAAATAGTATTCAGCTTTATGAATAGATGTTACCAGCATTACAAGTAGGATTCAGAGAGGGAGAGGGAGAGAGAGAGAGCAAGACCAGGTGTCATGCATCTGTATTGGTTTCCAAATCAACCATAAATGTCAATGTGGGTTTAGAGACACCAGCTGTCTGAGCAGCTACATCGTCCCCTGCTTATGAATCACAGCAACAACAATGGCAAAAGAATGTGCCTGTGCCTAGGAACAGAGGGCCAATAATTGGCTGGACAGATGCAGCCTTTACTTCCACCTGAACACACTACATCACCCCTGAAGGCAGCTGTCACACATTCCAGCCACCTGATTAGTGTGTTAGGGAAGGAGTGTGCCATAGAGAAACTGAAAAAGGAGACGAAAATGATGTAGTTGAATTTGTCTAACTCTGTGTCTGTTTTTCTCCATCTGTCTTTTGGTCTGTGTTGCATTAGCTCTGTAGCTCTGAGTCACAGTTTGTTTCTCATTTCATTGGATCATTTATCATCTGCAACTTTTCACTTTTGAATTCCTCCTGTTCTTGGTTCCTTTAGACTTATGTATTTCATTTTTTCATCTCACCAACATGTTGCTGTCATCTCCATCGTGTGGACCAAAAAAACAACTAAAAGTTGTGACTGGCCTCGCCAAGTAACTAAATTTAACTGCTTGCCTTTGAGTTATTATTTTAAATATCGAATGAGAAAATAAAGCTAATCTATTACTAAGACAAATAATGATGTACATAAAGTTTGAAGCTGAGAATAAAATAACAAATAAAAAAGCAAACTGGGAAGGGGAAGTTAATAAACCTTATTATATTTTTAATTGCATAAATGCCTTTATCTTTACTCTTTGTCAATTTCCTTTTAAATACTTTTCATATGTCTTTTTAAACACCTTACTGATTATAAAAAAAGGCTTGCTTTGAGTCTAATTTATTTAGTAACACCATTTAACACTAAGAGTTTGTATCAGGACAGCATGGTATTGCCTATGATTATAGCAATTACCGATTGAAAAAAGTTGACATTATATATATAAGTTCCATTTTATTATGACAATTTAGAACTCATAACTGTGTTTTCTCATCTTTTACACCAGTGATCCCGAACCCTTGTCCTTGGAAAAAGTAGACCTGCATATTTTAGATGTTATTTGCTTTAATAAAACTAAATTAATGGCCTTTTTTGCATGTTAGCAGATTAGTTAAAAACCTGGTTAAGACACAACTGTATTATATTTGTATACTATTGCAGCAAAAATACTAAAATTTGAAATACAGTTGATCCTACACTATTTAATATCCAACAGACTGGCAACCATCCAGGGCGTACCCCCACCTCTTGTACAATAGGAGATAAGCACCAGCAAACCCTCACGACCCTACAAAGGATAAGCGTGTCAGATAATGAATGGATGGATGGATGGATTCTCACCCAACATTGTTACAATTTTTTTTTCAAAAACAAGGCATTGGAAAATCTTGTTTATTTTTTGTCATTAACTACAAAGTTAACAATGCTGATGACCAATCACTATTTGGCAACTGGTCTATAAAATTAACAGCTATATAAGAGTTGGAACTCAGTGCATTAAGTTTGGAATGTAAAAAAAGAAAAAAAAGAAAGTACTATTACAAACTTGTAAAAGAACAGCAAATACAGGAAAACTAAGAGTATTATGAAAGTTTTAAAAAAAAAACGCAACAATAAGAAACACTGTAATAAGAAACAATTGGGGTTTCTTGGTAATATTAATGAGCAGCTAAATTACAGTGTAAAACAGAAATATTTATATAAACATATGTTTCTATGCAAGTTTGTCTCTGAAACCATAAAAACAGCACTACAAAAGATACTGTAATGAGAACACAGCCAGAGATTGGAAACGGTGAACGAAAAGACATCATTACCCAAACTGTTTCCACTCCACTATTCACACCATATAATTTCAACAGAATAATGAGCGATTCAACCAGACATTCTCAGACATGAGGGATTTAGTACAATGTGAACGCAAAACAGAGTTGGAGGAATAGGGGAAAAGCCTCACGTCTCAATTGCTTTATTTTGGGTAATTGTAGTACTTCCATCTTTATGAACATTTTGTGATACCTAGTCTGCGCTAAACATTTGTTTTACAGTCTGCATTTTAAATTAAATACCGTACTGTCAACATCTGTGATTAAAATTTGAAAGGTGTGAAGCAAACAGCAATGTCTGTCAAAGTTTTAAGCATTGTTTATTGATACCAACTGAACATTTGAAAGACTTGACTGTTTATGATTAAAGTACCAATTTACATTCAGAGATTCAGCTGAAAAAAGGGGTTCTAATCACAACTTCACAACACGGTAACATAAGGATTTTCTATCACCCGCCATACAGGCTAGAATTTGACCCAAACATGTTGGTGTTATATTCATATTGGTTATCAGACAAAAATAAAGAAATAAAACTGATTTATTGGGATTATTTCAGTTGGCATTTTTGAGATAAAACAGCAGGATGTGCAAAAAACTAGATCCCTATTGCAAAACTCAAGTGCTTCCATCATTGGGAAAGTACTGACAAAAAATTAATAGTATTTTATATCACACAGTTTAATTTGCAAGTCTGAAAACTGTGGTATTTCAAATCATGTTGAAAATTTGCTTAAATTCTATATTTGCAGGTTTTTAATACCATAAAATATTCATAAGTAACAGTAAAAAAAAACAGCTAAAGTAGAAGAGGCAGAGATATCATAAGTAATATCAGAACATGTTTGCACTGAGCAAAAAATTGGACTGACACTGAGCCATTGGAGTAATTAGCTCCCTACGACCAGTGGGGCAAGGAAACAACGGTAAAAAACAAACTGAGGATTAGGAAAAAGTACTTAATAATAGCTATCTGAATTTTTTTTATAAAAAGGTAAAAAGACCTAATACAAATAAAAGACAGAAAATCATAAACACTAATTACAACAAGGTTTGGCAAGGGGACTAATTTTAAAGTCTAGTCTCAACAAAGGTCAGTCAAAAACAAATATACTCATGTCAGGTACAAGTTATTTCAGTTGGTATATTCTTGTTGTTATTAAGAAAGGTTGCCTCTCTTAGCCTCTTTGTAATTCCATGTGACTTATGTAGCACTTGAGTACATACAAGTTTAAAACCTATTTTAGAAACCCTGCCTTTTAAGGACCATAGAGTAAAAGGCTAACAGTTTGCTGCTGTGGTATTTTATAATATTTACATGCCCACAAGTACTACAGAAAATTAAAAGTATGGAGTGTCTCATTTCAGCAGACAGAGCTGTATGTTATCAAAAGATAATCTTGTATATTTCAGAGCACAGAGGCATATGTCAGATTTACTGAACTAAATCTAACTACTAACAACTCATTTTGTAAGCCTATCCTTTAGAAAACATTATGCAACATAAATGCACAATCTTTTCAGAACCAGCTTTGATTCATCTCCCACATTGGAGTATCAACAGTGATTTAGCTCTTGAGTAGATCCTGCTTAGTGCTACACTTTACTATATGTCCTTTGTAATTCCATGTGACTTATGTAGCACTTGAGTACATACAAGTTTAAAACCTACGTATACACATTTCTCCTTAACTTAAAAAAAAAAAAGTTATTGTAACTGATGGGGCATGGAAAACATCTAATAGTAACAGTTTGAAAACAATCTGGCGTGTCATGCAGACGTTTTAATCGTAATTTGTCTTTTACTTTAGAATATATTCTCATAATTATAAACTGTTTTATGTAAAAATCTATAATTATATATTTTGCCAAGCTAGATTTGAATTTCACATTCACGTTGTGGTAACAAATAAAGTGCTTTTCAGAAGCATTTACACCTTTAAACTTTATTTATACATTTTGTCACATTACCACCACATTTTATCTTTTTTTGTGTCATACGAACGCAAAGTATTTAAAAATTGGATTGAAGACATCATTGCATAACTTTACATTGTTTAAACTCTAATCTGGCTTTCATTCATGCTTTTGTTCCCATCCATTTGCAACCATTTACTACACACTCCACACGCATAACACTATGCAAAATGCAAAAAAAAAAAGTCAAATGCTATTTTTTAAAACAATTTTTTGTATACAAGGATGAATAATGTAAATGTAAAAGTAAACTGGTCATTTTACATTGGCTATTCTTAATGGTTTATGAGGCAGCTCAATCTACACTACACCTTGTCAGAGAAGACCTGACACACAATACTCGTCTCACTGAGCACGCCTGACTTGCCTGACACCTCCCTGACAAGAATAAACAGTCTCTGTCATGTGTACATTAAGCTTGACCTTTCCGTCAAAAGTGATCACTGAAGACTTTTCTTTCTCACATCTCTCCCATCCCTGCTTCCCGGCTTTTAAAGGCAGCCTTCAAGGTGTTTGATTTCAGGGCTGTTGTCTTACCTTGTTCTGAAGTTAGACGGTTGCGGATGCCCATCATACAATGATAAAAAGTCATATTCCTCCTCAATAGCAAAAGATTGGAAAACTATATGAATCCTGTTGCCCTTTTCTGCAACAATCACCCAGGTACAGTTCGCTCCGTTTGGATATCCATAAGGAAATCCGGGGCTTTCTATAGTCCCATTCCATCCCTTTAGTGTGCCTCCACAAGTATGGATAAAACCTGGGGAAAAAGAAAACAGATATAAGGTTGCTATTAAATTCATAAACAATGCTGTAAACATTACAAATTATGTAATTTGTTTCAATAAACCTAGCATGCAGTAAGTAAATGTAACATTCATGTGTGCATGAATTGCAATATAAATATTTTCTTCAGACAATGCCTATATACTGTAAAGTTCAGTTGCAATATTTTTTTAACCAAGAACAAATTCAGAAAATTCACATTGCTCTCAGTTGGCAGAAGCTGTGAAAAGAAGCTGGCAACCAGCTAATAGTGTGCCAAGTTTTGTGTTTCCACTTATGTTCTCTGCTCTCCTTTAAAATTAAATTAAATAAGACAGAACACCTGCTGTTGTAATAATGTGAAAAGGATAGATAATTGTACACGGGATTTTTGAAATATATTTTGCGTAAAAAAAGCTTGAAATACATTATTACAGCTCATTTTTCAACAGAATGTCAGAAAGCTCTTGAGAAAACCAACAAACCAATTCTTTCAATTTGCTTCTAGAAGCTGTTAACAGTTCACCTACAAGACATAGAGCTTCTTTGTACCTAAACGCACTAGATTCCTGAAATCAATAAAGTCACACTGTTTAGGTTGTACATTATACAATCACTGTCAAACTACACTAATCTGAGTGCTTTGCTAAGCAGTGCCAAAATACCCAAATGCATGACAAAATATATGTCTATGCTGCCTCTATGATATTTCTCTCATTTTGTCACAATACAGCCACAAGCTGTAATGTATTTCAGTGGGATTTTATACAGCGGAAAAACACAAACTAGTGTGTAATTGTTAAGTGAAGGACAAATGATTCATGTTTTTCCTAAATGTATCCAATTTGTATGACTCAAAACTTTATAGAACCACTTTTCACTACAATTACAGTTCAAAATCTTTGACTCTATGTTTTTACCATCATTCCACATTAAGAGACACAACTGCTTTGCATTGTACTTCTACTCGTCATTTGGATTTTTGTGCCAAGTGTGATGTTCAGAGGACACATAAGAAATTTTACCACTAAACCAGTAAGTAAAATGTTTGTTTAATCTAACCAAAGTACCTTTTTTTGTGGCTTGTTGTCTTTAATTGTATTTATCTTTTACTCCCACAGACTGATATCCTGTCAACACATTTTTTTACAACTGAGGTGTGAATCTCTACAGCTTTTCAAGAGTCACCATAAACCTCTTAGCTGCTTCTCTAGTCAATGCCTCTTCTCCATTTTCAAATAAACGCTTGGAACATTGCCATTTAACCTAACCCTGCTTGAAATGTGTCCACAAAAGTAGTTATTTCTAATGTAATTGTTTCTGTTTCAGTTTGGTGTGTGCCTACACAGCGTCACTGTTGATCCACACCAGTATGCATACAGGAAAAATTGATCCACAGTGGACGCCATTTCCTCCGTGGTCGACACTGCCCTCACCCACCTGGAGCAGAAGGATTCATATGTTCGTATGCTGTTTGTGGACTTCACATCTGCCTTCAACACCATGATTCCTCAGACTCTGATAAATATACTGTCCTCACTTGGACTGAGCTCTTCCATCTGCAACTGGGTCCTGGAGTTCCTGACCAACAGGCCGCAGGATTCACAACATCTCCTCCCCCACCATTACCCTCAGCACTGGATCCCCTCAGGGCTGTGTGGTGAGCCCCCTCCTGTTCACATTGGTCACATATGACTGCTCGCCTATACATCCAGGCTGTCATATTCTGAAGTTTGCGGACAACACAGCAGTGGTTGGATGCATCACAAACCATGATGAGTCCAGCTACAGGCAGGAGGTGGAACACCCGGAGGGCTGTAGCAGAGATAACAACCTCGGCATTTATGTAAAGAAAACCAAGGAGATTGTGGACTTCAGAAGGGGTAAGCATGCCCACCTCCCCGTGCACATGGGAGGAACTGCGGTGGAAGTGGTCAACAGCTACAGGTACTTGGGTGTACACCTGAGTAACAACCTCACCTGGAGCAACAACACTTCCATTCTGGTCAGGAAGGCACACCAGCGGCTCTACTTCCTCAGGAGGTTGAGAAGAGCTGGACTCGGGAGCTCAGTCCTCACCTCCTTCTACAGATGTGTGGTGGAGAGCGTATTGTGCTCCAGCATCAACGTGTGGCATGGAAGCTGCTCTGCTGCAGACAGGAAAGCTCTACAGAGAGTGGTGAAGGCTGCACAGAAGACTGTTGGAGTCAGCCTCCCCAGCACCACAGACACAGACATTTACACCTTCAGACGCAAGTAGAGGGCCTCAGGCATCATGAAGGACCCCACACACCCAGCACACTCACTTTTTGTCCCGCTCCCCTCAGGCAGGAGGCTAGGGAGCATAAAGTGCAAAACCATCAGACTGAGAAACAGCTTCATTCTTGAAGCTGTGAGACTCTCAAACACACGCAAGGACAATTACAAATGAAAAATACTTTCTCATTTAACTGGCACTGTTCACTTTAATATCACACTTTAAAATGTCACTTTAAAATGTCACTTTAAAATGTCAGTTTAATATGTCACTTTATTAACCATCCACGCTGCTACAGCAAATTTTGCACTCCGAATTTTCATTGCTGCTATGTCCGAAGTCCCATATTGTAGATTATGTGTGGTCAAAATCCTATTTCTATTATATTTCTTTATATTATTATTATATTATTTAAAATTGCTCTCAGGGTTTGAACTGGATCGTGGGATTAGATTTTTGTCCCACCTCATGTACCACATGTGATGTGATGACAAATAAAATTCCTTGATTCCTTGATTTCTTGTTCTTAATGAATTTGTTTGATCATTAATGTTCTCTTGCAAGATCCAGTTGCTTAGGATAACTGTCGTATTTATGCAGAGACTGAATCGGTGACTTTAGAAGTGGTTAAGTGATTTCTGAAGCAATCATTGCTCTGGATTATTTTTAAAAGTATTTGTGAAGCATGCACATAATACTCCTATAGGGCACACTTTTTAGAAGATTCTTTGGAACCAAACTATTAAAAGTTGTTTTTATTCTGCTCCACAATTATACACCATTTGGTGTCGGTCTATTTGATAAATCCCTGAAGAGTAGACACCAACGTTTGTCATTGTAAAATTAGAAAATGTGAAACAGTGATGAATACTTTTGAAAGGTAGTGTGTCCAATTTGGTTCTCACAATAATCATACTGCTCTAAACACTTGCAGATCAATTATACTGGCATATTAAGGCAAATATACTGGTACGCTTGCATACAAAAACTGTGCCCTTTGTTTTAATCTTAGTCTATGGAATTCAAACTTAATTAAGATGCATGGCGTTGCCTGCACAATTTACTTCTTATGTAATTAGCTTTTCACACTTGGTAGGTAAAGGATGTTTTGCATAGAGTAAGCCAAACACACTTACACACACAAACACACACACACACACACACACATACACACTCACACACGTACGCTAGAGTGTTGGGTTGGAGTGGTGGGGTGGGTGAATTGATCGCATGGCAGCTATTCAACTAAAATGACCTCCATCTTCACAGATGGTAGAAATTTTTCCTAATTACATGCATAAAATGATAAACCTTCTAAAGAAAATGCACATTTTACTGCTCAAATTTAGGTCTTACGGTTCTTGAATTAGAAAGGAATTTGTAGAGAGTTGCCACTCCAGACTTTGGTTTGCTGTATTTATCAGTTTAATAATATAGCTTTATAAACACACACACAATGCTTTTTTGCGAGCAGATTTTTGCAGTCCCTAGTCTGAGCTTAGTTTGGCAAAATAATAAGTAAAATTCACTCCCTTAAGTTTTAAGTGAGTTTTTGGAAGCCTAATGTAATAAACATGAAAGTTTGTTCATACTTTAGGTCTTAAAAACCATTAATGTCACCCACAGTGAATTAAAGTAGCTTTATAATGGAATTCAGAAGAAAACATCTTCACTTTTGAAGGTCAGCCCACCTGGAGCTGCACTGTTGTAGTTCAGCCTCAATTTAGACTTAATTAATTTCATTTATATGCTGAGATTGCATGACAATTGGAGGCTGACTTGAAGTTTAGCGTACCCTTCTTCAACTTCTGTATTCTTATTCATCCATTGTGATGATATCTTGCCGATGATCAAAATGGATTAAAGATTTACCTAAAAGGGCAGAATCATGAAAATCTCATAAAAATAGGCACATGATGCTGTCATCAACATAGTTGTCATGTGAATGGTGTGTTCAATTTTGGTCTTGTCTGACCAAAGCACCTTCTTCTAAATTTCTGCTCTGTTCCTAACATGGCTTCTGGCAAACTCCAAATTGGACATCTTATGCCATAAGACTTATGGTTCTCTTTTACAAATGTCCTTTTTCTTTGAACTCTTCCATAAATACCACATTTGTACAATGCATGACTAACTGTTGTCTTGTGGACAGATTCCAACACCTGAGCTGTGGCTCTCAACATTTCATTCTGAGTAACCAAGGTCCTTTTGACTGCATCTTTAATCAATGCTCCACTTGGTCACTTTTTATGTTTAGGTGGATTATACTATTAAGTAGTCTAATCTTACATTAATATAACATTTAAGTTGCATGTATTCAGAATGCAGGTGTTAATAACATTTTATAAAGTCTAAGTCATAGAGATATGGGTTCATTTGTTTGTGGACAATGCTTTGCCATGAATGAAGACTGTGTTTGTGGCTCGTTAACCCATTCTTTGTTTACTTAGCCATCATTTTGGAACACTATTGTACTGACAGTACCAATGACAACCACCACATTTTAATGTAAAATATCCTGCCATTAAAAGAAGCAATCCAAAAGGCAATCTAAGAGGGTTTCCACAGCTTTTGGAAGAAGAACAGGGTAAAAGGACCCTCAGTGCTTCATTGAATCACAAGGTCCCAGTTCAAGATGGAGTTCCAACAGAAAAGCAATCTTTTTGTCAGCATCCCTCCTAAATAACCTCTTGCCATCTAGATATAATGTAAAAGAGATCTCACTACATATATCTCACTATCTAAGTTTACAGACCATGAGCTTTAAAAACATACACAATTTTGAACAAAATTTTTGTGTTTGTATGGCACATTCCTTTACGATTTCCATACATGCCTAACCCTACATCTAACCCAAACTCAATGTACACTATACTTGTATACATACCCCTAACCCAAAAACACCACTGATACTGCTCTCCATGGTCACCAGGCTTTCTTCTCCACAAGGATTAGTTGTGTTTGCTAGGATATTATTTGCTTAAAGAATGAATCAACAATGCAGCAATTACATGGTCATATCCACACAAACTACTGTTAGAGGAACCAACAGTCAGGATTATCCCTTTTTTTTTGTTAATAAAATTTTTTCTATCAAAACATCCCTAGTCATTTTATTGCATATTACACACTTGTACTAAAATACCAACGGATTAGGCCTGCCTTGTATATCAAAAGTATTTGATAAAAATGTTACATTATTTTTATAAGTCCTTGAAATTATGACAATAACTTGGCATTTTATTTCCTATAGTTTTACATCTACTATACTATCCTTATCAGACACCTTGGAACCGGTAATTGCATATTAGATAAAATATGAATGAATGAATGAATGAATGAATGAATGAATGAATGAATGAATGAATGAATGAATGAATGAATGGGTGCTGGTGTTTCAAAACTATATTTGGATAAAGTATGAATCACAGTGTCATTAAAGGAGTGTTTGATGCATTGACCTATAACTAGCTGAATGCACTCACCTGCATTCATGTAAAAAAAAGGTTTTTTGTTTTTTTTCTCCACAGCCTTGATCACAGCTCACCTTGTTTGCTCCTCAATATGTTAGAGTAATACACAAATACACTCTGTTGATGTTACTGCAAAAAGATTTAACCAAAATACAAACTGTACACCCTTTATAGTAAGTTACATTTACAACTTAAATATCCGTGGTGATGTGACATTGAGGAAAGTATAGCTTCAGGCCAGTACATTCCTAACCAAGCTCTCTTGCTTCATACTACACCCTTCTTATCTCCTGTGAATTTCCTAGCCTACATGATACACTTAATCAGTCCAGCTTCAATATTACAACTTTTGGTGGTTGGCTACTACTGTTACTTTTAGAGTGAAGCAGTTTTAACAGCCAAATAAAATAAAAAATCAAACCAGAAAAATGCAATTTTAATATGCTTTCATGAGTGCTAATCCCATTCACTAGACCTGACTTGTGTGACCACATCGTTTTGTAACTGCGGCTTACCATTGTGGGATATAGCAGTAAGACAGAGTTTAAGTTATCCTGTCCGAGAATCGCAGATAGGATCAAAGTCTGTTTCATACAGTTATTTATTTATGGGTTAAAGCTAAGTAAGTGCAGGCATAACTTTACTACTTCCAACGTTTTACTTGGTTTTGCTTAAGCATGTCAAGTTAGTCTCAATAACTTTAGTATATTGCAATGGGCATTTATGTGTATTACAAGGATTAGAAGAAACCAATACGTGGTTTGCCAAACATTTTAACGATTACAAATCTGAAAAGTGGTGTTTTGTATTTATTTTCATTTATCCTTCTTTTCTTTGATACCTACAAATAAAGTCCTGTGCAACCAAGGTCCCTTACAAATCAGATGATTCGAAATTACTCAGGCAAGATATTTAATTTCAGTAGAGATACAGCTGTTCTTTAAAGGACTGTGAGGTTTGTTGAAGAACACATCTGACGGTTTAGAACGAAAGTAGTGGAGAGGTTAAAAGCAGAATTATGTTCTAACACAATTTCCCAAGCTCCAAAATAGCAACAACAAAAAAACATAAGGAAATTTAAATTACAAATTAAAATAAAACCAAAAATGAAATCTAACCCTAATCCACAAATCTGCCCTTAATGGGGGCATAGCAAGAAAGAACTTAACATTTGCAGAAAGTTAAATTATATTTTCAATTAAAGAAATTTTAAAAGTCATGTAGAAAACACATTAAACATTTAGAAGCTGTTCTTGACAGAAAAGACTAACATAAAATTTTTATGGATGCAAAACGTGTGAAAACAAATTGAAAACACATAATCCCTTCAATGAAATAATTTAATAGAAGAAAACTGATCTAAAAATGCTTTTCTATAGGGACAGGAAGCAGCCCAAAGTTGATGAGAAGATGGATAATGCTAAATAAGGGATAATCTTGGATAAATTCTGTTTGAGGCTGCTTTGGTATCCAGGTGCTACCCCCAACAGGACGATGACCCTTAAGATACAACCAATGCATCAATGCCATCATTAAGACCAAAACATGAGTGTTATCAAAGTAAAGCCTCAAAATTAATGAGAATCTAAGGCTGGACATAAAAGCCGAACTTTAAAAAACATATTTTTCCAATGTGAATAAGCTTCAGCTATTTTAAAAAGAAAACAAATGTCTAAAAAATACCACAAAACAAATGCAACTGTAAAATGTTTAAATTAGGACCCTAAAAGTGTTACATATCATACTTTTATTTATGGATTTTTATCTGCAAAATATCTTTAATACCATTCATCACCTTCGTTTGTCTTGAAAATTAGGAATTTCATTGCAAGGGTGTAAGCCAAATAAACTCATCAGACCTTATGCAGCTTTTTCATATATGAAATCATGTGAAAGCAATAGATGACTGTAGATTAAATACTAGGGGTAAAGTCCTCTGCAGTGGGAGTGGGTTTGACTGTGATGATGTCCAAAAGACAACAGAGCAGATGCTCACAGGGAAGATTTAGTCTCCGTTCTTCCAAGTTTCTCATCCTTTGATAAACATAAATCTTTAATTCTGCATCTTTACTCTGCAGATGCTGCCAACTGTCTTGCTCTGATTGCATTTGTTTCCTCTTCTCCACATCTGTCTGTCTCACTCAACTTTTTTCTCACTGCCAGCTAAGGCTATTGTTTCCAGAATCTTTATCTTCCTTTATGCCTCATGCGCTGAAATTCTACCTCCATGCCTAATGGCTTATTCCACTGCTTTCCTTGTTTCTCTGGTATGAATTAAAATCCTCTTTTGAAATGCAATGAATCATACAAGCTTGTAATGTGTCATGCATTGTCAGCTCTCTAAAAGCTGCAATGCTGCAAACATTAAAGCTTTCACTATAAAGCCCAGTATAGATATAACATGTGCTTCCTTGTAAGTAAGAGAGTATGTGGACCGAATTCATTTGTCACTTATACACACAGTATGTCTTCTTCAGACACTCCTGTCACCATTCACTTGTGTGCTCTGACCTCTACCGTTTTAATAGTGAATCTTAATCTCTGGAGTCTTTTCCGACCTCTTGTTACTGGCTCGCTGTCCAGGCAATGTGATTACAAACCAAATTAACAACAGGCTGTGGTTGCACAGTAGGGAGCATCAGATTTAGAAATATAAATTGGCATTGAATTATCTGACTCAGGCAGAGACAAAGCCCCCTCAGCAGTTGGCTTCGTAGAAAAAAGTCTCTTGAAAAATACGCCATATTCCTTCAACCTCTACTCATTTCAATATACCTCCATGTATTTTACTGGGATTTATGTAAAGGAGGAAAATTGTAGATGTAATTTGAAGTAAAACAAAAACTGACTCATGGTTTTCCATTTTATAGAATCTGAAATCAGTGATATGCATTTGTATTCAGAATAAATTCTTTACCAAATATTTCTCTGAAATTACAACTCCAACTTTTTTTATGTAGGTCTCTACTAGCTTGCCATGTTTAGAAACTAAAATTCCCACCCATTATTCTTTACTGGACATCTTATTTTTTGTCAGACACAAATGTTCAAGTCAAGACAAGAATCTTAAATTAGATTTAGAATACAGCTTTGATTGGGCAATCCTCTTAAAAGCTTCCCTGCCCATGTTAAAAAAAGGATCCTGACAACATGGTACTATCACCACTATATTAAACTTTGATGATGGTGTTGTAAAAGTTAGGGCTGTGTGTTGGTCTTTCCTCTCTTTTTTAGTTGGAGCTCTCTTGCAAGGCTGTACATGCACAGTGGTAGATGGACATGCATTTATTATCTCTGTGCTTTTTGGGGGTGATCCTAAGGAGGGATTCATGTTGGGTCATGTGGGGGGTGGGAGGTTCAAGATATTAGAATTTGAGCCTGTTTGAGGGGGGCTGTTTCGGTTGGCCGGCTCATTTGGACCATACAGAACTCTCGTTTCCTATTGCTCTTTTTCTCTAAATAAGATCAGATTTTGTGTTTGAGCTGGGGCCATTCAGGCAGTTACCTGGACCTGTGTGTGTAAAATGTGTTTCTAGGCAGTGAGAGTGGGTGTGTTTTTGTAGGATGAGTGGGTGTGAGTGTCTGTTTATGTGGGCAGATTTGGATGGGAGCCTGTTTTTGCACTTTGTCTGCCTGTAAATCTGACAGGTTGGGTCTTAGGTTTTCCCCTTCCTGGATGACGGGAGGGTGTTTGTTTTTGCATTATCTTGAGCTTGGGGACTTTTGGGGCCTTGGCTTCCCTGTTTGGACCGGCCTTCGATGGGGGACCATGTGCCCTTGGTACATATAGGACAACTGTTTGCTGGTGGTATATGTGGCTTTGTTTCTGCAACCCCCAGTTGCTTCTAAATTGTAGTTGCTGTACAGCTCCACTGGGACTCCCCTTTGCTCCTTTGTGGTGGGATTGTGGAAGGTGGGGGGCATGGGGGTCAGTCGTGGTCCCGGCATTGGTTCCATGGTTTGGTGGTGGCTTTGGATGTCTGTGACTCCTCCATGCCTGCCTTGGGTTCAGGGGGAAAGGGAGGTGGCTCCAACACACCCTTTGTTAAACATCCTAATCTAGCAACCTATTTATATAAACCTACTTACACATATAGTTTTTTCAATTCGGGTGATCTTAGGTACTCTATGTTGGGTTGCAGTTCCAAACCATTACAGTGCAATTTTCAGTGATGTTGTAGTCCTTATTGTTACATATGCATATGCTTTTATCATCATGGTTTCCCAATTACTGTTTTTTGTTTGTTCGTTTGTTTTTTTGTACTGTATGTGATGTGGTGTTCCCTGTCATTCCCTGTCCATTCTACTCATATTTCACCCTTTGTGAGTGCTACACTGCTGGATAGGACACGATAAAAAAAAGAAAAATAAATTGTTTACTTTGGACTCTTTTTTATAAAGACTAGAATTGTATGGTTTATATTTGTTCATGTCAACTGATTTTCACACCTGAGACGTGGATAACTGGAATTTCTACAAGTAAGCATGTCTCACCCCCTGCCCAACCTTTCACCTCAGGTAGATGGATGTTTATTGGTAAGTTTGAAGTTCCGCTTAACTCTTTTTATTTTATAAGACAGACCTGAAAATCTTGAGAAATTGTAAATTCTACTATTTTATTTGATAAGTTTATCTTAATTTAAACAACATAGTAACTTTTTTTGTTTTGTTTTTTGTGACCTGTCGGTTGTGTTCCCTGTTTTTTAGATGTTCTCTAACCTCCAAGGCCTTAACAGAACAGCTGAATTTATTATGAATTTATGAAATACTCTAATGCATCATGGTGGAAAAGATTTTACTTTCCAGCCAAAAACAAAAGAGTTTGAGTCTAAATTGGTTATTTAAGGTTTTCTTAAAGCATGAAAAAATAAACCATGTTTTTGTTTTCGTTTACGCACACCAAGACATAAATTATGCAAACCCACAATATGCGGTTCACTACTCATTGCAGAATTGTACTTGGTTATGAAGGAGTAACAATTATTTGCAGCAGAAGAGGGGAGCAATTATTGACTCCTATTCAAATGAAACAGTTTGTAGTTGTCTTTCGTTCTAATATAGATCTACAATGTGATAGAAAACATTCTCTTTTTTCTGTTCACTTCTCAAGATGACGATGCCTGAACAATGCGAGGCTCAGCGTCTCTCCAGAATCTGCTATTTAGCGGTTCTACTTACTCCTGACCGGACTTTTCGTACAGAACTTCACCGGGTTGCTGTGCTACAGCAGACATGAGCTTTTGGATCTTTGGAGCTACAATTCTGGCACTTTTATCGCCAATCTACCACTCATCCCAGAGATCTCCAGAACACTGGAGGCTGCCCTCACTTGCCGGCCGGGTGGAAGTGCATGCGGATGGCACAGAGAACGTAAACAAAGGCGGGGTAAGCACGGAGGACTGCGAGCTAGGCCAAAGCTAACACCACCCCGGCTCCCTTCACCCAGCATTTTATTCCCCAATGTTCATTCTCTACCCAATAAAATGGACGAGTTACAAACTATCCATCACACATGACCAACAGATTATGGACTCAAATGTCATGTTTTTCAACGAAACATGGCTAAACATTAGCTGCCTGGACAATGCTATCCAGCTAGCGAAGCGCCACACACACCAAGCTGACAGGACAGCAGATGATGCCGGGAAAACCAGAGGCGGAGGTTTTTGCATTTATATTAAGAAAGCTTGGTACACAGAATCTGCTTCTACAGAGAGACACTGCTCACATACTGTGGAGTTTTTATTAGTCAAATGCATACCTTATTACCTCCCAAGGGAATTCACTTCTATCATCCTCACTGCTGTGTATACCTCCCCAGAGGCTAATGCCAAGCTAGCCATGAAGGAACTTTATGCAGCCATTAGCAAACACCAAACCAAACACCCAGAGTCCGCTTTTATTGTTGCGCGTTAGTTCAACCATTCCAACTTGAAAACAGTCCTCCCCACATTCCAACAAAATGTCTCCTGCCACACCAAACAAGACAAGACCCTGGACCATGTCTACTCCAATCTGGCTGGAGCTTACAGGGTGACACCCCTCCCCCACATTAGACAGTCAAGCAATCTCTCCCTGTTCCTCACACCTCGGTATTTACCACTTATCCAACGTGTGAAGCCTACTGTGAGCACAGTAAAGGTGTGGCCGGAGGGCTCAGACCCTGTGCTCGAGGACCAGTTCAGGAAAATAAATTGTAATACTTTTCACGACTCAGACTTGGATCCGTCCATCTCATCTGTACTGGACCACATCTCGCACACCATAGAGAGTGTCACCACCCACAAACGTATCACCATGTACCCTAACCAGAAGCCTTGGATGAACCGGGATGTTCGTCTCCTGTTGAAAGCAGGTCAGGAGATGCACAAGTCCACAGAGCAGCGAGGGCTGAGCTGAAGAGGGAGAGAGGGAACCCCACAGCTGCAACCAAGGCAGCTATTACTCCAGACCACCAGCCACTGACTCTCCTCTCCACTGATGTAGAAGAGGTTCTAAACAGGATTAAAGCCCAAAAAGCTGCGGGGAGCTGGCAGAATGGCTGACGGACATCTTCAACCTATCCCTGGCCCCACTGTGGTACCGACCTGCTTCAAGTCCATTTCCATCGTCCTGATCCCCAAGAACTCCAACCCATCCAGACTCAACGACTACCGCCCGATAGCCCTCAACCCCATCATCACCAAGTGCTTTGAGCGGCTGGTAATAGCAAACCTCGGATCCTGCCTTCACCCCCCCCCCCCACACACACACACACACACACAAACACGCACTCACAAACACACCCCCACCAATTTGTATACAGGTAGAACAGCAGCACAGAGGATGCAGTCTCCATAGCGCTGCACTTTGTCTTTCACACTTGGACTATAACAACACTTCTGCCAGAATGCTGTTCATAGACTTAAGTTCAGCATTTCACACTGTCACCCCATCAAAACTCATTACTATACTCATACTCGGCACTCATGTGCAACTGGTTGCTTGACTACCTGACCAGTCGGACCCAACATGTTTGACTGAACAACCACTCCTTATCTACCATCACCATACACACTGGAGTACCGCAAAGCTGCGTGATGAGTCCCTTCCTTTACTCCCACCTCACCTACGACTCCACACCTGTACATGGCTCCAACGCCATTATCAAGTCTGCAGACGACCGTGATCAGCCGTGAGGGTGGTGAAAACTGCCCAGAGCATTGCAGGTGTAATGCTTCCTGTCATCAAGGACATCTACATGAAGAGGTGTCTGAAAAAGGCTGGGAAAATCATCAAAGACTCCACTAACCCTGCACACACAGTCTTCTCACTTCTGCCCTCTGGGAGGCATTACAGAAGCCTACGGACTAAAACCACCAGGCACCAGAACAGCTTCTTCCCCACAGCTGTCACGCTCTTGAACGCCTCCTGACATCAGAAACTAAGGACTACACTCACCCCCTCATCCCACCACACAATTACAACATAAACCCAATTTATAATCCACATTTTATATCCATATTTTATAATCACAATACCGTATACATGTAAATAGATATTTATATCCTGTACAGCAATTCTGGATAGATGCAAACTACATTTCGTTGCTTGTACTTGTAACAGTGCATTGACAATAATGTTTAATTCTATTCTATCCTTCTGTATTTTTTTAAAGAGTTGCCTAACGAGATTAATTCTTCTTCCCATTCTTATAATCTCAGTCAATGTTACCGAACCCCAGACTTTCATTGGTTTAACATATGTGTATGGCAGAAAATTACTGGTATTTGTTGGGATTTTTTCATGTTTCCTTTTTTTTTTTTTTTTCATTTTGGTAATAGTAACAGCAACTTTGATGTAACTAGCAGATAGAGCTAGCAGCTCAAAATTTCAGGTGAATCTTCTAGTGTTGCATTTATGCCATTATTGATTTTACTTAATCATCTTACTCTACAGATTAAAAAGCCTGACTACATAACTGTGCATTAGGATATGTAATATTGTTTATTGTCTAAATGTAACTGGGCACTTTAGACATAAACATCTAAACAGAAAGCTTTCCATCTTTAATTGACAGTATATTTAACAATATGGAAAAGACTAACTAACTAACTAACAGAAAAGAACTACAAAATGACTGAACTAAAACAATAAGAATATTAGAACTACATACAGCAAGAAAATAATTAAGACTAATAACAACAGAAAATAAGAAAGAAAAAAAACAAATAACTGAGACAATGATAGCAACTAGACCTGCCCCCGTATTGCTACATGAAATTTTCATATCATAGCTCTCTTGAGTTGTTGCAAAATCCTTCCATTTTCTTTCCCGTGCTCCTTACTAACATTTGTAACAAAGATTCAGGTTTATCCCAGCACCCACCCGCTGACCCATGGCTATTAAATTACAGAGCCAAAACAGAGGTAAGCAGGACAACCACACACAAGTACATCTTCAATAAGAGTAATTAAAAGCCACCAATTAACCTTTCGGGCATATTGTTTGTATATTATGCAGAAGATGGTGTAACTTAAAAAAACGTTAATTCGAACAACTCCACTGTTCTATCTTACAGTGGTGTTTTGGTAATTCAAAACATGTTGATAATTTGTATTGCATTGGTTATATCTAATCTAAAGAACACCGCATTATTTTTAAAATGCTGTTTATCAGGAATTCCCTCAATATTAGAATCCATAGAGTTGTTGTTTAGACACACCTTTTCTTATTGGCTTTTAAATCTTAAAACATTCTCATAAGATTTTATTGCTGACTGACCCCATTAGTCACTAAGAAATCTCTACTCTGCAGTAAAACTGTTTAAGTCTAATTACGAGAGCAGCCTTTCAGAATATTTATTTTGTTACATTTTCCGTCCTCCCCTAAAGTACATTTATTTTATCCACCACTATTTTATCCTTGATTTTACTTAATATCCTGTTATCCAAGACAATAAAAATGATCTGATCTGGCAAAGTTTCTTGTTTTTCATCAATTGCTGTAAGAAATTGTTTTTGTGAAAACATTTGGTGCCCTTGTTAAGAGTTCATTCGCCTGCCAAATCAAGAAATATGGTTACACCCACTTTGGCAACAGTGTTTGTACATTTTATTGCATTAATGGAGCAAAATAACACTAAAATCCAAGTGTTAATTAACATGTGAATTGAACATTTCCAAAAGACACAGTAGAGTGGTTAATGCTGCGGTTCTTTAATAAAAACAAGTCTAAATGTCATCATATGAGAAGAAAAACAATAAAGAAAAACACAGCTCCCTTTTACATAAGCATCTCAACCCTCCTAGCTCTCTTTCAGATTTTTTATATCTGATGACACATGAATCAATCTGCCCATAAAAATATAAATGAAAGATACAGGTCATTGGTGCACTGTTAAGGGGTTTCACTTTAAAGAGACAAATATTATCCCCCCATTTTCACCAGCTGACGCGATTTTCTGAGGTCGTAATATGCTTTGGTCAATTATCAAACAGGATCTCAGCAGCTTAATAGGATCTGTCTTTCTGGATGCTTTTGAAGGCCTAGTATGACACTTGGCTTCATTCTTGCTTTTTTTTTTGCCTCATATCTATGCCAGTGGAACATTTTAAACATATATAAACAGAACTATGACCACTGAAGAGTGCCTTCAAAATCCAGCATGACTTCGCTAACAAGTACATGAAACAGACCTAGTATTTAAGGGCACTCTAGGAAAAACTGTTATACACTGCCTAACAAAAGTATTCATAACTCTTGAGTTTTTCCCCAATTCCTCTAGGTTAGAACCACAAAACAGGTTTATAGCTGTTTGACCATAAAAGTTATGTCTAGAAGAAAATTACCACAATATTAACCCTGAAACACAGACAATATTCAGTCTTGAAATATGGTGATATATAACAGCTAAATAGAAATCCTGCATAAGACGTTTATAAACAATTCAGTGGAAAACTGAAGCCAGCGGGTTAGGAACCATGCTTTGATTTTAGGGCAAACTAACAGGAACTTGTGCTTTGAGCTAAACACACAGTGATAGAAACCTCAAGAGCTGTGTTGAACCCATTAAATCTGTAAAGATTTCGCTAAATATTGGTTCCATAAATTCTGGGCCTTACCTTTCCTCAGGGTTTTTTTTAAAGTTGGTTACCTTAAAGAAAGAAACTTAAACTGTCCAATAGCAAATTGCATATGACATATACTAATAGAGTTTTTGTATAAGTAGTAGATCCAAGTAAATTTAAAGTCAAAACGTGGAACCGACCATTGCCTTGCTAGAGGATATTTTTTATTTGAGATAAATAATGGAAATAATAATGTATAAACGAAATAAAAGATATGAGCAGAAATTGAGGCATCTTTGAAGTAATCATAATTTCAGAGCCCAAAATATATAATTTACAGCACAGGAAAAAATTACATTCTTGTAAAATACATGCTATAAAATGAAACTGGACACCCTGGAAAAACAACAAAGTCATCTGGTTGGTGTTAGGTCATTGTTTCCACATAAATACACACAGTGAGTTATTGAAGACACTTGGTGCATGTGTCATGAGCCATGCAGCTGAGAATGGGTAAGGTGAACTGTTTTCTTCTATGAGCTCTATGACTTCTTGCAAGCCCTATTACACATACTTTTAAAGAGGAATAGGCTTTTACCAAGAGCTTTCTTGCATTTCAGAAGTATGAAAAACCCAGTTTAAATGCTGTTTGCCATTTTGTTAATTATCAGTTAACGTCACAATTCTTAGAATTTTTTTTGTCTTTTGCAAGGAGCTATTACATTTTGCTGTCTGTGTCTTTTTTAAGATTACAGTGTTTACACCCATTGCCTAATTAGCCTAGATTAATACTTCTCTTGCAATAAACAACATACTACTATACAACATAATACTATTATTGCTAATACAAACACTGTCAGTCTCAATATAAGTTAACAATTAATGACGTTGAACATACAATAAATCAACAGTCATGAACATGAGGTCAGAAAGAGAACTATACTTTCTTTATGCAAATTGTTCATAAACAGATTTTCACATCAGTGCAGACTAAATTAATAGTCTGCACTGATCAAATGACCAAAATACACATTTTAGGTTTAGCAAGTAGCGAGTACTGTTTTGAGCCCTGGTAGCTCAAGATGCGTGGTCAAAGCATTATTTCAACCATATTTAAGATCATACAAGTTTTCTTTTTTTCCATTTTTTTTTTGTCTTTTTCAGACTAAAGCTTAAATTTTTCGTTTGTATTATCCTATGTTTGTGCACCTGTTTCACACTTCCCCTTACTCATGTCAGATATTGTTTTATGCTTAATTAGATGGCTGCCCACATGGCAATTGTTCTTTATTTGTCATGACAGTCTGTTACAAATACTAAGGTAGATTTTTGCACCACAGCCAAGTGAGGTTACAATAAAAAAGAAAACAACAAAAACAAAAAAATACAGCATTGATTTGGTCCTGACCTTAAAAAAATCACTCAATGTAGAGATATCCATCAATGAAGCTTGGATACAGAACAAAGAGACATGGAGCCCTTACTTAGCAAAACAAAGGTCAAAAAAGAGGCTGGTGAGCTCAATTTGTTGCAAAATGTTTTGTTTCAATGTTGTATCCACACCTCTTAAGAAATACCACAAAGAGATAGTACCTTTGCACTAAGAATGTAAGCTGAGAAAAACAATAATAAAGTGAAATCAGTCCAATCCAGCAAATCTGCAAAGTTTTATAAAGTCAGTGGTATTTTTTTTTTTTTTACTCTACTCTGCTTCCTTCTGTCACATAACCACTTCAAACTTCTGTCACTTGTAAGATTAAATGCTAAATTTTGAGGTAAAACACTTAGGAAAACCATTAATACACTATCCCTACTTAGTAACATTGTAATAGCAGGCTGGTGATGTTTTTTTATTTTTTATTTGAAGTGCTCACAAGGAAGAGGACCAGAGATGGAAGATGGACATATTACAAGGAAATCCTTAAGAATTTTTTTTTAAATTTTATGTTTCTTGTATGTCAACTTGCTTTGTTTTAATTCCTTTCTGCTTCATGAACCTATTGCATATTCACCTCAAATCTGCAACTCCACTCTGCCTAATAATGTTCTCCAACCTTTTTAAGCAGGGTTCAGACAAGCTAACACTGCCAGATTATTGAAAGCCTTCAAGTGAGTAGATGTTCAGTGTGTGTTTTCTGCCTTATTGCCTGATTTGGATCCTGTTTTTGCTTTCTTTGCTCCTGACAGACCACTCACTGGCTACAATGTTATGGACCAGATTCCGAAAGGATTATTGGGGCTGAGTCTCAGGGATGGTGGTTCCCTGCTGACCTGCTGCAGATTTGTTAATAAATCTTTTAATACTGATCTGTTGTGTTTAGCTGAATTGTGGGTCCTCATAATAAATTTGTTACAATTTGAAGCGGTAAAGGTTTCTAAAATTGGGATGGATTTTCTTCTTCCAATACCCTAAAATTCCATCCAAACAAACAATGAAAAGATTTAGATCAAAGCAAATTTACATGCTTTACAATACATTGATCAAAGTCCAGATGTAAATTCAGTGGAGAATCTGTAGCTTCAGCTATTTATTACTCAAAGCAGAAGGTTGTTAAATTGTAATGTCTAGAGTTGAAAAGCTGGAAGACATATAGAACATTTAAACTGCCACTGCAACTGCAGAAGATGGGGGGGGGGTCTTGTGATAAAACCGAATACAAGAGCACACCCTTGGTTTTACATATTATTGGTGAATAATTAGGGAATCCATACATAAATTTAATCATCCAGCACGTATATTTCCAAATGGAAACATTTTAAGTTGTGTTTGAACCCTAATGCAAACTTCTGCAATTACCTTATTGTTAATCTTGTTGTTCGTGACTATATCCTATCAGAGCTACAATCAGTGAAGTACCTAGAAATTCATTGGCTTTAGAAGTCCAAAAATGTTTCTTTTACATGTTTGATAAAATTGGGATAAAAGAGAAAACAATTTTTCACCCACATAATGAGGAGAGAAACAGTTACAACTTCAATGGCCAAGTCAACAACCATAACAGAGAGAAATCTTGAACTGATGTCCCCATAGAAATTTTTTTTATCTGCATGAGCATTCTGTACATTCTCACAATTCATAGTGATAGAATGTGCATAATCGCAGCGCTTCACCACGCTTGTCTGCATGCTTGATGAAAGGGAAATGGGCTCCACATAAGAAAAACTCAAAAGAGGCTTCCCGGAGAATGACTATTACCTCATGAGTGTGTCAGTGCAATTTGGAAACCGGGGTTTAGAAATATTCCATTTGGTGGTTTTAAATTGCCATCCACTGAGGTGAAAAATACTAAAATCAAATACATTGCCACGCTTAACACAGTTGGCGCATAAACAAATACAGATACCAACACCATTGCATGTATTTAACAGGTCATGTGCCTGGCTAGCCAAGCATCATGACTATCTCCCAAAGACAGTTTGCTGCCAGTGCTTTAGCTACTTCCCAACAGATACAGTGTGTTGTGGCTAGACACCAATACCTCCTCAAAGTGCTACTGAGCCCTGTTGCAACTGATGCCAGACCACCGCTGTGAGAGCTGCTGTAGAAAACAGAGCTCTGAGCCAACTGCACATCTAATAGGAGGCTTGTCTCTCTTGCCTCTAATACCCGAACAAACAACAACCTCGACACTTCCTTTTCCCCAAAAAAGGAAAAGGAAAAAAACATCTGAAAGCAATCCATCTTCTTGTATCTTGAGGCAACTGTAGAGCCTAAGGTATTACTCAACGGTTTTTACTCTCTAGGTAAATGTCTACTTCCACTTAAATAGCCTGTTAACATAAAAATACATTTGTGCTCATTCTGTTTGCTGGAAACACAGTTCCAGGCTAAAAACAGGCCCTTATTACTGTTTAGCTGCTTATATATTCTGCTTAATTTGTTTGACCATTTGTACACAACCTGCTGGCCCTCCAGGAGGGAAAAGTTATCAAGGCAGCAGTTTAGTTCGGTAGATTTAAATCATCCATGCAAAAAAGTAACAGTTGCAGAAGCTTTAACACTTTCCTAACCCGCCGGCTACAGCTTTCCACTGAAAGCTTTAGAAACTTCTTATGCAGGGTTTCTATTTAACTGTATTAATGTGTATGTGTTTGGGAATATGGTAAAAAATTTAACAGGATTGTTTAATGAGTTCATTCTATAAATATAGATCCATCCGGGCCCTGAAGCACTGAGTTTAGAAGGGAAAAGCCTTATGACCTCTGACACAGGAATCTGATTTATCATATGCAAAAGAATAAAGACTATAAAAACTAAATTTTTACTATTGGAATAAATGAAAGATTAATTTTGTACTTTTAAAAGTTTATTTAAACCTTTCTTTTCTTTCCTTTTCTTTTTTTCAGGTTTTTGGGATCACAAAAACAATTGTATGCACAGGTTTAAATTAACAGGATTTTCTCCAAACTATTCAATGGTCAAAAACATACAGACCAAAATCTATGAATACTCTATCGATATTGTTCAAGTAAATGCCCCCTACCCAGTCACACCATGACCCAGTGGCACAACATGAGGGTACGCACTGTTTAAGATGCATAGGGGTACTGCATTTATTTCTAATTGCCCTTTTCTGTAAAGGACTATGATCAACAACAGAGGCACTATGCTGTTTAGCCAGGCTTTGGCCCCCACGAGGATCAGTCGGTCCCCACACGTACCCCTGTTTGGATTTAAGTTTGAATTTCAGTTCAGGGTTATCCTTCTGTATCTTCAATGTGTATCCCAAGTCTTCACAACAGTTTAAGACTTGGGACAGGTTTACTAGTAACTGCTGAGACACCAGTGGGAATACCTGAAACAAGTTTTGCATGACAATAATCTACGATGGTACTGATTAAATAAAATTAGGACATTTTTTCAAATCAATCACCTTCAACCGTTCTCTAAAAATTGTATTTGGTTTGATAATCAATCCAAATACCTTTAAGACAAAAGCTTTTGACTATTAAAAGACTGAGCTATTTGGCCAAGATGACAAGAACAATATTTGACAAAAAATTAGACAATCAAACTTATGAACACCATACCACCTATGATCGTGGTAGCAAGATGCTGAGGGTCTGTTTGCTTCTGGTGATATGGGTGGACCAGTACCTTGTAGATTTCTACAAACCTGTTGTGTTTTCTAGGTGAATCTTAGTAAGCAACATTTAACCAAAATTAGTGCGGGTGTATTAATATATATTTAAGCTTTAATGTACAATCCGGACTGTGTGATCTAAAGATTGTTTTCAATAAATTCATGTGCAACTAATGCTTATAAATTTTTTTTATTGAACTATATCAAGGTTCCCCCGAGTGTACGATTAGCCTGGCAAGCGGTCCGGGTTGACTTCTACCCCCACCAGTCTAAGCGTCATTTATTTATTTTACCAACTTGAATGCCGAGTGAGATTTATGTGAGTGCATATATGTAAACAAACAATATCGTGTCACATGGGCGTTTACTCCCAACATGTTTCTTCAAAAAATGTTTTGGCACAGGCTAGACTCTGTGATTGTGGCTGTCGTAGCAACTTCACTAAGTTATTGTAAATGAGCCTCGCGACCAGTAAATCAAAGATATGACCATTTCATTCAATCAGAGTATTCCTTGAAAATAGTCCATTCGCTCAGATAAAAAGCCAGTCACAACCAGCAAATGTAAATACTGAACCAAGCCATACACATCACTAAACGGTAGGATTTAGGAAAACATAAGAAAACCTAAAATGAATACCCACATTTTGTACCGTAAGCATATTTAGTAAAGCATAAAAATATGCTTACTCATCATTGTGAATTTAGGTGACATTTAGGCAACAACCTGAGTTCCAGTGTTTTTAATAATATTTTTTTGTCTTAACACAACAGACCGAAAGCAGAGGACAGTAATAACAACTCTGGGATGCAATAAAAACGTTCAGCCTTGAAATTGAACCTTCTGATCTCATTAGTCTTTACACTATAAGAAATAGAGCTGTATGTTTAATTTTGGAAGAGAGGGGGTCTTGTTCTCCCTCCAGAGAAACTTCAGCTGTTAAGCAATTGAACACAACAATACTGACCACAAACAGCTATTTTGCCTTCATATATTCCACTGACCTCGAAGCCAAGCTAGCAAGTTTTTACGTAGATCAGATTTTACATTGGAGTAGAAATAGCCACACATTGAATGCTGTTGAAAATCTAAACTGCTAATTTTGAAACACATGGTTTTATGTAAATTGCACTTTATTTTAACTGATGTTTAGTGCTTATTGATTTCAATTTTAAAATAGTCTTCAATTCAGCTGCTCCAAAAATTAAGTGCATAAACTCAAATAGAAATATATATATAATTTATACTATAAGATTTTATATACTCCATTTTTACAGCGAAATTGTACACCAATTTGTTACATGCAGTATCATTAACGCATGGTTGCTAATCTCCTCAATATACTCTTCATACGTCTAGCACAGTAAAAAAAAAAGTTATTTTCCTTCTCTAACCTGCTGCTGTCAGAGCTCACTGGTTTCAAAGTTTGGAATGGAAACGCAGCTACATGATTGCTCTCACATTTCTTTGTGGGCTGTAGTGAGATGATAGTGGCAGGGGTCTTGTACAACCGCTTTGTACCAATGAAATTGCTTCTCCTTGTTTAAACTCCGATGCCGGAAGATAGACCTTGTTCAACCATGAAAGTGTGAAAAAGTGGGGCTAATTTTACAGATTAACTGTAATATGCCTGACAAAATGTACATTACTAGCTAATAAAACCCTGAAGGAAGGTGAATAGATCATGTCAGGGTGTCCAGAAAATAGACAAAATAGACTGGATGGGATGAGCCTATGCTTTAAGACACGTGGCATTAGTGGCAGGGATGAAAGGCTAATGTGCACATAGTGGCACCCTGAAACCACATTATCAACGGATCAATATTTTTTTTCAGGGCTCACAGCAGAAGTCTGACTCTGTTTCCTCGACTGAATAAACACTTTAACTGTGGTACAAAACCCTCTCATTCTTCTGGCAAAGAGCAGAAAAATTAAAAAGACTCAATTTAATTAAATGAAATCCGTCATTGATGGAAAAGTCCCAACTGTTTCAAAATGTTGATGCAAATTGAAAACCATTAAGACGACATAATGTACCTTACTTTGCTTTCTAATTTCCAGGAAGGCTGCATACGCGGGCTTTTTTCGGCCTCCTCTAGCAATGATGATCATTGATGGTTGTTTAAGTTTAGGTACTCTTACTTATGATTATGAGGATGACAATGATGAACGAAAATATTAACAAAATTGTTGTTGTTTTTTATTCACACATATGTAAACTAACATATGTAAAATAACTAAAACTAACTGAATGACAGTGATGTGCTCAGATATAGGTCTTGGAAGGCATCTGTCATCCTCACCTATCATTCTAACCGCTACTGACATATGCTGGAGAATCACTGTAACCATGAACAGCAGTCTCCCTCCTCGGTTACCTTTGCATCAGCTCACTTTACTTCCCTGACCATGTTTTGGTGTTGCCTGCTCTCTTGTCACACATCAAAACGGCAGCCAGCAGCTACAGAACCCAAAAAAAAAGAGCAGCTGTGAGCTCTGTGGTGGAAGATTTATGAGGCTAGATGGATTTGCATAGTTACCGGCTGTCAAAATAACACAAAAAATATAGCATACAACACATTGAATTCTAATCTTCAAGAAAGGCTATGTAATAGGCTGGCTTTTGTTGTGCTCTGCCTAGGTTGCCATTTATAGTGCCAGACTCATTTGTTTGCACTCTTGGTAAAGATGTGCAAAAAGAATAAAAATATATTTATATTTTATTGATGTGGAACAATTACCCACTGAAACTTTTATAAAATAAAATATTAAAGTACATTTATTTAAATGTGAAAATTCCAAAGTCTGCGAAATTACTGGCATAAATGGTGTCAGTATTTATTACACCCTTCTTTTTTACAATAGGCCAATACTTTATCTCCTGTAACCCTTCACAAGGTTTCAACCATGACACATAATATTTTCCAGAATCTTTATCAAAATCCAGTATGCTAAAGAATTTTACAATAGTAGGCTTTTTTAATAATTTGCCTTTCCTTTTCTTTTCTTACCTTGAGGATTATTAAAGGAAAAATAAACATTCTCACCAGAAAATGTTTTTATAACACTAAATACTTTCCAATGTGCACCAGACCATTTCATGTGTTCACCAAAACATTTCTCGAACATACTAGACACTTTCTTTTGTGCTCCAGATACATTTTCATGGGAACCAAACCTTTTCTGAGCACCAGATTAGCATGAAGTTTTGAACACAAAAATTTTTAACTATTGTGTGTATTATAATGGAAATACCTGACATAATTGTGTGTAGTTTGCTATTTAACAAATTGTGGTGTTTGATGTTATTTTACTGTCTCTGTGTTAACTGGTTGATTGTGCAAGGTGGTTAAAAAGTGGTTAAAATAATTGGTTATCTGTCTCTTCTCATACTTACATCTCAAGGAAACATAAAGTCATAGATTACAACCAGCAAACCCCTATGAATGTTCAAGGGAATTTGGGGAAGTGGACCCTATACAGATTTTACACAAGCTGTAGTTTAATTTAGTGGTCATGTTCCCTTTTAACATTTGCATGGTTCCCTTTATATGGGACCCAACTGAGTTGAAAAAAAGGAACCTGTAGTGAAAACTCCTAAAGTACCTATTTGAGTCTTGGCTGATTCTAAATTTGTTATTAAGACATCCATAATTTTAATTGTACATCACTTCTTTCACCCATATGTGTCATGCAATTTCTCCATAGTTGTCCTGGCTCAAAGCTTTTGTAGGAAATTGGTTTAAGATCAATTTAAATACTTGGGAACCATTTCACTTCTCCTTTCGGTCTTGTATTTAGATTTGAGACAATCTGATGGTCTTTTAAAAGTCAAGTAATACATAAAAAAAAAAGGCTACAGTTGTGTTTATTTTGAAGGTGATGAGTACAAATTAGATATACACAAAAAATACCAAAAATCTTTGTGTGTGTATGATAATGTTGCTCCACCAAAAGGCTTTATTTTAATAATTTATACATGTCTTAAACTTAACCTTTTATCTGGCATTGTATATATTAATGACAAGTGTATTATTTACGTTAAACGTTAGATGTATCTTAAATTTTGTATTCATACGACATTTTTGTTTTAAGATTATATCCTTGCCTAGTATCAGCAATATTCATCTTTATTGTCTTTAAAGCAGATTGCCTCTAACAGATTACTGTCTAATCCACTCAAAAAATGGCTCTGTACAGGTGTAAGAGACATTCCACCTTGAATTTGTGGCCTTGTCTTTGGAAGGAGGCTCCAGTGAACCTATTACATTTAATCTCAGCTACCTATTTACTATTTTACCTCCTGAAGACAAGATATTAGCAGTATCTCATTTCCAGGAGAGCTGTATACATTGAAAATGACTTAAGCACAGCCAGTAAACTCTATGCAACCTTCACTGGGACCCATCAGAAACATCTGAGAGCTTGCCCCAAGCCTAAGGGCATATGCAGAAGGCCAGTGAATGAGTTGAACTGTACTCTGAAAGTTCATATGGACACCTTGTAAAGGTATCAGCACTGAGAAAATCAAGACAGGAGGGAAACTGGTAAAACCGTGGTTGATGTTGTTAGCAGCATCTATTTCATTTTCTTTTCTGGAAATCTTTTGTGTTTCTGTTCCGCTAGTAATAGTGTGTAGATCAAAAACCTTTAAGGCATGGGGATAATGCCTTGCATTACTTGGAGATAGAGTGTAATTGACAAATTGTAATCCTGATTAGCCCCAATAGCCCTTACAGACTATTTACATAATCACAGTAAGATACAGTCTTCATTAGTGTCTCACTGACCAGATTCAGTCTGGTCAGAACCCACCTGATTGCTACCAATTAGTTGATTTAAGTCAGATCAGGTCAATTCATCTAATAACCCACTTTGCAAGTAATGACCAGAGAGTGCTGTAATGTATAAGATAAATTTATGGGTCTTTAAAAACATTTCAAATTAAAAGTACATCTAAAGATCAATAGAAGCCAATGGAGGGACAATTTTATAATTTCACTGCTGTTTATCCCTTACAAAAATATATCTTTTACTTCAACCAGCTTTCCATAAGCCTTTAACATAATCAGTTAGCTACATCTAGGTTTGCTTTCATACGGAACACAAAGCAAGAAGCGCTCACCATGACTACTAATCTGTAGGCACCATTAAAAATATATAAAGCATTTGCTACTATAATATTATTTAAAATCAATTCAATCTGGTCACTATCAGCTTTGCAGAAACTGAACATTTTACCCATTCTTTCTTTGCAAAACATCTCAAAAGACTGCATGACTGGATGGACAGTATCTGAAGACTTCAATTGTGTTGCCTTACAACGAAATCTCAATTAGATCTAGGTCTGATATTTGATTTAGACAAATCTATAGCACAATTTTCAAATACACCACTACATCTCCTTGTATGTTCAGAGAAACTCTGCACCTTTCACACATTTTATGCTGGTGATGTAATAACCAACATGATATTGAATGTTTCAATATTTTGCAGTTTTTCCATCAATTTTAGATTTCCCAAAGTAAAAAAAAACTGCCACTCTACCAATTCTCTTCTATCTGAGTCTTTTTTAATGGGATCATTATCTTAACAGGAAAAGTGAGTCATAAACCAGATTTAGTCTGTACCTTTTTATCTCTGCAAACATTGTGTCAACTGTCAGAAGAAAGGAAAAACAGCTGCTCACTATATCCTATAAATAAAAAAATAAAAAAAACGAAAAACCAGGCCCTCTCCTCTTCCTTTCTCCCTACTTCCCTAGCCAATTCCCGACTGGCTGCCTCCCTAATAAGTAACAGAACTAGGAGGATTGGCTCTGGGCTTAAGATTTGACATTGCCTCAATGTGGGTGGTGATAAAACAGCACAGTGCCCGACTCTGCTCCACTCAACTTGGATCATTCTTGGTAGGCGCCGTTATACTGCACATCCACCCCCAATAGACAGACATTAAAATTACTCACAGCAAGAGGACAAAAAATTAAATCTGCATGTAAATTGACATCACTGCTCATTCTGAAACACATACAGGCATGCAACAGATAAGTACCAATACACTCTCATTTTGTTAATATATGAATGCATACACACACGTTTAAAGGGTAAAAAAAGCTTTGCAGGAATTGCCATTGAATTTTTCTTTCCTTTTGGATTTATTTAAAGTATTTTTCAAACTAGCAATCACAGACACCAAATGCACAGGCTTCTCTTTACTGGTGTTAAAACATTATTTTCTAACCCCAGTGGTTGAACATATAAACGAAACCCCATCTTAAACATATTTTAATGCACAAGAAATCCATGCGGATGCATAGTTTACATAACAAAGGGAAACTATGGCTTGAATTCAATAAATTATTGGATAATAACATTTTTTTTTTGATTCATATTATTAGTGTTGTTCCTTTCTCTGCTGATTATTAAATCATGTCAATGTGGACTCCTTCTATGTTTTGTGCACAAGAGCTACATTTAGTTTGAAGCTTTTTTCTGGTTCAAGAGGCCTTTATTAGATGGACAGAAAGAAGGCCAGAGCATATTGAGTCAAGCCAGGAATAAAACCAGCAACAACTGCTTTGAGAACTATGGCGTCAGTAAATGTTGCGCCAGTTCTACCACTGAGCCACATGACGCCCCATGAGGTTAGATTTAAATTATTTTTACAGTCTACTGAAGCTTAGAACACTTTTGTTTAAGTAGGTAAGACCCTGTAAAGAGGCTGTATTTGTTAGCAGTTTTTTAACACCACCAATGTAAACCTTTACTTACTAATTACAGTACATCATTAGGCCACTCTAAATACTTGGAAGCAGAAGCAGTTTTTGATTAGGTAATGGTTCCTTAGTCATGGTGAGTTTCTTTCAAATAATAAAAATACTACTACTAATAATACTAATAATTTTGAAGATTGCAATCTCATTCTCTGCTGATTTAACATAATTTGACATTTGTGTAATATTTGCTTTTATCTTGCAAATCATATGAAACTGCAAAATTTAAACCTATTAAACCTGACCTAAATTGCATAACAAATGTACATGTATAGTGTTATATAAAGTGCCAACCTTGGAAGCTATGAATGCAAGCACAACCCACTGCTTTTGGGAGCAAATGTAGATGAGTTTATAAGTAAAAAACAAAAGTAAATGTAGGTGCATGAAATGCAACTTGTGAATGCCTCCTGATTGCACAATTGTCAAGAAGAATTATATTAAAGACTGTCAGGGTTTCATGCAAAAATCTTGGTCCAGCTTCGACTGCACATATCTTCTTTACCCCATTTCCTCCCCACTCATTCCCCCATTGCTTTAACCCTAGCTAGGTCTCTGGTTTGACATACTAGCAACAGTTGATTTTAACTCATCTGGCAGACAGTATTCTGTTAAAAAGGAGGATTTACATTTCTGTGATGTTATTCTAAAGAAAAAGTTTGCAACATTTTTTTATTGATTTTGAAGTGGGATATTCCTACATTTAAGACAATGAATAAATCAGGCGAGATATTTTAGGGTTTTCTTTAATATTTTTGTGAATCATGGAATCAAACCAGTTGTGTTGGCATCAGCTGCAGGATCCATTCAGGCTGCTTTAAAAGGAGCTTTCTGAATACTAAAGAGCACACCTTTCACCTGCCCTCAATGGAGAGTCACACCATCAGCCAGATTGGTTTTACTTATTGGCCACAGCTTGGTTTTCAGTCTTCTGTCGCAAATCGGGAACAAGTACTTTAAAGCAAACTCTAAAACAGACACAATTTTCTCTTGATTAGGCATGATCTGAACAGAAATCTGCAGTGCAAGCCCCAAAAATTCACCAGTTAGACTACTAAACCAGGCAGCTCACGTAGGCTTTTAGAAGGACCGTAGGCTACAGCAAGAATATATAAGCGCTTCAATCAAAGCCCGCATTGAGCGCAAAAGAACACGCTCGTACAGGAAACTCAATCCAAAACAGCGGCTGTGAGTCTCATTTGCGCACGTCAGAAACATCAGAACACGCAGGCACATCTCCGCGCACGCAAATTCATTTGGATTTAAAAAACACAGTGATCTGCTGCAGTGGCTCGTACCTTTCACACAAGTGAACATCAGTGAAAAGACGAGATTCCAGAAAACAAGCCCGCTTCTTATCCCCATCGTCCTGGCGTGAAGAAAGTGGCCGCGGCCGCATTTAATGCATCTCCTGTTGAAAACGTCCCGCAGCTCAATAGATCCGTAAATCTCCTTCATGTTCTTCTCAACTACAGCCTGTTTTTCTGTTTTTTCTGTCCTGGTGAACGTGGATTCTCTCCTCAGAGGAGACGCAGAAGACACAGCCGACCACCGCGTTAAGTCAGCTGTGACCGGAGGAGGAAGCGAGTCTGGCTTTTAGGAGAGGACCGCAGCAGCCTGAACCAGTGCTCGACCATCTCTGCTGAGAGGGGCTTCAGGTGCGCATTTCTGTAGAGCCACGATCTCTGACTTTCTCCTTGGCATCTCCTATTCTCATTCCCTATAAAAGCGGCTGGGGCTATATGAAGCTTTATCGATTAGTAAAGCATCTGAGTCTGAGAGAGAGAGGGAAAAAGATGTGATGCTGAAGAGGGAGGCTTATAGGACCACAGAGAGAGAGAGATGGCGAGAGAGGGTCCGGTGTAAGTATGGGTTGGCTGGTAACAGATCATGAAGTGGTACCAGTGAGGTGTGGGTGGCAAAGAAAAAAAAGGAGAGAGGGTGGGTGTCTTTATGAGCAGCATGTAAACCCTTTAGAAAGAAATGAATCATGTTAAACGCCAGCATGTGGTTCATATGTAAATGTGAGTCAGGGGGAGGAAGCGGACTGCGAGGGGACACTCAAAGATCCGCCTGGTGGGTAATCCCTCCACAACTCGTTTTTTCTTTGTTTGTTGTTGTTGTTGTTTTTTTTCTTTTACATTGTGGAGATCGAGTGAATCACTTATTGGCAGTGATTGGGGGGGATCATTTGCAATGCAAAAGGTGGGATGATGACTGAGCAAAGAAACGATGCTCAGCTCCAGTGTGGCTCTTCTGCCATCTAGCTTCAGAAGAGTCATGGACCTTTACTCTGAGTCAGGGAAGGAAAAAAAAGATGGAGACAGATACATCAATCGGTCATTCAGATACAGTGCCTTATAAAAGTGGTCATACTCTTAATCTACTGATTTATTAGGAATATAAAATTATACATTGTATATGTAGCGGACTTCAACTGGTCAGCTACATTAAA
This sequence comes from Orestias chungarensis, assembly GCA_032876305.1. Taxonomy (NCBI): domain Eukaryota; kingdom Metazoa; phylum Chordata; class Actinopteri; order Cyprinodontiformes; family Cyprinodontidae; genus Orestias; species Orestias chungarensis. The sequence continues at coordinate 1,460,499 of JAVLVB010000072.1, read as the reverse complement.
ATAACTAAAAGTATCTAACTGATGAATATATGACGCAGAAGAAGCGAGGTCTCGATCCATCAGTAGCATTTATTCCCCACCAAATCTGTAAACACAGATGGGCAAACAATTGTAACCCACAAGAGGGGTAGAATCAGCTGCATACCCCTTCCAAATTGTCCAAACACTGAGCAAATTGCATAACAACAGCTTTAAACTACTGTTTACAGTATGAACTAAAAATTAAAATTGAACAGTTTTCACTTACACCATATAAACCAAAAGAAAAGAAAATGTACACCACATTAAATGCTACATAGATCTTTCTTTCTTTATATAAACAACATACCTGTAAACACAGATGGGCAAACAATTGTAACACAAGCGAGGGGCCGAATCAGTTGCATACCTGTTACATAATGTCTCACAGACACATGAGCATGAGGATTATGTTAGTATCAACGAATCAACTCCCTCTAATTATTCAAACTTTCACATTCCTCGAAGTACTGGGAGAGGTGGAGGAGTAGGAAGCACTTTCCAATCAGGTTTATTAATTAATTCCAGGCCAACTAATAGTTATAGTTCTTTTGAACATTTAACCCTTAGCCTTCCTCATCCAACCTCTAAAAGAATTAAACCACTTCTGTTTGTTATTTGGTATCGTCCGCCAGGTCCTTACTCTGAATTTATAGATCAGATCTCAGATTTTTTATCTGATATAGTGTTAAACACTGATAAAATCATTATAGTGGGAGATTTTAATATTCATGTTGACACCAAAAATGACAGTCTAAATGTAACCTTTACTGCCATTTTAGACTCAATTGGCTTCACTCAAAAAATCCAAACACCTACTCACTCTCTTGGTCACACTTTAGACCTTGTGCTGACTTATGGCATTGAGTGGGAAAAAGTTATAGTGCTGCCTCATAACCCTCTATTTTCTGACCATTTTGTAAAGAACCTTGGTATTATTTTTTATCAGGAAATGTCTTTCAAGTCTCATATAAAACAGGTCTGTAAGATTTCCTTCTTTCATTTTAGGAATATAGCAAAAATTAGAAATATTCTCTCTAGATGTTGAAAAGCTAGTCCATGAATTTGGTACTTCAAGGCTGGACTATTGTAAATCTTTATTAGCAGGAAGTTCACAAAATGCAATTAAAAGTCTACAGTTGGTCCAAAATGCTGCAGCAAGAGTTCTAATGAAACTTAAACAGAGAGATCATATCTCCCCAATTTTAGCTTCCTTTCATTGGCTCCCTGTCAAACTTAGAATAGATTTTAAGATTCTTCTTTTGACATATAAAGCCCTCTCTAATAAAGCTCCATCGTATATCAGAGATTTGATTACTCCTTATGTCCCTAACAGAGCACTGCGCTCTCAGACTGCAGGTTTACTGGTGGTTCCTAGAATCTCTAAACGCACAATGGGAGGCAGATCTTTCAGTTATCACGCTCCTCTCCTGTGGAACCAGCTTCCAGCTTTAGTTCGTGAGGCAGACACCCTGTCTAGTTTCAAATCTAGGCTTAAAACCTTCCTGTTTGATAAAGTTTATAGTTAGGAAGAGTTAGAGAAGACAGCCTAATCCGGTTAAGGGAGGAACTCAGTCTTGACAGACGGTTCTCCTTTGCTCTACCTTCTTCATGTCTCACTTTATAGGGTTAATTTATTTAAGTTTTTCTATAGTTATGCTGCTATAGGCTTAGACTGCTGGAGGACAATCTGACCACTTCTCTCTCTGCTACTTTCTTCCTTTGTCCTATCTACTTAGTTACCGTTATTTCAACCTTGTTAACCTTTTGTTTTCTCTTAGTGTTCTTCTCTCCATAGTAACCACACCTGGGCTGGCATTCTGTTAGCTGAGACAGCTTCTTGGATGAGAAGTATCCTGTGCTTCTAATTTAGCTTTCTGTCTTGATTCTTGATAATGCACTCGTTAGCACCTACTTAGCTAACAATCGCAGACAATAATGTCGCTAAATTGCGTATTTACCAATAAAATTGCGACAAAAAAAACAACACAAACTTTGCGAAATTTCTTCCCCTCCGAAACTAGAAGAACAACTAAAAGAATACAGTACGTAAGTATCATTAAACCATTTGGTACATGGAGGAAAATTAAAGTCATCTTACCCCTTCCAAATCGTCCAAAGACTAAGGACGAGTTTATGTGTGTCACATCAACTATCATCCCATCAGAAACAATAGCAACGACTAAACTTGTCCCCATGCCCTATTTACATTGTACATACATATTTTGTGATGTTCACTTAAAAAATATATAAGGTTTATACTTAACACTATTATATACTCCCCCCTGAACTGGATAAGTATATCTCACAGTATACTGCAACATGAATGTTAGCCAACTCAAAGGGAAAGCAACTACAGAGGGCTGCGCAGACCCTGGTGGCCTGCGTCAGCATAAATGCCTTGCAGCACTAGCTTAGTCAAAGAAGCAGGAAGAACATACTGGTATCTCTTCTTGCCAGTCAGTGGATCTTTGCTCACTCTATACAGTAGGCCATCCAACATCTTGAACTTATCCCACTGCTTCAACATTTTCAAAACATGATCCGTTTCCTGAGCCCTTTCCCTACGTGATGGTCATCTCCTAGGCACCACAAAGGAGAGTGCGGTGGAAAGTGAGGTGTCTTGCTGCTGTTTGTCTAGCAACTCCTGGATGGAAAACACCGGTAAGGGGCTCTAACCACTGGTAGCCAGCTTCTGTACATCATGGACAAGCCAGGAGATGGCTCTTTCAGTTAATCCCTTGTCCCACTAAACATGAACCTCAAACACGGCCTTCACTTTTTCATTTTCGAGTGAGAAATGTTCCAGCCCCGAGATGTGTGAGAGACAACTGACTCCTTGGTGATTGGCGCTCAGCCTACAGACCTCCTGTATCGTGTTTTTTTAAATCTGCTGCACTTCCTGAAGCAGGGCTCCATACGGCTCAGACACCAGCCTCTTACTGACACAGCTCTGAACCAAAGAGAGGGTCTGAAACAATGTTTTTCTTGCCTGGAATGTAGTTGAGGCTGAAGTTGTACGGGGCCAACTTTGCAACCCATCTCTGTCCGCGTCCAACTTAGGCTTGGTCAGTATATACGTTAACGGATTATTATCCGTCCAGACACTGAACTCATGGCCCTTCAGCCAATGGCTAAGTTTGTCACAGACTTCCCACTTGAGTGCTAAGAACTCCAGCCGATGCGCTGGGTAATTGGTCTGAGCATGCGTCAGGGACTTGTTAGCGAAGGCAATCGGACGAGCCTTGCTCTCCCCTTCAGGAACTTGAGAGATGACTGCCTCTAGGCCATCTAAAGACGCATCAGTGGACAGGATAAAGGGGCAGTTGGAATCTGGGTGAGCTAAGACCACTGACTCAAATAACGCCAACTTCAGTTGCTCTAAAGATTTCCGATGGTCACTTGTCCAGTCACTCGGCTTGAGTTTCTTAAAGGCAGCCATAACCTTGGTCCGACCTTTGTTCTTCTTAGGTGTTGCTGTCAGAGCAAAAAGAGGCTTAGCAATGCTAGAACAATTCTGAATGAAGCGCTGATAATGCATCTACATCCATAAGAATGACTTTATTTTCCTCGGGGAAGGGGTGACACCATCATCCTGCATGAGTGCTTGTTCAGTCATGGAAATAACTGCCTGGACCTTCTCTGGATCGGTTGCAATGCCCCTCTCATCAACAACGTGCCCAAGAAACTTTACACTTTGCTGAAGAAAGTGGCACTTTTTAGGCGCAAGCTTTAATACATGCGCACTCACTCTGCTGAACACTGCCTCAAGCCGTCTCAGTGCCTCATCCTCATCAGGTGCAAAAACAATCAGGTCATCCAAATAACACAGCGGTGTTAAAAAGTTCTGGTCGCCAAAGATGTTTTTTATGAGTCACATGAAACTAGCTGGAGCATTACAAAACCCCTGAGGCATGCGATTGAACTCATGCAGCCCCATGGGTGTGGTAAAGGAAGTCAGTTTTTTGTCTTCCTCGCACATGGGGATGTTGTTGTATCCATGGTGCTGAAGTGCGCGCTCCCACCAAGGGTAGCCAAGCAATCCGCCTGATGTGGCAGTGGGTGGGCATCTTTGACCGTCCTCGAATTCAGCCATCGGTAATCCACACAAACTCTCAGATCACCGTTCTTCTTCCATACAAGTCAAAGGGGTGACGCCCACTCACTGGAAGACTTACGGATAATATATTTCTCTTCCATCTCCGACAGCACCTGTCTCAGCCTCTGGTAATGGCCAGGCGGGACACGTTGATACGGAAGTCTGAATGGCCGAGAATCAGTCAGGTGGATCCGATTGACAAAACCGGTGGCCTCACCGCAGTTCAACTTGTTTCTGGAAAACAGGCCTTCATACTTTCGTATCAGGTTGAACAAATGGCCTTTCCAATAACCCAAAACATCATAGGAATTGAGGTCCAGGTTACTCAAACCAAGTTGATTCAGGGCATCACTAAAGTTGGGGGTAAAAGGGGGTGAGGGTATTCCACCAGAGTCAGTATTAATCATGGTGTGACTGTTCACCTGAAGGTCCTCTGAAGGGGGATGGGTAATATTCCCCACCAAGTCTTCCAGAGCAACGCATGGGAACACATGAGCCAACTTGGTGTTTCGTCTCAATGTTATCTGCTTGTCACTGAGGTTGATTAGTTTGACTGGCACCCATCTGTCCCCTGACATTGTAGCTACAGCCCTCCCCACCATAATATTCTACCTGAGGGTGTGTGAACTCAGATTGACAATGACAATGGCACTCCCAGCGGAAACAGGTGAGTTAGCTGCAAGCCTACCCACACAAGAAGTTCATGATGTGGAAGCAACGACACGGCTTGTGTCAGCTTAGCCGTGCCTAAGATGTAAAAAATCTCGCTCCCCTTCAATCAGTTAAGTCCTGACAACATATTCAGAAAATGTTCAATTCCTGGGTGATTTGTTGATTCAGGCTTCTCCATCATTCACCAGTAATCTAGTGATCTTGTAGAATGACCACTGTCACACAGACACGGAAGGGGGAGGCTCGAATCCATTGGCTTGGTTGTGTTACACCTGGTGAAGCAGCCTGGTTCATCTTCTCCAGCACCCTCTCTAGCATACACAGAACATGCTCAAACGGACCCTCCTCCACACAGGAGGACTGGCTGGGTCTGGATGGGCTAGATGAAGCAAGTTCACAAGCAGTCGCCTCTTTTTTCACGCCTGGCATGGAGTGAGCAACAACTGCAGTCACTTTAAGGGGTTTGACTTCCCTTGACTTTCTCTTGGATAAGAACTCCCTCTGGTATTCATCGATTGCTTCAAGCAACTCTGCCGAAGTCCACCAGCTCATAGGTTTGCTCTTGAACACACTGTACAACTCGGCATCACCACATTTTCTAATGAACATCATGGAGATTTCAGCAATCATGTTCTCTAATTTCCTACCCTGCTTTCTCAGGTGGTGATCGGACTGCTCTGCCGCTGCATTCAACCGCACCCAATAATCTATATAAATACTATATTCTTACCTGCACTGGGGTGGGTGGCATAAAAGTAAGCCAAAGGTAAGGATAATGCAGGAGACGCACTGAAATATCGGCCTAGGATATCATAGATCATGTCTGGTTGGGGTGCACTGTTTGGGCTACTCTTCAACCCCACCTTAAATCTATTCTTCGCCCCTCCCATTAAATGACTCAGAATCTAATCAACTTGATCTTAAGTGGGACAGTTCTTTTTTCACAGGTACACCTCCATCAACTCTATCCATTCCTGTACTGTGCATTTATCAGTCCCCTCCCCCCTGAACACAGCATGCTCACGAACATCTGGCTTGACTACCACATTGACTTTGGTGAGGTCAAGAGTGCCGCTGATGTTACTGGATTGTTCATTCCTGTCTGGTACCACTGGGGTAACTTGGAAACAGGACGGTGAGATAGGCTGAGTTGTGTTGAGAAGCAAACTGGCTATTGAATCTCCAATCCGATTCCCCAATTCAGTAATTAGATCTCAGGGCTCAGCTGAGGGGTCATTTTTATTGGGAGGTAAAATTGGAGAGGAGGACGTGGGCACTCCAGTGGATGTTCTACCCCACATGCCCGTGCTGTTAAATCCCCCTCCCCATGTTCGTATAACATAAGTGGACCCTACTGGGTGTGTATTCACAGCACTATTCGCTCCCAGTTTGCCTGTGAAAGTCAACTTGTAAACTTCCCCTCCCCTCAGTAGATAAAGGCCGCTGCCCCTACCTGCCCCAGCTACAGTGGTGTAAGAGTAAAGGCTCCCCTTCTCGAACATATCATCCATTATTAAAAAAACTTGGTTAACTAAATAGTTGTCATAAAACAAACATAAAATAGAAATTGTTAATCAAGTTACTTTGTTCAATCTGTTAGCAAAAAAATTTTTTTTTATAAATAAATAAAAATTAAAAGTTAACAATAACTGAGACTGTATGCACTTCAACCAAAAACCTCAAGTAACTGAAAGATCTGTCTGCGTCACTGATGAGGACTGGACATTCCAAACCTCCACTGCAGGCAGCTGTACCCCGAAGATCAGTTGTGGTTGATCAGAAGAATTCTTGAAAGGTCACAGCACCAGTTTGTATATAGCCAACCTCAACTGGTCAGCTACATTAAAATAACGAAATTGCCTATTTACCATTAAAATTGCGAGAAAAATAACAACACAAACGTTGCAAAATATCGTCCCATCAGAAACTAAAAGAACAACTAAAACAATACAGTACGTAAGTATAATTAAAAAATTTGGTACACGGAGGAAAATTAAACACATCTTACCTCTTCCAAATCGTCCAAAGACTGAGGACGAGTTTGTCTGTCACCTCAATTATCATCCCATCAGAAACAATGGTAAAGAATAAACTTGGCCCCATGCCCTATTTAGTTTCTACATACATATTTTGTGAAGTTGTCTTAAAAAAACACCATTACACA
>JAVLVB010000072.1:1374761-1396510 GCA_032876305.1 Orestias chungarensis | reverse complement strand
CCAGAGGAGTGAATGCTGCAAGTCAATGACTCGATGCAATCTGCTGGGGTTCCTTAGATTGGAAACTTTTTCAAATTGATTTGTTAGAATGTATCCTTGATTTTAATTGATTTTTTGTAAAGTGCCTTGAGACGACACCTGTTGTAAATTGGCGCTATATAAATAAACTGATTCTTGATTCTTGATTCTTGATACAGAGCCTTCCCCCGCCCCCGCCCCCACCTCGGGCTCTCCGACCAAATCTCCGTCATGCTGGTGCCTGCTTACCATCCCCGGCTGCGACGCTCCAGACCCACACAGAGGACCATCACTGTGTGGCCCAGTGACGCCGACGCTGTGCTGCAGGACTGCTTCGGCTGCACATACTGGCCGGTCTTCAGGGAGGCTGCTGAGTGTGAGGGGGAGCAGGACCTGGAGGAATACACATCTGCTGTTCTGGGGTACATCAGCGAGTGTGTGGAGGATGTCACCACCACCAAGACTGTGACTTGCTACCCGAACCAGAAACCCTGGCTGAATGCAGAGGCACGTTCTCTGCTGAAAGCCAGGGATGCTGCATTTAGGTATGGTGACTCACAAGAGCTCAGAAGGGCAAGAAGAGAGCTGACTGCAGGAGTTAAGAGGGCAAAAGCTGCATATGGTCAGAAAATCCAGGGACACTTTTCCTCCCAGGATCCACAGAGCATGTGGAAGGGAATCAAGTGCATTACAGACTAAAAACCTAAAACTTCACAATGCCCCAAAGACCCCTCCCTACCTGAGGCTCTCAACCATTTCTACGCCCGGTTTGACAACCCTGACAGCCTCCCCAGCAATAGAATAACGACTTCACCAGGAGAAGAGCCCATCAGTGTGACTCCAGTAGAAGTAAGGAGGACACTGAGGAGGATTAACCCCCGGAAAGTTGCTGGCCCAGACAACATCCCCGGACGGGTGCTGAGAGAGTGCGCGGACCAGCTCTCAGACGTGCTGGCGGACATCTTCAACGCCTCCCTCATCCAGGCAGCTGTCCCCACCTGCATGAAGACCGCCACCATCATCCCAGTCCCCAAGAACTCCGCAGCGACAGGTCTGAATGACTATCAACCAGTAGCAGTCACACCGATAGTCACAAAGTGCCTCGAGAGACTGGTTCAGACCCACATCAAGGCCACCATCAATGTCACTGTGGATCCACATCAGTATGCATATAGGAAAAATCGATCCACAGAGGACGCCATTTCCTTCGTGGTCCACCCTGCCCTCACCCACCTGGAGCAAAAGGATTCCTACGTCCGTATGCTGTTTGTGGACTTCACATCTGCCTTCAACACCATGATTCCTCAGACTCTGATTAAAAAACTCTCCTCACTTGGACTGAGCTCTTCCATCTGCAACTGGGTCCTGGACTTCCTGACCAACAGGCCGCAGTCTGTGAGGATTCACAACATCTCCTCCCCCACCATCAACCTCATCACTGGCTCCCCTCAGGGCTGTGTGCTGAGCCCCCTCCTGTTCACACTGCTAACATATGACTTCTCGCCTATCCACCCAGGCTGTCATATTGTGAAGTTTGCAGACGACACAGCAGTGGTCGGATGCATCACAAACCGTGATGAGTCCAGCTACAGGCAGGAGGTGGAACACCTCGAGGGTTGGTGCAGAGAGAACAACCTCTACATTAATGAAAAGAAAACCAAGGGATGATTGTGGACTTCAGAAGGGGCAAGCATGCCCACCTCCCCTTGCACATGGGAGGATCTGCGGTGGAAGTGGTCAACAGCTACAGGTATTTGGGTGTACACCTGAGTAACAACCTCACCTAGAGCAACAACACTTCCATTCTGGTCAGGAAGGCACACCAGCGGCTCTACTTCCTAAGGAGGCTCAGTCGAGCTGGACTCGGGAGCTCAGTCCTCACCTCCTTCTACAGATGTGTGGTGGAGAGCGTGTTGTGCTCCAGCATCAACGTGTGGCATGGAAGCTGCTCTGCTGCAGACAGGAAAGCTCTGCAGAGGGTGGTGAAGATCGCACAGAGGATTGTTGGAGTCAGCCTCCCCAGCACCACAGACATCTACACCTCCAATGCAGGAAAAGGGCCACCTGCATCAAGAAGGATCCCACCCACCCAACACACTCACTTTTTGTTCCGCTCCCCTCAGGCAGGAGGCTGCGGAGCATCAAGTGCAGAACAACCCGTCTGAGAAACAGCTTCATTCCTGAAGCTGTGAGACTCTTGAACTCCTCCTGAACACACCACTGCACGGAAAATACATAAATGAAGCACCTTACTATACCCGCACTGAGACACTTACTACAGTATATTCTGTATAATTTCTGAATATTCTGTGTTCTATTTTATTTATTTTATTTACTTTACTTCTATTTTATGTATTTTAATTTTTTTACTTTATTTTATCTATTTTAATATTAGCTCTTGGGTGGAACTGAAGAAGGTAATTTCGTTCCACCTCATGTACCACATGTGTTGAAATGACAATAAAGTCTCCTTGAATCCTTGATTATATTACAACTTATGATAGACCAGCTTTGTGGGTGGTTTAACTATCTCTTACAGACCAGGGGCCAAAAACATAAACACAGTCTGTAAGGATATCTGTCACAATGACAGATAAGCAGATCAGGGATGTATTAGGTTATTGCAGGCTTTCCCTGACAGAGTGAGCCTATCCCATCACATCTTGTCCTTGCTTCAACCTACCTATGATCTTCGTCACATGTTTTCCCTCTTCTGACAGACAGACTGTCATCCCATTATCAACAATTTCTCAAAAATGTTCCATCTAGTTCCCCTCAGGAAACTCTCATCTGCTAAGGAGATGGAAGCAATCTTGGCCTTCTTCCTCTATAGCCTACCCACTAACATTCTGTTGAACAGAGAAGCACAATTTATCTTTCGGAGATAATTCTACACAATACAGAGAATCTCATCAGATCTCCATAAAAATCCGTATTGCTTTCCTTACAGAGTGACTGTTTTCACCCGCAATTAGGTCAAACAGAGGACTAATCAGGAAGCTGAGTGCAAGCTCTGTATCATTTGTGGTGCTGACCCAAGTAACTGGTCCCATATCAAATCTATCACCTCTGGTTTTTCTCCCTTCCACATTGTGCAGAGGGATGTCAAGGTTATAATCACTCTTAAGTATTGGGATAAGTAAACTACAAGTAATGTAATAATCTAGCCCTAAAATGCATCCGTTTTTGACTGGCACACTTTTACTCAGAGGTCAGGCTTTTCGTTGCTCACAAAATGGAAAACATAATATTGTATATCCAAACTCCCCAGATTTACCATATTAAATGACAGAGTTTGTTTGTAAGCCCAGTAAAAATACATCATTGTGGCACTGATGGGAACTTCAGGACATTATCTTACAAGCAAGAGGAACAAGCATGATTATTAAAAGCTGCAACTACAATTAAGTCAAAACATGGAGTATTTGTGCTTAGGAATGAGTCTAGGTGTCAACCACAGTGGTTGAGGGCTGATAAATTAGCCTTTTTTATTATTAAACTGCACTGCTTACCTCCAATGTTGTTGTACAATGTGTATAATGGCAAGAAAAGTCATTCTATTTTATTCTATTCTATTCTGTGGGAATATAACGGTGCTCTATATAATGGTGCTGTACACACAAAAAAAATGCAAACCTGAAGTAACTGGAGTGTCCCATTTTCCTCCCCAATGGTAAGAGAGACTAAAGTCACTCGAAAGAGAATTACTTCAAAGTTATTGCTGCTCAGGGCAGTTGCCCATATGGTTTCCTCTCACCTCCAACCAGCTTTTGACAATTAAATAATCCTGGTATGATGTGCAAGGTCCTGCTGTTTTGAGGTTACATCTGTCTAACTTTAGGCAAAATATGGTCTGTTTGTGATAATTTGTTAAACATTTAAGAAATAATGGCTCTTAGATTTGTACTTGTTACCATAACTGATTTTTGCTTTCCTCTTTAAATGACTGATCTTCTTAATACGTCTGTTTCCAAGATTATTTTGTGCTGTTCTTTCGGAAAACAAATGTTGGTTAAAATAAGCAAATCCCTTTTGAAATTGTTCATGATCCAACCATGTAATGGGATTTTGAGTTAATTAGCCTTTGGGAGTTGATATAAACAGATCTAAATCTGGACTTTAGATGAGAGATCTTAGAAATCTATTAATTGGCCACATACATAGCTGTACAAGTATTTAAACTAAACTAATAATGATCAGGAACCTTGTTGACAATTAGTTGTTACAGTACCTGAACACACATGTTTTAAAACCATGCACCACTTTTTTCTCTCTTTTTTCTAATCAAACCTGTAAGGAATGTCTCAACCATTACTTTAAGACTCCCATGTTCAGCATAAAGCCTCTTTGGTCCAGCTTTATTCAAGCTACTACTAACCTGATGTGAGGGAACACACAAGAACCAAACGTGTTCACACACAATCTACACTGGCACAATCTCATTACTCAGCCCGTTATTGGCTCCTTTCACACAGCGAAGCACAGCACTGGATCAGTCAGCCACAGCCTGGCTCTCTGGAGAATCGACTGGCTGCTTGATTTTCCGAGGTACAGCTCTCACACCCTTGCCCTTACTTATCCTTCACTGTCCTTATAGCTTCATGCTTCCTGTTCCTCTCCCTCCAACTTGCCTTTCACAAGCTTGTCTCTCGATCTTTCTCACCTTGTCTAATTTTTTACCTTCAGCTGTAGTAACAGTAATAGATTCTCTGCTTTTCTGTCCCTCTACTTTTTTTCTGGACAACAGAATCCTTATTAAGCAGTCTGTTCATGACAGCTATGGGAAAGCTGGCAATTCAACTGCTTAGACGGCTGTATTCTATGCGCTGCTTCCGAAAACTGCAATTACTGTCCCCGCATAAGTATGCACACCTGCAACACTGCCGTGTCTAATCATCAGCTGTCTCTAATATATAAATTCCTTCATTGTTGTACTGTGCACAGATCCATTAACACTACAAACAGCATTTTAACTGCAAAACCAACCATTGTCTGGCACAGTTTATTTGAAATGCATGGCTATAAGATAATTTCACATTACAAAAACTGAATAAAAAACACCTCACACATCTGAGGATGACAACCTAGTGCCTGTGTGTTGTTAGACTTTTTTAGACCATGTAGCACTTTGCTTTGCAGCTATCCAATCAGAGGTCAGGCCAGCTGTTAGCTCTATTGAATTACTAAACATAAGCCATAGAGTGATGCTTTACTTTCACCTGGCAAGCATGTTTCTGTCGCAATTACTGTATGAGTTTGAAGCAAATGCACTTTAACTTGAACTGGAACAAAACAACAAACATGAAAGCCTTGTGTCGATGAGAACCAGGTTTGTTTTCTTGTCTCTGTGCTCTGTTATTGATTACAAGTTCAAGCCGACAGGTATTTTGTTTCTTAGGGGCTTTGACAGGACGTATAGGAGTGAGTGGGCTCTAAAATGTAGCTTTCTTTCTCTGGAAGAAAAAAATAGCAATTTTAGAGAAGAATCTCTAAAACAAATAACAGTAATTTCCATTTTGACTTATGTGTACAATTTTAAATAGCAGTAGTACTCATGTCTGTAACTTAAGTAATAGAGAAAGGCTACTTCAAAAAGCCTTGGAAGGCTTTTCTACCCATGTCTTTAATTCAATATAGTTCATGATCTAGCTTTGAAGCCTTAGTTGTCAGATAGTTTAATGCATTTAATTTTGTGTACACAACTTTTTTGAGGGAAATAGTCTGTACCTTACTAGTTGCATTTATGATAAATGTGCCTGAGTACAGAAATCAAACCATTTATTTATGTTTTTTTATTTATTTTGTGCTGGCTTGTGAGGACACTATCATTTCTTTATTTCTATGCCGTTTCACAAACATTGATGTCTAATGCTATCGAAACAAACCAAAATTTTCATGGAGAAAGGAAGTGTTGAATAAGACAGGCAAATATGGGTTTTCTCAATCAGTCTGAATAATTTAAAGAGGGTATTTGCTTGTTTAAAGCAACAGCAGATAAATCCAATCCGTCCAACATTGTTTAACAGTTTACTCAAGTTATATAGGACAATTCACAAAAGATTTAAATACACATTTTCACTAAGCATTACTAAAGTAAGCTGGTTCTTAAAGCATTTTACTCTGTAAATATACAATAGTATTTAAAAATAAATTATGTATGCTACAATTAACAAATGCAATATTCTCGAATTTGACAATTACACATAAAGTGTAGCAAATGTGCGTAATCCATTCAGATCATTGTAACAGTAAGAGTGATATGCCTCCTGACCAGCGTGGCATCATCAGATTATGTTAATTTTATAGTGTCAGCAAGTGCAAAGTGGTTAGAAGAGCTAAAAATATTTATAATAAAAAACTTTTATGGAATAAAACACAATAAAAACCACTATGGAGCCAAAATGAGAGCAAAAGTCAAATCCAGAAATAAATAAAAATCTGGGGAGCTTAATGGCAGTGTGATTAGTGACATGGAAACTAGGTGAGTATAATCAACAGAATAAATGGCAGCTTAGTGTGAAGTAAGGAGCTGAAGAGAGAGCAATTGCAAAGACAGGAGTTGTTGATCCAACACACAAAAGGATTTACTAACCACAGAAATGGACCATCACTAAAATAAGAGTGTAAAATAAAATGGAACAGAAACCAAGAGCATAATCAAACACTCAAAAAAACACAATTTACAAATATGGAAAGATAACATTACCCAAAGCTCAAGCCAACCACAGTCTGCAGGGAGAGAAGCACCATGAGATACACACACACACACACACACACATTGTGTGTCTTTCTATCTTTACAAGGACTTTGAATTGACTTCCATTTATGTTCCATTAATTTCCATATTCGAACCCTGACCCTTCCCCTAAACCAAGCCAAAACTGAATTCACACCTTAGTCCCTAACTTAATCCATAGCCCAAAAGCAGCATTTATTTTTAAGACGCTTGGTTTTTGGGCCCTATTAGCAACAGTATGTTCTTTCAATGTAGTGTTTGTTTTTGTTTCTGTTTTTTGTTTGTTTTTTAATAAAATAAAAAAATTGCCTTACAAAGTAAGAAACTTTCACACACACAATAGCCTGGAAATAAATGTATCCCAATAATTAAATAGGCTTCAAAACTTACATGTATAACTGGTGAAATCTCTATTTGAAAGAGAAAATAAGACGGGCTCTGAATAGGGATAAAGTGATCAAGCTTTTCCTGCCAGATGGCAATCTTAAAATTTCTTTGAGGACCTCAACCTGTAGTTTCACAACCTGACTGATTAAAAAAACATTTTGTAAGTATCGTAAAAAGAAAACAAAACGAACTGAAACTTCTCTGATAGAGGTAGTTGTTATGAATCCAATATATAAAAATACGAGATTGGATTATGCATCTAAGAAAATGGCCATACACATCTATTGATTTCTTCTCAACTCTACAGTGCATCAGAGCCCATGGTGTTGCTTTGATGGATTTATTGACCTAAAATAGTAGCATTCTTTACTTTTGATGCGTGTAACAAACACCAAACAAATTCAAATCTTGCCATGTTTGACATGTTGATCTCCCTGATAAATGACATTCTTAAAACTGGTATGGTATGGTATAGTATGACAAAGTACATACTCATTGTGGGGTCTTTAATCCAAGAATCAATGCTTTCCCAGACAGTTGAAAATTCCTGCTATAATCATGCTATAATATCTAACCAGAGTAAGTTTTTAAACAACTGTTGATGTGAGAATTAATAATGAACAATTAAAATATGGAATTATGTATTTTTAAATAGTTATAATAGTATTTGTTGTGTAAAAGAGTCTTGTGTTTGAATGAAAAAGCATTTCTGGTCTAATAATTCAACAGAAAATAATAAAAGATGCATATTTTGTATTTAAATTAATTGGATGGCTTACAGGATAAAGAGACCAGGTTAATTAAAGCAGAATTTCATTATTATGTCTGCTCTCATTTTTACATTTAGCAACTTTGACTACTTTAAATACTATTTTGTCTTCCTAATCTAAATTAGGAGGTTTGAATGTTAAAAAATCAATCAATCCAAAAGATTAGTTTTGACCTGAGGACCTTTGTATCTAATTCTTTTTTCTTGATTAGGGAGGCATTCAGGATGTGTATTGTTTGATTTCCAGCTGTAAAACAAAGAAACATAAAGACAGGCTATTTTTTTTCCTTACTTTGTACATAATAAATTCATGACACTTCCCCAGATATTTAAACATGTGGTTATGGTGTGTATTTCATGTTTAGTGTGTTAAAACTGAACATACAGTCCTAGTACCACACCTAAAATTAATAAAAGTCTTGTTTGCTGCAAGTCAGAGAGATGAAAAGGACCTTTCCTAACACGGTCCTTTTGCCTGAAGAAAATAACCTTACCTAATCTTATATCCCATTTGTAAGGAAAGCAATCTGGTATAAATCCCATGACAGGCACTCTGTTTGTTTTACTGAGCTTGAAGGCTGTACATGAAGCAGATATATCAAATATTAAGTGTGAATGTCCTATTAAAGGTTGATACAAACAGGGTTGTCAGGATTTTACACATGCATGTGAACTTTAAGGTCCCCAAAGTCCCGAATGTACCTTTAACACCTGCATTGACGGCATGATGACCTTAACATGGCTTGCAGGAAAACTGCAAAAAGCCCCGGGAAGCAGTCATTGCAATCCGCACAAATTACAACGTCCGCAGTGCCATTAGGC
Organism: Orestias chungarensis; assembly: GCA_032876305.1. Classification (NCBI taxonomy): domain Eukaryota; kingdom Metazoa; phylum Chordata; class Actinopteri; order Cyprinodontiformes; family Cyprinodontidae; genus Orestias; species Orestias chungarensis. Next base: position 1,387,778 of record JAVLVB010000072.1, on the reverse strand, counting down.
AGCGCGTGGTTACTGGCCCTAGGAGGATGGGCTCTCAATCTGAGGAAAATGAATTGAAAGCGCTCCACAGAGTTCTCTTTAAATCGTCTTATTTAAGCGTAACATCTAAATACTTGAAAGCTAATTGCTCTTGTTAGCTTTCTGTTTTAATTGTGATTGTGTTCAGTTCAATTGTACATGTTTTCATTCTTTATATATTTATTTGCCATTTCTACGTTTTGCGTTGTCTTTGTTTTTACAAGTAAGTTTTATTGATTCATACTGGTATCATTTTATAAATCAACCAGTGACCTGCTTAGAAGTAATTTTCAAATTGCTGTCCCAAACAACATATTTTATTGTGATTTTATGTTAATGACTAACACAAGAATAAAATTAATAAATTAAAATAAAATGGGAAAGCATTCAAAAGGTTTTTACAAGGAAAAATGCCAAGCGTATGTGGCTCAGTTTTTATTTAGCCCTCCTGAGCAAAGGCATTGCTTCCTCTGCTGCAGTTGCCGTAATTGTTTTTTCAATTGTCTTTATATAATACCTTAAGCTCTGTGAGGAATATGTTGCGAAATCTTCTTCATTTCTGAATGATTTAAAATATTAATAGAATTTGATCTAAACCATTCCTTGTAGCACAAGATTTATGTTAAGAGTCCTTGTTCTTATGTCCTCTGTATACATTAAAAGTGTTTTTCTTCTGGTGTGGTTTTAAATAGGAAACTTATTCCCACATTCTGATCGGTGCCCCTGTCATGTTTTATTATGGGGACAGTGTTTCCTGACAAAGGTTGAGATCTTAATTAAAACCAAATGTTGTATTTCAGATGGATGTTCTGTATCTCACCATGATTTTCAGAAATATATTTGTAAACATGAAATGTGAAGTAACACAATTATGTACTGCTGGATGTTGACAACCCACATGTACAAGTACGGTAAAAATAAATATCAGTTTGTGGCAACAAACAGTAGAAGAATTCATACATTGTGAATACTTTGATGAACTCACGTTGGGATAAATTTGTGTCTTTAACAGCTATTTAAGTCATTAAACCACTATACTATTTTGAGTTTATTAAATTTATTTTAAAGCAATATTCCAGTATTTATTTGCATTTATTTTCTGAGAGTAAAACTTGCCTTTTGAAGTATACTCAACAAGTATCTCTCCAGGCTTTGTTGAAGGTCGGTCAAAGTTTTCAGTTTTAGTGTTCACAGCTCATGTACCTCATATTTATTTGCTGTGGTCTCTTTAAACTTGTCCCACTGACATAGGTTTTGATAGTGTGCAGAAAATTCTTAAAATAGTAAAGTGGACAATTGGAGGAGAAAAGGTCAAGTGGATAACATTTAAAAAAATCCAGCAATGAGCTGTACTTCAAATTTATGACACCAAAAAAAAGGTACAAATTTATAGGAATTAGTCAGACCCAAGCTCCCAGTTTGAAGGTCATAGACCAAAGTGCTCTGTGGTCTATTGGCAACCACTGGCACATTGACTTTCTAAAGTGTCACCATTATGTGCTTGAATCATTTGTTCTTTCTTATTAAGGTTGCTGCCGCTTTAAAACTTTGTATATTTTATTTCCACATTCTTACTTTGTTCTTTATTAACGGCAACAACAAAAAAACAATTGGCCCTCTGCTTGAAAGTCTGGACCTAGCGATCCATCAGGATCTCGGTCTTTACTTCACTGATATTGTGCTCATTTCAAAGAAGACAAATTTATTTATGTTATATAAAGTAATGTTGTTACTTTATATAGACAATTTTCCTCTGAATATTGTTGTGGTGCATTAATATTTGCATAGAATTTGGCTTTATGATGGTATGCCTACATTTGCTGGGAAGTGAAAATGTAGTGATCTACAAATAAACCAATTTGAATAAATTGTTGTTTGCACCACTGCATTACAGATTACAATTGTCTAAAAGAGGAGCCTTTTTTGTTTGTTTTAGATTTTCTTCTATATTAACCTACACCTAACCCTATTATGAGCAGAAAACTCAGCTTCACACCTGGAGTTAACAAGTTTTTCCTTGCTGAATGATTCACTGGTTAGAGGTGGTAAGTGATAAACAGAAAAACATTTAAGTAATGAAAGATTACCAGAAACTAATGCAGAAAAAAAACAATTAATGGACTGCATGGTTATTATCAAACAGTCAAATGAGTCAACCAATTTCCTTTTATCTGGTGATAGTGATAGTTTGTTTAGATCTGGTTGAATTTTTCTTCTGTAAGTAAAGCTCAACTTAATTAATTACTTTTAACTATATAAAAAGATGAGCCAATACTTTTTACAACCACAATGCTTTCAATTCCAGCAATAGTACAGCTGTAACTGCAGTAATCTGGTTATGTATTGGAAGGTTTTGTCTGGTTGTTTGTTCTGTTTTCTCTTGGGACTATTTCTGTAAGGGAAACAATAATTTACACAAATTTCCGTGTCACCACCGTCTTTCTTTTGTTTTGTTAAGAAGGAAAAAAAAACGAGTCAAGACCTCCACTTCTCTGCGGTATGTGTTTCAATCAATCCATCAAATCAAAAATACTTTATTTATCCCAAAGGGAAATTAAATGATGTTGGAGTATCTCATTTAACTGAGGAGTTGTTGTAGATGGTGATGGCTGTGGGCGATCTTTTTTACAACTAAGCTGAAGAAGGCTTTGACTGAGGAGACTGTTTTCCAATTACAGTCTCATTAAGAGGATGTTCAGGGTTGTCTATGATTATCTTGATTTTATGTAAAAGGATTTTACCTTCCTCGGCTCTGTCACATCTTGCATCTCCAGTCCTGTCTGCTGTCCAGATAAACACCGAGGTATTTGTATTCCTCAACCATCACTACTTCTTCTCCCATGATGAAAATAGGGGTGATCTCACCCTGTTTCTGCTGAAATCTACAATCATCTCTTTTGTCTTGTTTACATTCAAGATGAGACATCCACCACTTCTCTGTACTCAGCATCTTCTCCATCTCTGACACACCCGACAACTGCAGAGTTATCTGAGTATTTCTGTAGATGACAGGAGTCTGACTTGTTCTGGAAGTCTGAAGTGTACAAAGTGAAAAGGAATGGTGAGAGTACAGTCCCCTGTGGTGCTCCTATACTGCTAATCACCTGGTTAGTAGTTCAGTCTGACAAATTTTGGTCTGTTGGTCAGATTGTCATTGATCCTGGTAATTGCTGAGGCCTCGATCTGAGTCTCCTGGAGTATCCGACAAAGAAGATCAGGCTGAATTCTGTTAAATGCAATGGTAAAATCAAAGAACATGATCCTTACAGAGCTGCCTGCTTTGTCCAGGTAACACTGGGATGTCTTCCATAGGATGTGTTCCACAACTTTCGAGTCAGGCCAAGGTTGAAGAGGTGTTGCGGAATCCGAAAGAGCTGCCCTGCACAGTGCTTCAGGGCTCTGGGAATTATATCCTCTGGACCAGCTTAGTTCCAGTTCTGTCTTTCCAGCTGCTTCTTTGATTGACTTCTAGACAGAAAAGTGAAAGGAGGAAGGGGCAGCAGCATCTCCTGATTTGGCTGAATAAAAACTTGTGGAACTAGTAGAGTACATGACTGAGATAGAGGATAACGCATCTGAGATCTGATCAATCAGATAATCTTTCAGCTTGAAGCCTTTGATCTTCTTCATTCCTGACCACACATGATAGTGTCCACCTTCAGTTTATTCTCCAGCTTCTTGCTATACACCTCCTTGCTCTCTCTTATCCTCCTCAATAACTCTCTGTCTCGCTCCCTAAAGGCTCTTTTTTTCATGTTTAATAGTTCCTTCAGGTCACTGTTGACCCACCTAAAAGTTTATATAGCCAGTCACACACTCGGTCATGGTATTAACATCCTATCCAAGTGGTTTGCAAACAGACCTCCAATCAGTAGCATCAAAACAACCCTGTAGGGCTTCTTCAGTTTCCTGTGACCACTTTCTTACAGTCATTATATTAAAAGGTAGTCTATGGACAAGAGGTTTATATTCTGGGCAGAGAAAACCAAGGTTGTGATCTTTCTCAGAGGGGGTGTTGGTTTCTAATGGTATGAATCCTTTACATTTGTATAAAACAAATCCAATGTCTTGTTTTCCCCTGGTAGAGCAGCTGACAAACTGTTGAAATGTTTACCACACTAAAAAGCCTTATTTGTCCTTGCCTACACCTTCTACATATTAATGCACAAATATGTATATCTTAAGAATAATACTGTTGGAGTTACTGGCACAAAAATAGGACAGCTGAGAAGAATGTAACATTTCAGCCTAGGAGGGGTGATGGTGTTCTCCTAGGAGAGGGTGCAATATTTAAAACAGTGAAACCCCAGCAGTCCAACTGTTGTCTCAATCCAGGGAGAAAAGGTAAAAGGAAGATTGGGCAGCTGGTAAATGGCACAAAACAGGTAAGGAAAATTCAAAACATTTTGTTGAGTTTGTGGGTCCCACCCTTAAAAAAATTATAAATCAATTATAGTGATACTAATTATATATTGTTATTGTTTGTCAGATTGTATGACTAAAGGTTAAAGACACAAGACCTACTCTCCATTAACATTTGGGTCTGACATATCCTCTTTACACAGGAGTCAAAGTTATAGATATACTTTTGTAAAAAGTAGCTATTTTAACTGCAGTAAAATACACCTACGATTTTCTCAGAAAACAACCAAAAGTTAGAGTTACATTTACAAGTCCTAAGTATTAAGTATAAATCAAAGTCTGTATGGTATAAAACAAAGGCATCAGTGCAATAAACCACAAACAAGATGTCAGATTCATGTCTTTTTAGATGCACTGTTATATTAAAATAATATAGAAATGCAACATGCCTTGTTTAGTTTTTATTGTAATTTATCTTTAGCATCTTATATCAACATGTAGAAAGATTAGTGCTGGAAACATCAGTCTTTTACCAGCAAACAAGGCAGAACTCTACAAAAAATCAAAACAGATCAAGACATCTGGTCAGTGCCAAAACAATTATTTAAAACAACAAACTAAATGATCATTTAACTACATGTTTAATTGGGTTGAAAGCTCTTTTAGCATTCAATAAGACCTCTTAGTAAGAGGATTTCATGTGGAGAAGCTGGAGAGTTAGGCCACTCTGACAGTGATAAAAGAGCCTCTAGGGAGACTATTTGAATCAGGATTCACAATGGTCACAGAAAAAACTGTGGTTTTAAAATAAAGGTAAGAAAAGCAAAGAAAGCGAAAGAAAAGAATGAAATGACAGAAACTGACATTGTGTTTGTGATGAGCAAGGAAATAAAAGCTAATATTTCATAAGACTGTGATATTACTTACAGAATGACAAGGCATTGTACTGTGCAGATGTTTCATCCGTTGCTCGTTGGCCACTGAATGCTTCAGGCGACCGGACATAAAGCCTGTTGAAATACTGTATAGGTCTGCAGAGGCAGGAAGGGTACAGGTGTGAAAATAAGTTGTTCAATCCAAAAGGAGGCCTTTTCTCCATTACCTTGGAAACCAGTCTGGTCTCCGGAGTTACCTTGTTCCAAAACGCCAACCTAAAAGTTGATTATATAAAAGTAAAAAAGATAATGAGGTAAAAGGATGAGGTGAAGTGGAAATGAATAAAGTCGCAAAATCCTTGATAAAAAAATTCCAGAAAATCCTTTTTGCTTCATCTGGATTCAGCACTTGCAATCCATATTTAAATTAGGACAAGCAGATGGTTTTGCTGTACATAATCTTTTTTCTAGTTCAACCTGTTAGCAGCTTATTTTGCAGCAGGGCAACAGCAACAGACTCGTTAGGAATTTCACAGTTGTCAAGTTGTTTCTCTGCTTCTTTTCCCATCCTTTGAAGACGCTGAAGCAGTGTATTCACTTTCTTTTCTCATTCCTACCCCATTACAAAATGAATCAGATGTGGATAATACTATTGTCTGCTGCCTTCTCCTTCCTGCTGAAGCCCCAGTGGAAAATTACTATTTGTTTTCGAATCTCCAGAGTTCTTTTGCTTCACAACATCACTTCTGATATTTTCATTCCATTTCCAATCTTCATATAATACAAACGTTCCGCATATGCAGAGATCTAGACGAGCAATGTTTATTCTCTGAAAAGTGTTCCTTTTTAAAGATCTTATGACAGTATTCATTATGCTGTTAACATAATATTGTTTGAAAACAATGTCCCCAACCTTCTATGTAAATCAATCGAGTTCTGGAATTGCACTACTTAAGGTGGCAGCATGTTGGATTAGCTCTGGTATTTATTTTATTTTATTTTTTTGTGATTTTGTTTGTGCAGTTTTAAAAGTTTTGAGATATTTTTGCACTTATAGATATCTGTTTTGATGCATAACCATAAAACTAGTCCATAAATTTATTACTTCAAAGCTGGACTACTAATCTGCTTTAGTTGCTGTTTCAGAGGAGCGAATGCTGCAAGTCAATGACTTTACACAATCTGCTGGGTTTCCTAAACTTTTTTAATTGATTTGTTTACGATGTTTTTATGATTTTATCAAATTATGTTCGGCTTTAGACAACATGCGTTGTAGATTGGTGCTATATAAATAAAAAAATTCTCGATTAGAAGAAAAGGTGTAATGGTAACAGGTTGAAAAAAATAAGGAATCTGTATTTTATTAAATAACAATATTATTTTTATTATATTTAGATTTTTTTGTAACTTGCCTTGAGACAACATGTGTTCTAAATTGGCGCCAACCTCTTTTAACATCTCCATAAAGCGATTCCTGAAACATCTGGTGCATTCCTTAGTAACCATGATGCTTATGTTAAGAAATATTCTCTGAGGTCTTGACATAACAGCTTTGGGATTAAATTACATACAGTTGAACTCTGTTACCTAATTAAGCCTACAAGCTGAGCTGGATTCAAGTGCATTAGATCAGTGCAAAGCCCCAACAATAAATATATGTTTTTGGCTGTGATGTATTTTCGAAAAGCTGTGTAAAAAGTCAAAATAACAGATTTGTTAAATATTTTCTCTTTGAAAATTACAAATATAGTGTTGGGTAATGATAATTGTAATTCAGTGCAGCAAAGGTTTGTCAAATATCTTCTGATGTAAAATATTTTTTATTTTTTTAACATACAGTAGTAGCTTAATTACGTAAATGTTGAACAAACCTTTTAGGTAAGCAAAGATTTCACTTTTTTTTTTTGTATTCTTAATGGCTTTGACCATTCATTTAAATATCAAAGTTTACCATTCTAATTCCAGTGAAGACACTTTTAGCATAGCAAAGCAAACTTTTGATCTTTGAGGGGGAAAGTGCCTTTAATTCTGCTGCAACTGTGCTCAGTGTGTCGTCTCCCCGAGGTTCCTGGTGAGATCAGAGTGCCAGAAAGCCAGTGTCGTCAGCACAGCACCAGAGCTTTCTGATTCTTGGACTTACAATGCTTCAAACTGGAAGGTCTCAGCTGTGCTAGTGTTCCTTTCTCATCATGTCCATCTGTGTCTGACACACATTTTCCTTCTCCATCACTCTCCAAGTCACACTGTTCCTCAGTCGTTCGAGCTGAGCCCGGCATGAAGAGCTTTATGTTCTTTGAATTGTTTGTTCGAAAAATGTTTGAACTCCTTGTTCTCACTGGCATACACAAAAGCAAGACTATGAAGTTTCATTGCTGTAAAGACCTATTTAAATGTCATGTAACCAGCTCCACAAAGGAAGCAGTTACTGACAACAGTAAGAATGTCCTCAAGGACACTTAAAAAATCAATTTACTGTTGGAGTCACTAAAATTTTTAAGGCATCTTCAATGAGTCATTGTGCAGAAGAACAGAACCACTGAGCTCTGCAGCACTTTGGAAACAGATGCAGTATAATAGGTTATCACTACAGATTTTGGGACTTCGACTGACTCAGCAGAAACGACAAAGGTGAGTATAACAGCATTACACCACACACCATGCAGCTGCATGAACTGAATCTCACATACTGAGAACTAACACTGACAAAGTCAGGAATTCCTCATTAATATTAAATATTACTCTCTTTTCACCTATGATGATGTAAAAGTTCCTGTACTTTATTATGAAATCTCTGGCAACTTTTGTGATCTTTTTACTTTGAGTGCACCGACAGCTGGAATATTAAAAAGTTTGGTGAAATTAAACAATAAAATATAACTCCTGCTTGCTGTTCCACCTAGTTAAATTGTTTAAAGGGCTTCATGAGGTCCGTCTTGTTTTACTTTTTGATTCAAATTTCAAATCCCCTCCTCCGGAACTGGAGCATGTTTCAAGGACATACTTGTCTTTATTATTTAAACGACCTTCATCATTAGTACTGTATATGGAGACAAAAGTCACATTTTAAGCACTCACCTATTTCATTAAGCTCACTCAATCTATGATTACTCACCAGCGGCACTTGTTCTGATCGTGACAATTGCTAAGAACAGATACCGCTGTGTAATCATTTTCAAATTATCTCTACATGGCTGCATATCCAGGCTCTCTGATAACTTAGCTTGCATTATGTGACCAGGTTTAATTGCTGCGTAATTCTTCAAGGGTCTGTAGGTTTTACACTCCAAGCACTTTGCTTCACGTCTTGCCTAAAATATTTGGCCATCAAAGAGATAAATGTAAAGGCTTACGTCTTGGCAGACAGTACACCCTTCGGAATGAGAGCAAACACAGCCAAAGGAAGTTTATGGACTTGACCCTCCTTCTTTGGTTTATTAAAAAAAATAAAAGTAGTACTTCAAAAATGAACATGATGAAAATTAACATGACTTGATAAAACTCAGTCTTTGCCACTGGGAAATGTCTGGCAGCAGATTTGTTGCTTGAGAGCTGGCTTTTAGGGCTAAAATATATACCTATTTAATCATTGTGAACGGTAGTTTTCTCTATGTATAAAATCAAAAAAGTGTAAAGACTTTATTGTCAATATAAACCAAATAAATGAAAAGGAAATTAAATGTAATTATAAAATGCTTTATATTAAAATTACAATTTTTTTGTATGTTTTTGCTGTCGCATTCAACTAAACAAAAATAAATAAATAAAATATGTTGTATAATTGCTAGTTGCATTATAGATTTGTAGAAAGGATAAAGTAACAGAAGAAAATGAAAAGCATATTGACTCTGAATTTACTGATTGAGACAATCAAAGAAGTGGAAGAAATAAATCACAGTCCTACTGTAAGCTCTAGAGTCGGAACAAAAACGAAAGCCACCTAAAAGACAATCAATACAACCAACACTTCTTCAGATCAGCAGCCATCTTTTAAATTAACTAGCATTATTTATATACACACACACACTGTTTACAAAAAACGTCAGAGCAGACGGCACTTCCTCAGGAGGCTCAGATCTTTCAACATCTGCAGGAACATGCTGCAGATGTTCTACCACTCTGTAGTCGCCAGCGCCATCTTCTACGCTGTCGTGTGTTGGGGCAGCCGGCTGAGGACGGCTGACACCAACAGACTCAATAAGCTCATCAGGAGAGCTGGCTCTGTCTTGGGACTGGAACTGGAGTCTGTGGTGGAGGTGTCAGAGAGGAGGATGCTGAGGAAGCTGCTCAGCATCAAGAAAAACACCTCCCACCTCCCACATGACAAAAAAAAAACAATAATGATTATGATCTCCTTTGACTTTACCATTGTTAAGCATTTTGGTGAATAATACAAATAAAGGATTTTTATATTGTCAATAAGAAAGTAGCAGCTAGAAATCTATCATGATCACTAAGAAGTTATAAAACATTCTATAACTTTTAACACAGCTAAATACGTGGAAGTGGTATTTTTTTTACCCTGTATTGATTATTCTCAATCAATTTAAACTTGTTTTCCCATTTTTTCTCTTTAAAGTGAATTGAAGTGCATTAATCCCTCTACCCTACAGAGAAGAAATGCTAATGATGAGTTTATGTAAACATATGCTCTTATCTGGGATTAAATGCTAAACAGTATGTCGACCTATGAAAAACATAAAACAGTTTGTCAGTCTTATTGCTGTTTTTGTTCTTATGTTTAGATGGAATGCACTGCAGCTCCATAAGCATTTAGTTCTAACAAATCTCTGAGAGAGCCGTTCTTGTATTGCCACCAGCTTTTATTTTGTGAAATATTATACAGTATGTTTCTGATGTCATAGTCTCGTGGGTGGATTGTTATTTTTGCTTATGATTCATATTGTTTTCATCTCTTTATGAACTTCTAGTTTATGTTTCTTCTTCAACTGCTTTAACTTTTGGTGACATAAATGTGTTCCCCCTGTTTTTTATGTTGGTCTCTTTCTGACCCCTCTCAAAACAGGTTAACATTTTCTTTGTTTTTTCTTTTTAGTTTCCTTTGTAACATTTTCTTAGCCTCTCTTTATTCAAACCACTTTTGCATCATAATTTTTTTTACTACAAGTGTTTGGTTCTACCATCTGCCTGCCAAATACTTTTTTGGTGATTTTTCAACAAAAACAATGCAATTTTCATAACATATTCACTCTTTAACTAAGTCTGATAAAACATCAAACTGATAAAATGGTGCAAACAGCACCCAGCACAAAATAAAGATTAATTAACACCCAAGCCATCCAAGCTCATTACACTTGATTTGACAACGTCCTCTGATGTGTTTGAAGAATATGGTTGGTTAATTCCCTCTGATGCTCTCATTGCTTGTTATAAATTGAAAGTTTGTGGGGTGCACATGGTTGGATGGACAGTCATTATATTTAAAATAATGAAAGGATCTGTGTTAATGTCCTTTGGATGAGCCATTGTGGTTGATTTTTTTATCACCATTTGGGATGCTATTCAGTGCCATCAGTGATTTGTTTTATCAGCTTTACACAGTCTTGTTTGCTTGACTGAAAAAATGCCAATGGCAAAGGTCTAACAGAGTTATTTTTGCAATTTCAATATATTATTTGTGAAAGGTTGTACAGAAAGTAACAGTCTAACATTAGTTATATTTCACCTTTTGAAAGGTACATAGAATAGCAAAAAGTCCATATCTGTTAACATTTTGTATATTTTACGCTGCAACATAATTTTCAAGAGGCAAAGAAATCAAAAGTGAGGCATTATTGTAAATTGAAAGAAAAGTTATGCATGAGGTGACTTGTGATGGCCTTTGGTTACCTAAAACTTTCTTCAGGGCTACACTTTTATATATTTATAAAAATATTGGGTAAAGCATGTATCGTTATCTTTCCAATTCCCCAATTATGTTATGCTTTGTACTACTGGATTGTTTGCCTGTAAATACAGAAGGATACAATTTATGTGAATACATTTGTAAAGCCATCAAAATTGAACTTAAATTGAACACTTTCATCAGATGGCTGTCTATGAGTAAAGTTAAAGTGAAGTCCAACCGAAGATTCCTCAAGGTTTTGTCCTTAATGTGTAACCAACTGCAGTTTCCCTTCCATCACTGGCTGCTGTTTCTGGATTTTAATGCTGCTATTTAGCAGGTCAAACCCTTGTTTATCACTGCTGGACTGATAATCACCTCTGGCCTCTTTTTGTAAGTGTCTTGTAAAAGCTACAATGGAATAATATACTTGCTCAGAAGGGAGGTGGTGGGTTGGGATTTCTTATTAAGCTAAATCCATGATAATATATTGTATTGACACTAGAAAATACAAATAATAAAAGTTCAACCACATTATACCCTCTAAAATAAAATATCAATTAAACAAAAGAGCCAATTATACCATATTTCACTGCATCTTTGAATCTTTCCTCGAATAATCTCTGGTGCAAAGTTTAATAAAAACGTTAAAGTATCATTGAAAAAGCATTATGTCTTATTGACAACTTTTATACAGGAGGATTGATGATATAACCCCTTTTCTTTTTCACTCACAGTTTTGCCTCCAGGCAAAATAAATGCAAGGTGGATGTATGAATCAGATATCTGAGCAGCCATGGGAGACAAAAATAATGAAAACACTGTTGCATCAATTAGTAAGAAGAACGAGCTAGCCTTAGATAATGGTAAGCATGCATAGTGAGGAGCCTGCAGACAAAAAATATAAAAAACAAGTGAGCCTCAGTGTTTGCCAGAGTGCCTTGGTGTTAGTGTGTTTGTGCATGATTGAGAATTAAACAGTAAAATGAATTCTCTGAGGAGTTACATCTGACTGAATTCTGACTGAGCCTCAAAGCAGAGCTGAGAGACATATTTTTCATTGGGGAAATGGGCTGGCAACTTGATGGATTTCCCCACTTGTGCATGATTCCAAAAGTAAAAAAGAAAAAGAAAAAAGGAGGAAGAACTTCTTCAGGGAGCAAAGCAACTGTCATTGTCATGTCAGACAAAAGAAGCGTGTGATTAAATTCATAGTGTGATTGTGAGTTCATGACAGTAAGCAGAAAACAGACTAACAAAACCCTCAACTGGTCATTCTAAATGCTTCAAGGTGACCAACAGGGATTTGAAGACACACATTTAGACATTAAAAACTGCAATTTGTTGTAAGAGTGATGTCCTATGTTAAAAATCCATTCGCTAAAATAATAATAAAGTAATCATAATTAATCATTAATTACTTCAATAAAAATTTGTTAAACAAAATTGTGCAGAAAATGTTTTTTAAAGCGTTAAAAAAAGAGTCACTGTTTACAAAAGTACAGATAAGAGGTTAGCGAGATTAAACTATTGTTCTAGAATAATGCAGGAAGAAACAAAGTAAATAACTACCATCACTTATCTTTGTTTTATTTTACCAAACACTAAAGAAAAGAAAACTCGAGAGCTACTGTCCTGCAGGTTTTAGATGCAACCCTACTTCAACACATTTGCATCAAATGATTCAGCACAATCAAGTTTGGAAAAAGCCTGGTGACAAGCCAATTATTTGCTTCAGGTTGGTTGAAGCAGGGTTGCATCAAAAACCTGCAGGATAGTAGATCTCAAGGACCAGGGTTGGAGTCCCCTGCTCTGCACGCTGTTCACCCATGACTATGTTGCCTCTCATAAAGACATCATCCTGAAGTTCGCAGACGACAACGCAGTGATAGGAGTTAGATTTGCATCAGGGAATCTGCA
>JAVLVB010000072.1:1319479-1360786 GCA_032876305.1 Orestias chungarensis | reverse complement strand
ATATATATATATATATATATATATATATACACATTAAGGCTCTGTAACTAAGAGACAAAGTATCTAAGGACTACATGTGATTGATCTTGAGCAGTAGTATACTCAGAGGGCTGAGGATAGGGCACGACAATAACGATAGAGTGGGATCACAACAACGCACTGCAGCCTTGCCTCAAGCTCAAGGATGCATGTGACAGACAGGGTATCATGCTCTGAAACCTCTCTTGAAAGGCTCCTGTTGCTGCCGTTCTGGGGATTAAACCAGCCTCATAATGGACTGCAGGATTTGTGCCACTGCTGGGTGACAGCCGTCAAATTGGGTGGCAGACAGAAGCGAATCGCAGGCCCAAAACAGTGCTCAGTCCATAGAGCTGAAAGTCAAAGATGAAGATCTATTGGCCATAATGAAAAAAAGGATAGAGAAGGCCAATAAAGAGCTGTCCTCATGATAGGTACTGCGGAGCTTCGTCACGTAAAGAGGCTGCTGTGTTAGATTTGCGTAATTAATCCCTGGAACGATAAATTCCCTAACCCACATCTCTTCCTACAACTGCATCTGCTCTTGTTTTGGGGATTTGTGAGATTAATTTTCTACAGGAACTACTTTACATCCTCAACAGCTACTCAATACAGAATCCACAGTTGCCATGGCAATATCTGGGCAAGAGAAAAAATAAAAATTGGGAGAAATGGAGGGTGGGAGGAGAGGGGAAAAAATAAAAAGTATTCACAGTTGACAGGGAAATAACGGGTTCCATTATAAGAAGCCAGATGATTCTCTCTATCAACAATGGCAGAGCTGTGTTTGATCAGTGATAAATACTATTAAGGTCAAGGTGCTGTGGGCCATGCTTACTGCTTAAATGAGCTCAAACGGTTATCTCTAACGTCTATCCCAGCCTTCTCTTCAGGAAACTAAACAGCACACGGACAAATCCCAGGGTCCTAATTAGAGTATTTTCCCCAACCGTTTTCCCACTGTTTACTCTGCTACAGCCATCCTTCCCAAGCTCAGCTCAAACACATGGTTTAGATTGATCTCTGCAAACACCAAAAAAATACAAAATACAGAAAAACAGCTGAACTGAAAATTGTGGTGGGGATAAAAATCATTGTGAGGTTATTAGGAATCCCTTTCATATATACAAAGTTTGCTCAAAAGTATTGCAACAGCAGGCCAGAGGCTCAGGTCCTTCTTCTGCATGATATTTCAGGATTTTCATTTTCAACAACTCACAGTAGACTCATGGTCAATTTGGCAGGACAGCGTAGGTGGGACAGAAAAGTCTCAAATGTAGCTGCTGTTTGTCCGTTTGACTGTGTGTATCCCCTGCAAACAGTTTAACATCCTATAACTAAGTAGTACAATGAAGAAAAGACATTCTGCACATCTAAACCCACATTATTACCTCGAGTGGGACCAAAGGACACAAAGAATATTAGCCAAAGAATGGGTATTCGCGTATTTTTGCAGCATGAATACAAAATCTACTAAAGATAAAACATGAAAAGAAGCTGGTCAAAATTATCACCTTATTTGATTTACATTAAGCATTTGTAAATGCACAAAAATTTGGATAATGATATGTATTTTACAAAAGATAAAGTTTGGAAATTTGCTATGATTATACAAAAAATTTTTCTTTAGGTTTTTAAATAAGGGAAAAAACATAAACCACTTGCTCAATTGATAGATATGATGTTAAATATGATCTAAAGATATTTGTAGAAAAAGAAGAACATAGTTAGAGTTATCATCTGACTAAAGAGAACAAATACTTTTCTATGTATTTATATTTCTGAGAGAAAAACGATTAATGACTTTGACATACAGCAGAGGGAACCCACCCTCAGTGGAGAGATCATGTCAAAGCAATCCACAGCTGTTTGACCTTGTTTTAGGGGGTTCATATCTATCACGTCTCTTTGACTGACATATGTGCAGCAACAAGCATCCAGCAAATCACTATGCGTCTAACCTGTCAAAAGATGGAAAAACTTAACTAGAGGATAAGCAACTGTTAGGAATGAGGCCAGTGATCAGTAACTAAATGTGTAAAAATGTCTATTTTCCCAACTTTGGTTTTATGCTGTTTATCCAGCAAATAATAAATGCCCTGTACTATTAACACAACCCATTAACTAAAAATGGGCCAGTGTGAGTATATTTATGTCTTTTCCAAACATCTGCTGCTTGTTTGTAGAGTGCAACTGTGTTTTTATATTAATGATAGACATCTCCCAATCAATACTTACAGACTACAGTGAGAACAGTGTTTGGTTCCAATTGCCCCCCAAAACAAACAGGTTTTCTAAACCGCGAGAGTTATCCAGTAAGGATCTTGGTGGATTTGGTCAAACTAGATTTGGCTAAAGTAGTTTTTCTGTCTCTTTAATTTAGTCACGGTTCTTGTTGGGAGGATCTGGTTACATTCACGGCACAACCATGATAAATAGCTATTAGATGCGCATCAATTTTGTGCAACTAATCCATTTAAAAGGAAAGTAAACCACCCTCAAGCATTAAACAACCACCACTGTGCTTAACTACTAGTTAACCATCCTTGTATGTATGTAGTTTTATGTCTAACTCTTTAGTCTAAAACAAGGCAGTTCCTAATTTGTAAACTGAAAATCAACATGAGCGGAATAATCTGAAACCAACTGATATACTAAAATAATAAGCTGTTGTACCGTATATTAAACTAATCTTCCAAAAGAAACAGTATTATTTTCTTGTTGTATTGTTTCTTTAAACTTAAGCATTAAACTGTAACTGTATAATATTTTAGATACATGTATTTCCTCTTACTTTAGCTACAGGTTACTGCTTTGTTGCCTGACTGTGTTCTCTTCAGTTGGAGAGTTCTACTTGGACAATTTTAGGGAAAGTTTTTTGTAACATTTTAATACCACAACTTGACACTATTTTAATTAGATTTTTGGTATTTTAGGGAATAATATTTTTGTGGTAACAGAAAACAATGACATATTATCTTTTATATATTTTTATGTGGCACTGAATGTATATGTAAAGGTTGAGTACAAAAAAGGTGTGGCCTGTCTTTTCTATAATTGGTTTTATTCATACCGTGATCTTTCATTTTGGTGTATTCTTCCTGTCACTCTCTCTAAAAGGGACGTATCGCCTGCCTGGGCCACTCCTAAGTGATAGTATCTTTCTCTAGGATTGCTGTCCTGAGGGAAGGTCCAACGCTGCCCACGGCCAGGTTGTTCTGGAGACTGATTGAGGTCTGTCTCAAGAGTCTTAATGTAGTCCTGCTGTTCATGGATCATTTAAAAATCCAAGGATTTAACCCCGAGGCAAGCAAGATAAATGTGAATAACTTTAGTACAAACGTTTCCTGGCGGGAAATACAGTGCTTGACTCTGAGGACACAGCCCAGAGAGGGATGCAGTTAACCAAGACAGGAACACAAAGCACTGGTCAAGTAATCAATAGTGACTTCACCTTTAAATACGTTTACCCCACATCCGTGAACTGATTTAGCTTGTAACTAAGCAGGTAACAGTGATGGTGACTAAGAAATTTGACTTGCTGCTGTGGAAACATCCAGTAAGCTCTGGTACCATTGAAACCTTTGTCACCAGTGCTGAGCCAGAGAAAGTCCAGTTTGTGTGACCTCACATACTGGTTGTGGTCCAGATAGGGGTGGATATGAGGTCCATGCTAAGTGAGAAGGATGCTCATAATTTGCCTGTAAAGGTCAACATCCCATTACCCTGGAGAACATTAAAACACGAATGCAGCTTTGCAAAAACCATAAGAATCCATTGAATGGAAAATCTTATCATCCAACAGATCAATCATAGGAACAGGTTTGCCTGTCAAGGTAGCAAAAAGCTTAATTAATGAACATCAGCCAAGGACTCCGGTGTAAATTAATATTTTCCTTTGTGCCAGCATGATTTAAGGCGAGAAATGATTTCTGGCTCGAGCGTCAGTGTTCTAATAAGCGTTTATCATATTGGTTGACTTGTAATTACTGTTAATGACATTGTGCCGCTGACAGGCAGGAGCACTACAAGTTATTACTTGTCTTGGGGAAGCTGATGACAAGTAAAATGACATCACATGCTGAATTAAGACATCGGTGTTTAAATACAGGTCCGGAAAGAAGCAAGCACACAGGCAGATATCTGGTGTTGCAGTGCAATTAGAACACCAGGAGCTGCACAGATTGTTCACTGAAGGGTACGACATGAGCTCGTTTAAGGAGTCCTGTTGCCAGGATGGACGCTGGTGATGAGCTTCAAGGAGGTGTTTCTAATTTCAGGGGTAAATCTCAAGACGCATGTCACGCTACAGAGGATCAGCCTAAGAGCAGCTTACACTTACTTACATTTGAGGTATTTAGCTGATGCGCTCATGCAAAGGTTTGATGGGATGTTGAACGACACTTGACAGGCTGGTTACCGATCAGTGCAGGTTTAACGCTGTCTTTATCAGACGAGAAAGTCTCTGTTGAGGATAAGGGAGGTTTTCAGAAGTTTCATTTCCTTTTTTTGTCCTCCTGTTTGAAGGTTCACCAGATTGTCTTCTCTTTGATCCACATTTCAGCTCTTCAAATAAATCCTTAAAAGTTTATTTCTAGATGATTTACAGTCCTGCAAGACTTACCGTTTTAGGTACATGCAGCTCTATTTGAAGCCAGCTGGTCGCCAAGACAAAACAGAGGCCTGTTCAGATTAATAAAACCCAATATCACAGACATGGTGCAGACACTCTTACATATGCAAATACAATAAGGAGAGTTATGATTCTTAAAAAGATTGTATGGTTAATTACCGTTAGCCTTCGTTAATTGTGTTTGCTTTTAGAAATTCAAATATACTGAGGTGAAAGTATTTAAAACATGAGTGATTTTTCGATTTTCCCCAATTAGAAAGGAGACGTTTGCACTTTATATGGTAGGTAGACATTAACAATAAGAGTAGGAATATATCAATCTATCTATAAGCTCTGCAGACACTGTAAACAGGATTTCTACCCACTCCTTCAGTTAATCATGCTGTTGTGGGCAACTATGAGATTTGGGTCCCTCCAAAGACATTCTTTTGGGCACCATGAAGTGGTTATTACATAGCTACTTGATAGTTGTGTTTTGGTTCACCATCATCTTTACTCATCTTTACACTGAGGAGGTTTCTGGTCAGGAATTAGCTGTACATGGCCCCCTCTCATTGATAAAGTACAGTTGAATTTGTCCTCTTTGCACAAAAGAGCCCATAAACGTCATGATTTAGATGGTGTTCTTGTGAATGTATTTATCTTTCTTTTTCCTCCAAATATGAGTGGAGTTCTATATTAGGTCTAAACTTGGCACAAAACCCTCTGGCATGCCTCTTCTGGTCATTCAGAGGGAGACATGCAAACTTCAGACAAGCTTGAACATGTACTGGTTCCAGCAACTTTCAAATTAGCTTCAGGATTGTAATCTATGATAGGTTATAGTTAACAGGAACAGAGGACTGTACTCCCAGCTCTTTTGAAATGCATTGACTCCCGTGGAGTTCTGAGTTGAACCCTTACATTTCTCATGATCACGGATACTTCATGTGAGATGGGACCTCCACACCCAGGAGGGACACTGAGAGGCATCACGAGTCCATTGCACAAACCTCTAACAATCCTCGAATACCCCTAACTTTTATTTTTCTCTTTTCACCAAGATGTTTGCCTAATGTCTCACAGTCCATTGCAGACATGTGCAGGTCCACAATTTTACCACTGGGGTCCTTGAATTGCTCTTTGGTCTCACTTTTCGTGGCGAGGTCGGAATACAATCGATTGAGCATGTGAACAGGTGTCTTTTCTACAAATAGTGTTCATACAGCTACAGTTATTAAGTGGAGGATAGAAGGGCTTCTTAAAAACCAACAGGTCTGTAAAACTCAGAATTCTTACTAGTTGTCTGGTAATCCAAGATGTATTTTATGCAATTGACAACAAATTACTTAAAAATCAAACAATATTCAAGACCTTTTTTATGATGTCTCTTACAGCTGTGGTGTAACCTGCCGACCATAACCCATTATTTTTAACAAGGGAGAAACATATTCCCAACCCCATTTTTGATCATTTGTAACATATGGACAGTAAAATTATTAATTTGTAGTCTTTCAGCATCTTCTAAACAGGAGGACTGCAAAAAGTAGATCTAACTGGTTTGACCAGCTAAAAGAAAGCAACTCAGAGCTGAGATGAAACATCAGGATTAGAGGCCAGCAGAGGATCAACTCTGCAGGAGTCGTGTATAAAGTAGTAGTTTCTAATATTTTCATCATCTAACCCAAAAGTAACTCTGGCTAGTGTATGACCTATGATCATAACTGGTGGAAGTGAGCAAGCTAGGTAAACAGGTCGGCTTAACAGAAGCCGAAAAACAGAAAATGCCTCAATTCTCATATTTGTCAATTAAAACACTTGTTTTATGACACAAGTTGCCTTCAATCATTTACAAAGTAATTTCTGGAGGTCATCTCAGGAATGTATACTTTAAAACCAACCAGGTCTTGCTCAAAATGGATGAAACTTTCATTCAAGATTGGGCTCTCACATCAAGCTACCCAAAGAGTTCAATTTGCTGGCTTCACTTCTTCTATTCTCACTATTTTAAATTACGTGCCTTAAGGCTCAGTCCTTGGTCCACTTTTATTCTCTATTTATATAAATAACCTGTGTGTCAACTTGTCAAATGTTTTTTTAATCATTTTTATGCAGATGATATAATAATGTACTGCTACTCTTCATCGCTATCAACGGCAATACAGCATTTGCAGTCTGCTTTCAATGTAGTCCAAACACGCTTACAAGCATTAAAGATGGTTTTGAATGTGGATAAGACAAAAGCAATGGTCTTTTCACACTCTAGAAAGCGAACAGAGACCCCTGTATTGCTTACCACCAATGTAGATACACAAACTGAGTTTGTCAGTAATTATAAATATCTAGGTTTTATTCTAGATAAAGAACTTTCTTTTAAAAATCACATAGCAAATCTATTACGAACATTGAAAATGAAGATCGGGTTTATCATCAAAATGGATCTTGTTTCTCACTCAAAGCCAGAAGTAAATTGGTAGCAGCAACATTCCTGCCACTTTTGGATTATGGAGATGTTTTATATATGAATGCGACGACTAAATGTCTTCAATCGTTGAACACTATGTATCATTGTGCATTAAGATTTATAACTGGTAGTAGACGTATTACTCATCATTGTGATTTGTATGCAAAAGCTGAATGGCCTCCTTTAAGTGTACGGAGAAACAATCATTTGATAATCCCGATATTCAAATCTCTACTCAGCCTAACCCCAGCATATTTAAGCTACCTCTTACATATCTTTTCATTCTTATTCTTTACGCTCCAACATCATTCTTCTGCATGTTCCACGTGTTGGAACTGAAAAAGGAGAGCAAGCTTTCAGTGCGTTTGCTCCTACAGCGTGGAATCAACTCAGAATCGGAACTCAAGATGTCAGAAATGATTTCATTGGACTTATTTCGAGCGGTCCTTAAAGATAGGCAACAAGATTTTATGAAACAATCCAACTGTTTTTAAATTGTTTTTATTATTTTACACATATATTAATTGATTTTATTTTGTAACCAGGTTGCTGTGTATTGCAGACTTCTGCCCAGGTCCCTCTTGAAAATGAGATCCAGATCTCAATGGGGTTTTACCTGGTTAATAAAGGAAATAATAAATAATGTTTCCATGTTCTCCTTTTCACTGATAACAAGAATACATTTTCTGATTGAGCATAGAATTTTTTATAAACAAATGCCCAAAAACCGAAACCATGTTTTTCACCAATCTAACTAGTTTAGATAATATGGCATTTGCTTTTTACAAAAAAACAAATTTACTCTGCTTTATCCCTGCCAAAAACTAACCTGTGCGTCATTTCATGGGTTAAGGGGAAAATCATAACGAGGAAACGGCTGCTGGAATATCTGTCATTCAAACAGAATTAGAAGAGTAGAATGGCTACTTTAAAATGGAGTGGTGCTTTTCTTTCTCAACCATGGTTAAATCCAAGGATAAATGTTTTCACTTTACATCAATAGGACATTAAAAGCAAGACTACTGCTGCAATAAAATTGAATCCACATCAACCAACAATCGAATCATCACACGCTTCTAGCACAAAGATTCAGTTACTTTTAAAAAAAGAGACAATTGCCTGGATCACCTTCATAACAGAATCCAACCAGTTGATGGGATTGACACCAGGGCAAAACTTGTTCAGGAATTTACAGCTTGTAAATTTGACTGAACAGTAATGTGGAGAATCATGATTCTGAAGTCGTCTTATGAAGGTAAACGATAAACGAAGCAGAATTGGACAAGATGGAAGAAGGTAATATTTTTTTCCCCTATGTATTGAAGAATCAGACTGATTAGGAGAAACCTCAAAATAGACTGACCACAAAAATACAACTCAACTTCTGTTTGGGATCAACTCAAGCACGTTTTATCCAAGGTGGTGTACAAAAAAAATTACGATTCCAGATCCTCCTACGTGCAACTCTGGCCTGAAACAATTTGTTGCTGGAAATCTTTTTAAAGTATTTGATACGAAACACGCCAGAAATGTTGGATTCATGGCCAGCAAACTCTATACATTTCAATTTAATTGAAAACACACGGGCTTTTATACCTAAACCTGGAAAACTTGCTGAAGGTTAGTACAGTAGGAGAAAGAAAAATGGGAATAATCTAGAGTTCAGACTAATTCTACAAGGATGCACAAGTTACTGCTGGCCACATGTTAAGATGTTGCCTTTTTTAGATTTCCAATTTAAGTATTTTCCTCAACTAAAACTTCTGGCTCAGTTCTTTGTATAAAACATCTGTTCTTTCCACACACGCAAGCAGTGTGCAGTTTGAGCTGCAGACTACAAGCAGCTCAAACTGCACAAAAAGTTTGAGCTGCAGACTACAAGCACCTAGCAACAGCATAAAATATAAAAATGCAGAGTCCCTGCATAAATATTTTAAATTCCAAAAGTGTTGTAACTTAATATGTCAACATTTTTTGGGGGGGAAACAAAAAATACAAAGAGAAATTGAGAAAGTGTTTAGCTGTCGGTCCAATTAGATGTGTATTGTCTTGAAGTTACAACAAAAAAAAGATGCAAAGAAGTAGTGATGCAGGATTTTATTTGGAACTAAACAATTTGCCAAAGACGTGAGCATGTAAAACACGATGAATGACGCTCAGTTTTTGCATCTCCGTTTTCCGTAGGTTTCAGCCTTTTGTCTCTCCTCTAGTTGTGTCCTTGGAGCGCCTCAGCCATGAACAGCTTCCCGAGGTTCTGCGAGGTGAATTCCTTCACGTTCTGGCAGTAGTTGTTAATTTGCCCTGTTGAAGGGTTGCCACATGCATTCATACACCCCCATACACAAATGCACATACACACAAACACACACCCAGACGCATATGTACATAAGCACACACACAAGAATTTGTACAAACACAAACATGCGGAGGAGGGGAAGAAGAAAAAAGCAGCACAACAACAAATTAGTGGTAAACGGAGTAAACTGACGAATCTGAAAATTGTCAGAGGGGAGGAAAAGCTGAAAGGCGTAAAACAGCAGGGAAAAAGGGGTGGTTGAGCTGGAGACTCAGCCAATAAACTTTAAATTAATGTCATTTTAAGATAATGGCAGAGATAATTGCTAAACAGAACCTGAGCTCCTGTGAGGAGAGCAGAGGCAGCTGATGGAATTTAAAGAGGAGAGGTGGGGGAGGTCCTCTGATGTTGATCACAAAAGCTGAGTGATGCTGTGAGTGCGTACCTGCAATGAGGAGCGTATCCATGCGTGCTGGTGGCTGGGGGGGCTTGAATAATTTGCTGATGTCCTCCTCAGGCAGCGATGGCTCCCCTCTGCTCTGTCGCTGGACGTTCTCCTGCTGCCGCCTCTGGAGGTACTAGAGAGAGGGCCACATAAAGGGTGATGGAATTAGTAGGAGCAGATGTAGGAGAAAACAAGATTCATGAAGCTGATGACAGACAGTGTGAGAACGTGGAGCGAGATGATGACGACAAGATGTGGGAGTACTGAAGGAAATAAAAAAATATATGTAGCTGGTACAGAAGCTGAGAACTGTTACAAAAAAAAAAAAAAAAAAAGGTATGGAGGTCAGAGGCTCAGAGAGCACAAAGAAAGAACTGTAGACAAACATAGTGATGAAAGCAGAGATGGGGAGATGGAGACAGGAGAGTTATAAGTGGAGTTATAACTGCCAACAGGAATGGAGTGATTTGCAGGGAGCTGATAGTCGGTAAATCAGCGATGTGCCACGTCTCTGGAGATCCTAAAAGCCTTGTTAATTTGGCAAGATGAAGGGGAAGAAGAGGAAGGTTCGGAGCAGACGGAGGAAGTAGCTGGTTTTCAAGCAAGTAGAGCACTTTCAACCAAACATCCCACAATGCACCTGCATAGGTTCATCAGATAAACACAGAGAAACATTTTTTTTCCTTTTCCTCAGTGTGTCACAGCATGACGTGGCATCACTAAAAGGTAGATGTGGAAAACTTTTTTACGTCTTCCTTCCATATCGTGCATATAATAGCTGTACAGTTACCTGCAAGTACCTAAACCTTACTGGAAATGAAAGTTTTTAAAGCTGAGTAATACAACTCTGGTGCTCATTTTTTCATCTCAACAGCCTTTTCACCTAATTAAATTTTTAATGAGTACATTCAATGTCAAGCAGTTTCGCCAAGTCCTGAGAAAAACTCCAGAGTTGGACTAAAATCAAGCATCTTCATTCCGTTTTATTTTGACAATGACAAAATGCAATCCTCTTCTAGCATCTGTCTTTCAGTCATCTGCCTCAGCATGAAATAGTATTTACATTATTCTGTATCTTTAGCAGTATTTAACCACATGCTGGAGATCAAGTTCTCATTTTTTTAAATATTAAGGAGTTTTCTCCAGGCATTCAACTAGCAAAACGATAATTATTTTACCTGATTTCCTACACAAAAATATACAATAACGTTTGGGTTTTTTTTTCATCCTGTTCAACTAACTGGTACTTTAGCTGCCAAGCTTCCAGCAGGTGAAAAAACAGAGGTAGGGTCTTTGGAAAAATAAATCTAAACCATGCTCTGCTGCTCAACCTTCTCCAAGCAAACCACATCCCATACTTTTTGAAATCCCTCACAGTTTCCTCCTCAGGATAATAGACCGAGTCTTTTTCGGTCTAGTTGGGGGGACAAAGAGGTGAAATGGCAACATTTAGTCATTTCACCGAATAAGAAAGTTACCTATTACATGTTATTAACTTATTATATATGAGCTTTCTGTTCCTATAAGTATATTACCAGTTATTTCCTAGTGACAGCTGCTTTGGAATCATAGAATCATACTGCTGCTCATCTCAAAGGCTGTGTTTGCATCAGACACAATTTAGATTAAGCCCAATTAACCCCTGCTCACCCATGGCCCGGGCCTTTTTTTATTATCATCCTTTTTCTGCAATTACACTAGGACCCAACAACTTCCCTGTCAGACTGCGGACATATTCTCCTGTTTTTCACGTTCCCTTTGGCACAACAACCCAAACATCATGGTAGCTTTAACAGATGAGCTTTAGATGCTCTGGCTCACCTTGTGTACTTTTCTTTAAAATGCAAAAAAATTAGCATGTTGTTAAATATTTTAATTGCAGCTGTATTGTTCTATTAGGCGTAATTTATGCTTCCTCAGTTCAACGGATTACAAACAGTGCGGCATACCTAATCGACAGCAAAGCGTTGCCGACTCCTTTGGATGTGAAAGAATCAGGAAGGAGTGAGCCATACGTTCCTGGCAACAAAAGACCAACTTGGCTGCGGATCGTGCCAAGGAATCTGTTATTTACCAAATACAGAAGGCTGTGGGAGAAAAATAGAGCCCCCTAAGTGCAATGGCTTTTTGCAACTTTCTATGATGATTAATAAGGTTCCATTTGTCCTGGAAGCAGCAGGGTCAATAGCACAAGATTACAAGGGGCACGCAGCGTAGATGTCTGAGAGGTTTATTAGAAGCTCACTTTCCTTTTCCCTGTGTGCTTTATTGGTTCATAATAGGGTACCGTGTGAACTGTGAAAAAGCTGACACCATAAAAGAAGGGGTTGTCTGTGTGATATTGTATACGATTCTTGGTGCGTGATTGAAACAGGAAAGCTTGGAGACTGATGATGAGGTGAAAACAGGGGGAATAATGAATAATGCTCCACAAGTGTGAAGATGAATCGTATGCACCTCTTTTATAAAGTTCCGCCTTTAGTTATCGATACGGCGGCCTGGCTTTGCGAGAAGATGGCTGTAACTTTCTCTCCTGCCGGATGATAGAATGATGACGGTGACTCAGCCCGGATCAACATTAATACCTCAGACATTTTCTCGCTTTCACTTCCAACGACTAATGATTGAATAATGTAGCCGTTGCGACGTAGGTGTATGTTTGTGTGTACACCAGTGAGTCACATCGTGCTGCTGCGGTTCCATTTTCTCCAACAATGCGTGCCGTATGCACTACCATCTCCTGGCAGATGTTTATGATGCAACTGGCGGAGGTTGTAGCCGCAGATGGCGGTATGTGCATCCAGAATGTGCCTGCATGTTTTTCCACTCCTTCAGTATGCTCATTTCTGAAAGAACGTTAGCTCCTGCTTTTAAAATGACATTGAAGGTGTGATGTGGCACCTTCTGCTCAGAGCAGACTCTGCTTTTGCGGAAAGGATTTTAAAAGTCTTCTTTGTCCTGAAAGCTTTCTACCGTTTGTCATGTTACAAACGCCAAGCTGAATATAATTTTAGGACAGGCCTTTGATAGATAGAGCAACAAAAGTAGTGAATAACTGTAAAGTACAAGAATATAAAAACATAGTTTAAATTAGTAGAGGGGTTAGCAGTGTCTACATAATTAGGCTCTTCAATGAAGGTCTCAGATGTCTTTTAGAACAATACTGAATGTCAAGTTCATATTTTCCTTCCCTATGATTTCATCTATTTTCAGAAAGGCAACAACAGCTTTCCTGCAGTCCGCAGAAGGATTGTTTGCCCGTACCTTTATACCAGTCAAATCTTAGGCTACACCAATTGGTCGCCTCCGTCTACGCTACGTCAAAACAAACATTGTGGACAGGTGGTGCGATCACTACCTAATGAGCCAGGTTCTCGAACGTGAGAGTGGTCTAAAGCATGAGTGTACGTCAAGCTGAGAGATTATAAGGAACGTCTGGATGGTTTGTGAGTTTCGCTGTGAACCACAGCAGCAGAGCAGAGAAGGGACAGAGATCACGGCTGAGACGGAGCAAGATATAGTTTTTGTGCTACAGTTCTAAATGCTTTCTAAAATTAGCTTGGGTGTTTGTTACAAGTTCCTGTTTCTTTCTAACATGTTTGATGTGCAGGCTTATCTGCAAGCTCAAATGAAAATATCTGTATCTGAATTACATTTATTGGGTAAAAACTGTGAATATCTAAATAAATAAGAATTTAACACAAATTCCTAATTCTGGCCATTTTTAAGTTAAAATTGCTCCTTTCTTTGTGTATCAGATGCTATAGAACGATTTATTTTATTGTCTCTAGAGGTGCAGTCTGTATTAAAAAACAGCAACCTTATTTGTTCATTTTCGATTGAATTTTGTTACATCTTCATTATTTGTGTAGTTGTAAATTCATAAACATTTCAGTTTTTTCCCCACCATGCTGGAGATGGCACTCCATACTTTAATTCATTCATTAAACTTTAAGAGAAAGTGGTTGGAGGTAGCTGAAGGAAAATCAAGAAACGCCTTGAAGGTTTTATTTATAAAAATAAACAAGTTTCCACTACTTCTCACTAATGCACTACTTTCTGTTGCTGTACCACATAAAATAGAATTCTGTGATTGTAAAAAATAAAATTAAACATGAAAACTACCTGGGGCATGATTAGTTTTGCGAGTCTATGTTGCAACTTTCCTTGCTGTTAATGATGTAGAAACCTGACCTGCATCATTCAACCGTCTGCTAGGGCCACACATGAGTAATTACAGTGGGGAAGAGGTGTGTTTACATTATGACAGCTATCAGAAGTATACGCAGCCTTATCAGTCTAAACTCAAGGCAACGGGAAGGATTCGTGATGACCCGTTACTGTTGCTTGGCCTTTACTTACACTAGCAGTGCTTTGCTTCTTCCACGCTTATTTGGTTTATTACTTTAATAAGCTCCCTCAGTTAAATCCTTCTTTGTCGCGTTGAAGGAGAGTTCAGGGCATCTGAAAAGCTGTCGGGAAGAAGTTATAGATCTTGCTTGACTTTAATCTTGCTCTTTTTGTTGGAAGACTAAATGCGACACCGGAGTAACTCTTTTTAAATGGCTGATTTGGAAGTGAGAAGCTGTCACATAGTTTCATGTTTCTATATAATAATAATACCTGGCTACATATAAGATTAAAAAATACCAAAAAAAAGATGAAGGGCTTTAATCAAAAACGGTGTTGCTGTCTGATCCCCTTAATTGATATGAAAACTGATGTTTCACTCGACACCGATGTGAATAGGCAGAATTATGACACATTGCTAGTTAAATGTTCAGATCTTGATATCTGCACGGCCGTTTCCTTCATGCTGCGATTACAGCTTCATTTTTGTTTGCGTCCGCATCCTACGGACACAAACCTGCAGTTCTCCTGCTGAGATAGGGGCCGTGGGTGCATCTGTTTGTGAGTATGTGCGATAGTTGAGCGAAACCGTCTCTATGTGCATGCTGGTACGCTGATGCGCTCGCTGCCCCTGCTGGCTCGCTGTGTGGGCGGTGTGGGCTTTTTGCTTCCTGAAAGCCCGGCCGTCCGTGTAAGAGTTCGCCTGGAGGAGTTACCTGGTGTTTCTGCTGCTGCTGCTTGCTCACGTTCCGACTGTAGGTGTTGTATTTGACGATGTCCTGGTTCAGGTCGTCCACCCTGTCCATCAGGAGCTGAAGACTCTTCTCCAGGTGATTGCTGCAATGAAATTAGCTCCGTGTCAGTCAAGGTTTTTGTCTTCCAAACAAACTGTCCACTATTGTATTTTTAAAGAGATCTTACAGCTATACTGTGACAGTGTGTTGCAACTCAAATACAGCTTTAGATAAATGTTTGTGTATGTGGTTTATGTTTGCTTGTTTGTAAGGCATTAATAAACATCATTCAGGCCATAAAATATACAATAAGCATCTCGACACAAATCCCACTTCATAGTTTTGTCATCAATAAGATAAGATAATCTTTTATTTGTCAATGTCACAGAAATTGATCCAGTGGGATAATGGGGACTCAATACTCAGCAGATACATCATAAACATTACAAATGAAATGTTTGTAGAGTGTAAACCACTCCAAACAGTACATTTCCTTACAGCAAGAAAAAAAATGTCAGCAGATATAAAATGTTACTTTTAGCCAGGGGTGCCCAATACATCGAGAGAGAAGTGCATATCGCTCGCAAGGCCACGCGACAGCCCATCAGTCTGGGGAAAGCTATAAAACAATCTCCAAAAGAGTCCAGCTTCATCCATCCACTGAGAGACAAATCAATTACAAATGGAGGGCACTATGCATCACCGCGACTCTGCCCAGAAGTGGACGCCCGTCAAAACTTACACAAAGAAGGATCAAAAAATTAATAATACAGGTGATGGCCAACCCACGCATCACCTCCAGAGAGTTGCAGACCTCTCTGTCACCGTCTGGGATAAATGTACATGCTTCTACAATCAGACGAAATATCAATAGACATGGCATTCAAGGACGAGTTGCTAGAAGGAAGCCTCTGCTCTCAAGAAAGAACAAAGCTGCCTGTTTAAACTTTGCCAGAGAGCACTTGGACAAACCAGAGGCTTTCTGCAAGTCCATTCTCTGGACAGATGAATCCAAAGTTGAATTATTTGGCCACATTCACAGGCGCCATGTTTGGAGAAAAGTAAACACTGCATTTAAAGAGAGGAACCTCCTCCCAACAGTGAAGCATGGTGGTGGAAATGTGAAAGTCTGGGCCTGCTTTTCTGCCTCTGGACCTGGACGACTCCATATAATACAGGGAACATGGAAAAGAAAGAAGATTCGTACTCTGGATTGGCCCAGCCAAAGTCCACATCTCAATCCTGTAGAAATGCTGTGGCAAGATCTGAAACGGGCAGTACATGCCAGATGGCAGAGTTCTGTAAGGAGGAGTGGACAAAAATCCCAAAAAGCAGATGTGAGACACTTGTTTGTGGTTACAGAAGACGTTTAGTTGAAGTAATGGCTGTAAAAGGAGGTGTCACAAGGTACTAACTGAAAGAGTTCACATACTTTTGCACTTGGTAGATCTTCTGTTTTTTGACAGACAATACTTTTGTTGAATAAATAATTAAACCATTTATCTTTTTTCTTTGTGTCCCTTATTTGGAAGGTCTGCTTTACAATTTGAAATTTTGATCTTCAATTCACATGATTATTATAATTTCTCTCGGGTGGTTCACAAACTTTCAAGCATCACTGTATATACACAAATGTATGATGTATTTATGAGATCAGATAATAATGAAAAGACAGGGGGAGAAGATATATGACCTTATCCGTGTCTTCTTGTGCTTGGGGAAATAAACACAAATTCCAGATTGGGTTTATGCAGTTATGCAAGACAAAGTAATATGTGTTTTAGCTTAAATTTAAATTCAATTTAAATAACTTATCCTAAAAGCACGAAATATACAACAATAATGATTTAAATATAAAATAAAGAGGCGTTGTGATTTTTTTGTGTGTGTGGGTAGATCCCTTAGGTTACTCGTAAGCAAGTGAAAAGTTTGGAAAAGTGTGGCCACCCCTGCTTTAAGCATAAATTTGCCAGGCGTATGAATATATTTGGCCTCACTTGTTTTTTTCTTTATGTATTCAATAATCAGCATTTAAAATAATAAAATAGCGATAAAGGGTCATTTTGAAAAACTTAATAAAACCATGACACCAACTACTGATAAAGTACTAAGTTATGGTTTGGAAAATTTCTTTAACAATACATTTGACCAACTGACACTCCTTACATGTCCTTGAATGACAAAAAGCATGTCCTATTTTGCAATACAGAGCAATTTTCAGGTACTTTTAAAGATGTTAACAAGGCGCCATGCCAGAATAGATGGATGCGTTTTTTCGAGTAACGACGGCCACCTGCTGAGTCTCAACCACTCTGTGAATCTCTCACATCTAGAAATGGCTTCTCTGTGTTTTAAACTTTGAACTCAGGGGTCTACATAGCAAATGGATCTGCTCCAATATTGCTTCATTGTTACCTTAGGTGAAGTGTAAAAAATGCTTTACAGAGCATCTTTTATTCTCAGTCGCACACGAACAAGGGAGAAAATAATGACACCAAAACAGAATGCTACTCATCTCCCTGTGGATTTTCAAAAGCATGTGTCTAACTTGCACCTTGAGTCCAACCATGACGAGCCTGTAGAGCTCTACCTTAACTTGAATCCCTCTTATCTTTTGTTTTTCCCAATCACATTGTTTCATTTATGAAGGTTTTTGGCGCAACACAATGTAGCTTGTAGTATGAACACACTGATTCCTGCCTTCTCTTGACAGGTTTCCACCAGAATGACTTGACTGTGAGTTAGTTTGGGGGAAATCACAGATGTTGCTGTTTTCTTTTGTTGTTGTTTTTCTGTATCATCAAGGTTACAAACCCAAAGCTTATCTGTTCCAGAGTTATAGTTTCTGCTTGCTTCTTGGCAAGAAACTTTGTTTGTTATGGCCTCGACATAGAGCACAAGTTTACCTTACATGACAGATGGATTCTTGTATAATCACACCCAGGAGAAAAGTCTCCGCTGCCATGCTCCAAACTCTTCTTTTGTTTTGTAGCCAAATTCAAAAATTCTGACTGACAAGAATCCTGTACTGCCGGCAGAAAGAACTCGCCAACAGAAGCACATCAAACAGCTATAGCCTCCACTTTTCAGCATAGTATAATGGTCCTTCTATTTTATCTTAGGATTCACAGTAATCAGCTCAAATTCTGTACATATTGGTTAATAAATAGTTTTGCCAAAATAGTGTTTCTGTAGAAGCCTGGTCACACTAATAAACATGCTATTCATTGATTAAAATCAAAGGAAATATAAGCACGTGCAGTTCTTAATACAGTTTTGGTTGAGGTGGTAAATACTAACAACATCAATTATTACCTCAGCAAAGCAAATTATTAGATTCAGATGCGATTTTTTATAATATGGCAGCATTAGGTCATAAGGTAAGAAACACTGTCTTTTGGATTTAGAACTTCTTATTCCACTTTTGTGGGTTATCAAGCAAATATGCTGAAATTTTAGACCCTTTTTTCTTAAATGCTTCACATGTGGAGAAAAATCTGTTGTGCACCTCCTTGGCCCTCAGACAACAGTTCTGACATGTAAAAATAAAAATAAAAATGCTACTAAGAGCTTTACCATAGTGCAATTACTAAGCGCTTCTAATCCTTAATTACTCCTTATATACTTAGTTTGCAAATGATGGGAAAGATGGGTAAGCGGTGAATGCTGCAAAGCTCCTTGTCCCACCACTGCAGACATTAGTAAATATTGCAGTGCAAGCATTTTGCACAATTGTTCTGACTTTTGCTCTTTTAATATCAACTCAAAGTGCAAGCAAAATGTCAGACGTATAAATCGTTTGGCCAGCATCCGAGCAGGGAGAGAAACCAAACGACCAGACTGCTGCATAAAAACCAAAGCCCTTTCCCACGTCTTCGAAATGTATGCACATCCTAAAGACACCTCTGGATCATCTCGGCTTAGCGTCAGCTCCCATCAACTGCTAACACCTTAATCACATTAAAATGCAAACATCCACTGAAAGTAACCACGGGCAAGCGCATAATTACGTGAACGTGGCTGATGATGATTTATGGGGTGCTATTTTCATATGCCTCAACTATCTGTGATACCAGCCATATTAAAATCTTGCACCTGCATGGGGTGCGTGTTAATATCTCTGATTACATTATCTGCTTAAACAGACAGCTGCCTGTTGGCAAAAGAAGGACACTGCATATGGAATTTATTAAGCAGTAGTTTTAATCTATCCTGAAGTAGGTTTAGCGTTTCAAAAGATAAGATAAGATATTCCTTTATTAGTCCCACAGTGTGGAAATTCTCAGGTTACAGCGGCAAAAGGATAGCGAGGCAGTCGATACAAACAGATAG
The DNA here is from genome assembly GCA_032876305.1 of Orestias chungarensis. Lineage (NCBI taxonomy): Eukaryota > Metazoa > Chordata > Actinopteri > Cyprinodontiformes > Cyprinodontidae > Orestias > Orestias chungarensis. The sequence goes on along the minus strand of JAVLVB010000072.1, from coordinate 1,341,535 downwards.
ATAAAAATGCCCAATGTTTGGTAAAGCCAGTCATTCCTATGTTCTGAAATACTGCCAGTCTAGTCGTTTTAGACCGTGAGGGGTGCTGTGATGAGTTTGGCATTCCTACATGAAAACTCTATGACTCGAGACACAATCACAGGATAGCACTTCCCTGCTGTGCCCCTCCGACTGAGTCAGGAATGATTCCCTCCAAGAACGGCATGCAAAGCTGTTTTATTAAAGCAATATGATGGCTAATGTGTGTGTTATGTTTAAATAATGCATGCATGGAGAATTGTGCGGTCGGAACAGGAGTCCTCAATGCACCACTCGTTTATGTTTCAAACCAGAAACGTCAATATGTGTAAGCGGGCAAATCTTAGGTGTGAGAACAAATTTCTCCGAGCTTTTATCCCCCCCCCCTCTAAAGCTTTCTTTCGTTTCTAATTATATCTGCCAAATAGGTTAGGAGGATGGCTCAGTGAGTTATTCTCTAAGATACATGAGAACCTCAAAACTTTGCACAATACACAATTTGTTAAGAAGGCTTATGTTTGGACAGGAATACACAAGTTTATATCCAGCGTTGACCAGTTTAGCCACAGCAGTCGTAGTAAAGTTCAACTTGCTGGAAACTTGAGCTTTTTGACCGTGACAATTAAAAAAACATCTTTACTGTGGTTGTCAGGAAAACTGTTGTATGTCATCTTGTTAGAAGATATTTAAAAAGCAGATTTCTATTTTTACAATATTTTATGCCTCAGCTATGAACCTTTTTTCTCTTAATAACATACAGAATAAAACAGACGTCTTCAAAAAACAAAGGGTTTTGTAGTTTTAATGATAGGAACAGAGGAGATAGTTTTCATCTCTAAATATCTGAATAATAATGTTGTGAAGCTGTGAACTTGTCTGTTATGATCGTTATTATTTGATACGACCTTGCATTTTTTTATCATTCGTATTAAATAAAGTAGATTCTGATACTTTAAATGCATGCTATTATATTGTTTAAGGTCGTACAACATTACTGATGTTTTTTACTTCCATCCAATTAAAATTTAAACTCTAAACTTTAAGCTTAAAACAGAACAGTTAGAATTCAATTATATTAATAATCTTATTTGAATAACATTTCAATAAAGTTGAATAGAAATTTCTTAAAAATTTTGAATTTATTAAAGTTTCTCTTGAAATAAACAAATTAGCTTATACACTACTAAAAATGGTTATTATAATTTAACCAAATAATATAACCATGTATATTTTACAGAATGTTTGCTCACGTTCTATTACTAATAATATTAGTAAATGCTGCCATAATCATACGCTCAACGTAAATGAAAAGTTTGGTTTTTGAGTATAGCTTTTAAATTCGGTCTGTTTTAAAAACCTTGTTACCTTCTGTAACATTTCATGTCGCTTTTATTAGCAAGTGTCATCAAACGGACTAGTCATAATTAGACGGTAAGTATGATAAATAAAAAACAAGCTCTAGTACAGATGGTTAATATCCATAAAAGTGGAATATGCATTCACTGGTGTTAGTGAGAAAGAGGTAACACCTCTACTGCAATAAGGCAGCAAGATTTGGAAGATGCGGATATCGGAGATTTCATACTTAGGTTGATATAATCCAATATTGTTTTTTGGCTGATATTGGACTGATATCAGTATTGTAACCGGAAAACCCATATTATTTATTCCTACTGAATAATGGGTTCAAAACCAAAACACCATTTCCATTTATGAAGCGCTCTTCACAAAAAGATACAGAGCTCTATAATAGGAATATGTTCAAAGGGTCTGAGCTGCTTATTTGTCACAAAGAATATGGATAAAGAGAGTGCCTTTGATGCAAAGATTATTTATGTAGGACACATAGGTTATTCCAGCAGCAGTAAGCCGGAGAAGAGGTCAGATTTTTCCCTGAACCACCAGAAACAGAGTCTCTGTACCAGGGATTACAAACACTAAACGAGTCTTGAAGTTTAGAAAGGAAGGAAGGAAAAGGAAATTTTTTTTTGACAAATATACAAGCTTGAAAACGGTTCAAAAGAAGGTGGCAAAGATAATACATAAACCATGAATCAGCAGTTAAACAACATCAAGATTATGCATTTTCGAACATCCAGGTTCTGCTGACACTTACAAAAAGGTTAAATTATTCAGTCTCATCCACAAGCGTTTGGATCAATGTTGTATTAGAAATCGAACACTGACTAGCTATTCCCAATCATCACACATCTATTTAAAGGTCAGCTTCAATGGTACCACATTTAGTGCACCGCACGTCTGTTCATACATACCATAATTCCACTGGGAACAATAAAGGACAAACTCTAAAACTGTACTAATGTGTGAATAGAGGAAATTGGTTGACATTCAGTAAATTGAAGGTTCAGAGGCGAGTTGTTTAACAAAGCTGCTGAGAAAATGACTTCCATTCTCTGAATGAGCATTTTATTCTGATAAGAGTCTTTTTAACTGATAGACAAAGGCACAAAATGGATAGCTGAATTGCTTGCTTCTATAGTTGAATAATTTGTTTCACTGAAGACATGAAATCTCCTCTATCAAAAAGCGGAGTGTGGCATTAACTTGGTTAAGATAATAAAAAAAAAAACAGGCTTGCATAAAATTGGCTATTTTTTACACCGACTCTGGCACACATTTCAAAATCAAGCCCATGCCTTTCATTCATTTTAAGTTTAAATCCAAGCCTTTCATTATTATTTTACTGCAAAAAAGGCGAGAGAAGCTTAAGAGAAGGAATTACTGAAGGCTTTGGTTCAAAATATCTCTTCTGAAACGGCATCACAATGGATCACTTTTTTTCTACACCGTATTCAATTCACAGCAACATCTATATCACCGCTTCCTCCATTGACCCCATTCCTCAGGCTTTTCCTAGCGCTCAACCCCTTACCTTTACTGGATACATATCTTCAGGGTTATCTGAGAGCACAGCCAGAGTGCCATGCAAGAATTTAGACATATCTAGAGAGGAAATATAACATGTTAGATGAATTAAGAGAAGGAAAACAAAACAAAGTATTTGACCTTCATATGTTTTGTTAAGGTATCTGATCAAACTGCCATTTAAAAAGGCTTGTTTTGTATTACTTTGTAGAAACAATCAGCAGCCGATGCAAAATTAAAGCAGCTAGCAAGAAACTACAAACTGACGCATTACCAAATCAACTTTTAGATTCTTTGGAACGTTGTTCAACAAAACTTAGGATATTAAGCTATTTTGCCATTACCCTTGAATGTAAAGTCTGCCTTCAGTGGCGTTTCAAAAGTGGCGTTACCATGCCCCTTTTGAAAAGTAAGTGTACATTTCCTTCTTTCTACAGCAAGAAACGAGGTTGGTTTTCAGCTGCCCTGTTGTGTTGACACGCCAGACGAGCAGAGGAGGGGGTTGTCAGCACTCAGGTATACAAGCCTCTGGAGGAAACCCGATGATTTTTTTAAATTGTCAGTCACGTTCACACGGTGACCGCTGTGGCTGCCTGGCGACAAACTCGGCAGAGAATTTCTAACTCCAAACAAAAGAAATTTAGAAAAGGACTCATTTCAGAGCTGCAAAAAGGTACACTGAACATTAGAAAAAAATATTGTACATTAAAGCTTAGCTTTTCTGAAAATATTCAAAAACAAAAAGGGGGGTTTTAAAGTTTTTCTCAAAAATACTTGAATCATGTGTGGAATCGTCTTTGGATTTGGATGTATTCTTACGTTGCTGGTAGCCTATGGTTTTTTTAAATGGCTAAAATATTCACACATAACATTTAATGTCCCTCTAAATCAGGGGTGGAAAACTCCAGTCCTCAAGGGACGGTGTCCTACAGGTTTTAAAAATATCCCTGCTCCAACACAGCTGAATGAGATTGCTGAAGCAAACCTGCACAGTATAACGAAAGTTACTACTGTAACTACGGTTCTATGAATCCCGGATGACCGCAAGAGGCCATGTGACTCTTTATAGTCACATGGCACCCGGCGTTCAATCCCCCAACCTTCTCGCGAGAGCAAGGATTCCGAGGGTCCAAGCACTCTGGCGGTCATCCGGGATTCATAGAACCGTAGTTACAGTAGTAACTTTTGTTCTATTTCATCCCTACTGACCACCAGAGGCGGTGCTTTAAGCACTGGATGACTTATGTCAACAAGGTCACAAGGAATCTGCAACATCCAAGGGATAACCACCACATTACCCACTCTAATATGATGCAGAGGAATGCTGCTCCAGAACTCCTTGGAGGGGATGGGTCACAGCCATATTCACTCTGTAAAACGGCAACGGCAGTCATGGCAGCAAACGAGGTCGGCAAACAAAAAGGCTATTTGTCTGTCGGAAGGATGTCGTGGCATTGATATATGCCTCAACGGGCACTAACAGGGTACAGGGCTTCAGAGGAGCAACCGGTGTCAAACCGGGCAAGATGGAGAGGCTGGGTACTGCCTGCCGCTCGTGACACCGTAGGAATAAATGCTACATCAGGCCACAGTGTAACACCTGAGCCATCAGGATTCCACCGGCAGCAGGGCTCGCCTATCGAGAGAGCCTGCAATTCCCCCACACGCAGAAGCCATCGCCAAAAGGAAAGCCATTGAGAGCCATTTGAGGTCCGCAGATGCCAAGGGCTCAAATGGGAGGGACCGAAGAGCCTAAAGCACCAGAGAAAGGTCACAAGCCGGTGCTACAGGGCGGTTAGGTGGGTGCAAATACGAGCACCTCTCAAAAACAGTACAACGTCCTTGTCACGGCCCACCGAACAACCCGACATGCCAGCAGGAAATGGCAGCCACATACACTTTTCAGGCAGATGGGGACCGCCCCTGATCCAGTAAAGCCTGCAGGAAGGTCACTATGTCAGAGACTGAACACTGCACCGGGTCCCGCCCTTTATCACGGCACCAGGTTGCAAAGGCTGCCCATTTGTTAGTATAAACAGCATGTGTGGACAGCACCCATGCACTTGCCATTGTATGCCCTACTGACCCAGTGTATTTGGAAAAAGTGGACCCCGGCCCTGCAAGGGCCAAATCCAAAGCTGGAGCCGGTCTGGGTTTGGGTGAAAGATCCGACCCCTCCAACAGTTTCCTTGACCTGGTCCCCCCTTGGTGGTTGATGTGAAAAACCAAAGTGGTGTTGCCTGACCTCACCAGCACATGCTTCCCCCCCAAGCCTGGAAGAAAGCTACGAAGAGCCAGAAGCACAGCCTGTAATTCCAGGACATTGATGTCTTCCCTGCTCTGCCACTGGGACCACGTCCTCTGTGCCATTTGACATCGCCAGATTGCACCCCAGCCCATGGAGGATCTATCCGTAAACACAACTTGCCAACGACGGGGGAGGAACCGAGCGGGACCCCTGTTGCCAACCTCACCCTCCATTGGGACAGAGACTGAAGACACTGAGGCCCCAGCCGAAGTCGTCTGAGACGATGAGTGTTCCTTGCGGAGTCCAGATTCCAGCCGTTCAACCACATCTGGAGGAGCCGCAATGACAGCAGCCCTAGGGGCAGTACGGCGGATGCAGCTGTAAGCATGCCCAGATGCCAAAGATATGGCACAAAATGCAGTGCCATGCCGCGGAATATATATTACAAATGATAATCCCTGTTCACCAACATCAGCATCTTAAACAAGTCTTTAAAAAAATTTTTATTTGGTTTACAACAATATATAATTTCATTGTTTTTGAATTTAATCAAATTGAATACAGACTCCTACTTTAAGCAACTCTCAGAAGCCCCCTGCAATCTTTTCTAAACAAAAGGTCCTGTAACAAAATCCAGGGGGAGGTGAGCTACCGCCGCTCCACTTGTAACTCAGACCTTCTCTGGGAGTGTTTTCCAAATTTCCAAACTATGACAGCAAAAGTTCATGCCACACTTCATAAAGCTTTTATGGACTATCTCTGAGACGGATGTGCAGATAGTGATTTACTTCAACTCAAACTAAGTTTTTACCAGGACTGAGTATGTATGGTTAAAAAGATCCCTTAATGAAAACATCCAGATTTGCTGCTAAAGATACAGTTGTCACAACTTAAGGTTAAAACCTCTTTGAAATAAATTAATGCTAAATCTGCATGGTTTTGCCATTTTTTTTTTGATGTCTCACAAAACCTGATGTGAACAGAAGAAGAATGCAAACAGGTTTGGATCCATGGATATAATTATTATAAGGTTGCCAGCTTGACAGGCACAGCTACTTTGCCACATTTTAATTTTTTTTCTTATAGCCATTAAACAGTTGACAGAGGAAACATGTTTATTTAACGTGGGTGCAACTGCAAAGGTTTTTTATAGACTATAAATGCTTTACCACTCAAGAGAACATAGGGCCATAAATTAGAAAATTAAAGCCCGGAATGTAATTTAAAATAACACTTTTTTAGATGCAGCCAGAAAATAGTGAGAGATAAAAACCCGGTCCAAACTTAATAAAAAAGCGGCAACTCAAGTTCCAAAGCCAGGGGGAGGATCGATCATACTTCGGGCTTGTGCTGCAGCCTGGGGCGTGTTTTTACTGATAGTGGGGCAGAATGAAGCCAATAAAAGAAAACATCACACCATCTGTACTAACAAAATGCTGACTATTAAAAAAAAGAGAGAGAGCACGAAAGAATAATGAACCCAAAGAAAATGTAAATTATCAGGACTGGGTGCCTTTTGCAGAAAGAATTTTTAAAAATCTGAAAAAAATGGAACAAAAGAATCAATTTGCAGCAAAGCCTTTATAGGGCGAAGACAGCTGCAGAACTAAAGTGCCCAACCTTTTCCTCCAAGCACTTCTATATTTTAGGCTTGTGAACACTATAAAAGATGCAAAAAAAAAAAAAACACTGTTAAAAACATTTAAGAGTTTCAGTCTTTTTGGAGAACATTTTGCATTCTACTTGCTAAGTAACTGCTTGCATGATTGGAAAATTTGCCCTGTGGTGCCCATGCTGTTTAATGCATTTCTATTAACATATGTTCCAATTCAGGTCGATCACACAGATAAGTGGTAATGGGCCAAACCGGCCGCTTAAACAGGCACGAGAAGTAAATACACTAAAAGCATTTTTTATTAGGAAAAACCGTCTGATGCGCTCGAGAATTGAAAATGTGCGGTGGTCTGCGGCAAACAGAGTTATCTCTAAGATGTTTTGGCTACAAAAAGGTTACGTAGACGAACTTACATTCATGCAATCAATCACCACGATCAACATCATCATCTGTGGTACGAACAACCATGCCCTCTGAAGTGAAACTGCACTCAGTCAGCCTTATACAATAGATGACATTGATGAATGGACCAGCAGATTGGGAAATGAGACAAAAGGAAAAACATTAAATAAAACCCATTGTCGTTTGTAGAGTTTTCTTGTCTATAGGAGTGGAAATGAATAGAAAAAGGCGGGGCTGTCAGTCGAAGATGTAGAAGATGGACATTACAATCCCATACCAGCACAGAGCAGCGCGGCAATCTGACAACTTCTGGAAACAATTTCATCTTGAAAGGCATCCCATCTGCAATCTTGTCAGGAAGCCTATGGGGAGGCCTTCTTTGCTGCTTCCCCTCGTTTGGGGTAATATCAAAATAGCCGTGCTTCAACTTCAGAGCAGTCATCTTCGAAACTAAATAACATGCGAGATAAGTGAGTCTACCTGACAGCTTTTAACAAATGATCGTATCGTTGTTTAACCGTGGCTTGCCATGCATTCCTGAGAAGCCGTATTCACCAGACTATCAGTACTTGGAAGGACTTGACAGAGAAGAATAGTAATTCCTGCAGTGATTCTGGGGAACGTATAAGTAAGTGCAGCGCACTATGGGAGCAAATAGTGTATAAATCAGCACTTCCAGTCGTTATTGTACTAATTTCTCACACCTGCCCCTGGGAAGCTTTTTGATTAGCAGCTTCACAGCTGTTGCTCCACTTGGAGCAGTTTATTTCCATAAGTGATTGCTGATAAATTCTCCTGAGACTGATGCAGAGCTCCTCTGAGATGTAAATTTGGGACTTACAGGGCAAGGATGTGATCAGATTTGAGGGGTGGATCTTTGTTCTTGTGTGCTCATCACTGATGGGAGATAGTCTGATGGCTTCTTCTGTTTCTGAACACATTTGAATAAATAAGCGGCGACACTTTGTCATGGCGAAAATTATACTATACCGGTCTATGTTGACAAATGTGACCTTGTGCGTATAGGGATCCAAGTCCAATATGTCAAATAACTTTATTACAGTCATTGCTTGGACTTTAAATTAACTTTCCCATCCAATCGAATGCATCACCCTTCATACTGATAGACCATCTGGGTAAAAATGTGTGAGAGCCTTAAAATGAATTGTTGGACTTGGTGACCTAAAAATTGTATTTGGTTCAGCATGAGCGGTTAATTTCTTTATCTCAGTCTAGAGATTTGGTTATTAGATGAGTTGCTCCTACACTTAACAGGTAGATTCTTTGGTTTTTCGGACTGTAATGTAATATTTAAATCCCAGGGAAACAGGTTTAGACCATGGTTTCCTAAAAATTAGGGGCATATTTATACATAGAGTTCAAAGGATTTCTGGTTTAATTCTAAAAATCAGAAAAGGTTTTCCCCTTGGTGAACGATTTAGTTTAAAACACCCCCAAAAAAACAGACTACAAAACTGCTACCCAGTGTGCAACCTTCAAATTCAAGAGTTTTTGATTATGAATTACAAATGATCAAATATTGCTAAACAATATTAAAATAGCATTGGATCCTCTCAAAGGTTAAGGCAAAGACACACTATCTAATTCTTTCCTGACACACAAGGCATCTGTATTGATTACCCAACATACATAATAAAATATGAAAGTCTGTGTCACCCATATTGCCTTTTTACTTAGAGAAAAAACATCTTTATACTTTTGAGCTCCTGCAATGGTTCAGTGAACTTTTTTTCTAATGCTTTATTGTTTATGTACTTTACATTTGACCTTGCAAACCACATTTGCACTAACTGGATGGGTAATGATCATAAGCACAAAAGCAGTGTACTATTGATAAGTTTATGTTGCAATTTGGCTGTTTACCATTTGTGAAATTAGCTGTAAAGTGAAAGCGTTGTACGGTGATGGACGATAAGAAGAGACGACTTTTAAGGCCTCAGATTCAACTGCAATATAAAAATATTTTGCATAATCATTTAAAAACAAGGCCTTAATATGGAGGCAAGTCTTTTATGTTTATTGTCAACAGATATTGCAGAAAAACCAAAAGGAAGAAATGATTTACCCTTTCTACATTTTCGGCTCGTGTGCCACAGAACTTCATTATCCTCCGAAACCATTAAAACCGCATGAAAACAGCCACAGCAGTGCAGTAGGTGTCACGTTCCTTCATTAACTCGGAGAATAAAGTTTGTTATGCAGTCCTAGGTTGTTTATATGAGACGGTGGATGCGCTGAATGTGACCTTGTGCTCGTTGATACTGTCACCTGCATATTAAACCATTTAAAATGATCTCAGTTTGACCCATACGCTGCAGCACTCTAATGGTCAGTTCTTTATGAAATAACAAGTAAAAATAAATAAAATATGTTGCTGTGTTGCTTTCTCTTTTTGGAGTATTACTTTATGATATTCTAAAAAGAGAAAGTTATCAGCTAACGATGCTTTTTCACGAAACAACTGTTACTGCATACGCCTCTAGTTGGATGTGTTCCCTCACCACTTATTTTTGATGATATTAAAAAAGAAAAATGGATGCTTTCTTGAGACTGCAAACAGTCCTTAGTAGCTGCAGCCACATTTCTCAGGGGTCTGCGTTTCATTCTAATGGCTTTTAGAACACTGTTGTTCTCCGACAACAATTCCCCAACGTCAAATCAATTTTAATTTAGGAGCGGCCAGGCCATGTAACCGAATGCATCTTAGATTCTCGAAGAGATACAATGATGTAGTTTTAATGCTTGAAAATTGCTTTTAAGAAATTCCCCTTTCTTTAGAACAGAAGTTTTCCCATTATTGTGGCATTCAAGTGCAAACAGATCTAATGAAAGTGACAGTGTGCTCAGTGTAGAGTCATTTGGGGATTAAGCATTTTCTTTCAACAACCAGATTTCTTTTAGCGGAGTAGTGTTTATAGAAGGGTTATAAAACACTGAAGGCTGAAAGCCTTGTTTTAAATGTTGAAAAAAGGAAACAGTAGATTGGTTGAGAGTTACTAAAGCGATGGCTTACAAGGTCATCAGCAGAGATGAGGATATTTAGAGAAAACCCTCAAAGACATTTAAATGTGGGATTGAGGATAATTCAAACTTCACGTAGAAGAATGTACTTGGTTTTTGATATTTTTAAATTAAATTGAAAATATCAGTCATATCAGAACAAAAAAACATAACGCGGTAATAAACTCACTTTTCCCCACTGTAGCGTGCATGAATATACTGCATGTATTCTCCTCTGGAGAACAAAACCTGCTAGAAACAGACCAGTGAAGGTGTGTGCCCTGAGTCATTGTGTTAAATGTAACCATCAGTTCATATCTGACCTGCTTGAGAGGTTGAGCAGTTCGTGCTTGTCCGAGACCATGGACTTGTCCTCCAGCTCCCACAACAACACACTGATGAGGTGGGAGTTTTTGATGACTATGGGCACCTCCTCGAACATGTTTTCAAACCCAACACTGGCCTTCTTCAAGCTGTAGGAACAGAACAGCAAAAATCACATGTTACAATCGCATCACATTGGTAGACTGTGCCAAAGTAAGAGTCAGGTTGCTGTTCTTCATGTTCACTGAGATCAGAATCATAGGTGGCTAACATGATATCACTGGTAGGCCTGTCACAATAAACGATATATCAATTAATTGTACGATAATTAAAATGAGTTCGATCATTTTCACTTATCGGCTTTATCGTTTTTACCAGCCTTTTCTTATTTCGACACTGGATGGCAAAAAGGCTCAACTCCGGTGCTCTCCACTCGCGCCTCCCTTTCTCATTTTCTCAGCGTGGGGAGGAGTTAACTAATAAATCAGTGCGGTGCACTATTTTGTACTTCTCCAGCGTTTTAGCTCAAGTAGCACGCTTAAGAAACACTAGCTGATATCGGCCGGTGTTTCGTCGAGTCGCGTTTCGTGCTTATGAATCTCAGGTGCGTGTGCTCGCCTAAAGGTTAAATCTCGAACATGCTCTCAACTCTGACAAACATCTCGCTCAGCTCACTCTCCTTGCGCTCGGCTCTGTGTCTGTCCCTTTGAGCGAGCGTGCGCACCTGAGATTCATACGCACACGCTCACAAATATTGCTCGTTCAGATAGCTCCGTGCCTGCAAACCTGGTGGCACAAATACTCACGCAATGCATACGCGGTAAAACGGTAGCAAGGAAGAGCGGCAACACAACCAACTTGTACATGCACCTAAAGAGCAACCATCCAATTCAGTTTTCTCAGCTGGGCAAAAAATGTAGGCTGTCTCAGTCTTCAAGTTCCCGACAGTCCACTATCAGTGAAGCAATTTATCGACAGGAAACATACAAAAAGGACGGCGCAAAGTGGTGCGCGCTCACAGACAGTGTAGTTCGCTTAATTGCTACAGAAATGCTGCCTTTTAATATTATTGAAAAGCCTTCATTTCGAAAATTGTTGCAAACGTTTGACAGACAGTGCGAAATCCCCAGGAAACATACATATCACAAACGGCGATTGGCATAAATCACTTTTTTGGCTGAATGTAGTGATTTTCATTTTGTTTTAATTTTTAGTTTTAATTCAAGTGCATTTTTTGTTAACAGACACTGAGAGTCCATTTATTTATGTTTTTGGTGGTTTGGTTTTTTTATTTTTTTATTTACCAGTTTCAGATTTATGTGTTCAAATGAAAATAAAAATTTATTGATCTATGGAAATAGTTGCAATATTATGTCATTATCATATCAATTTAAAGTGGCCTCCAAAAATAACGTTTATCGCAATAATTTCTGAGACAATTAATTGTTCAGCAATATTTGTTATTGTGACAGGCCTAATCACTGGTAGGAATACATGCCCTTTATTAGTAAACCCGTGTTTGATCAGGACACCCGTCTAAGGTTGTCTACAAACAGCCATGACAAAAGAAAGCACACCGCCTGGGTTGTTGGGTTTCAAGAATTTTAAAGACATTAGTTTGAAATTGGATCGTTTCCATAAAAACTTTCTAATAGAGCCTTTTCTCAACTGAAGTACATTTGCAGTGATTTCATAAAATCTAGCCTTTTATGGCAGAAAAAAGTCATGTTTTGTAATTTTGCTTCCCATCTGAGAATTGTATCTTATCACCCAAAAAAATGGAGAATAAACAAACTGTATGCATTCTGCATTTTGATTTAAATGGCACGGACGGGGATGGATGGCTGGATGACAGAAAAAAACAGGATGGATTGATGAATGAGTGGATGGATGCATTAGAGAAACCAATGGATGGATCAATCTAGGCACAGATGGATGGAAGGTTATAATAAATAGTATTTAGACAAAAAGACAGTGAGTGGGTCTTATCCCAAACTATCCAGGCCTGGAGATTTTTCATGGTTTTCCAGTCTGTATTTGAACTGACAATAACTGACTGACTGTTACAGTCTACACCGGTACGCTTACATATTGCACATGCTACAAACAAATGTTTGACATTTGACACTTGCTCCAGGATCGATGCACATAACTGCATTATTCCACCTTGTCTACAGAAGCACAGAACAGCAGATCTGTGCCACAAATATGGAGGAGAGGAAAGATTTAATTCCTTTAAGATATTATATTGATCTAAAAGTGTTTGCATTGTAAGTAGAGCATCACCTCAGGCAAACAAGCGATGAGACGCTGACGCACAAAGTGGACTTTTTGCCTCAAGCTCAGAACAGAGGACCAATCGTCTCAGAATAAATTATAAGAGTCTGTATGGAAAAATCCATAGTTATATAAATACTGCTTAGTAATTTGACACAATTATCAATCTGGAGTACTTTAAAAGTATTTGCTGCATAATGTGACCTTTCCAAATGTCTGCAGCATGACATCAAATGCTGCCCACTAGGAAACAGGGGGACAGTGCACTGTACCAAAGGCAGGACAAATTATTCAACCGTACTGGACATTGGCACACTTAATGTCAACCTCTCTGAAAGTTGGGCCCCACTGGATAAAGTCAAAGGTTCCCTCCACAGGCGGACTAATTTGATGCTTTAGATTGTGTGCTGAAGTGGACACTATTGACCACTGCCTGTATAGCCCAGTGGAGCTAACGGGAGGTTCAAAGGGGTTTATCCACTCAACTCCCATCTCTCAGAGGCTTTCCTTTTAAAAACGCCAACATATGCAAGCTTATATAACAAAATCAAATATAGATCGGAAAGATAAAGAGTGGGCTTTTTGTGGACTGTAAGTGAGAGTAGGGAGGATGTTTTTAAAGTCAACACTGTTTTAGGGAAATAAAGTAAAAAAATATATATATATATTAAGTCTGGTTGATTTGAAAATAAAATTATGCTAGTTTAATTTTGCATTGAAATCTTCCCACACCGTCCTGTTCTTATCATTAGCTTGTTGAAAGCACTGATGACCACAATTCGTAGGTATAATAAATCAAAGGAACTAATGAAAGGCTGCAGAAACAGATTCGCAACTCCCAGCCAAACACTGAGTCAAATACAGATTTGGGGGTTTACAAAGCAAAACCTGTAAAAATTAATGAAAAAAACCCACTAAAATAGCAAATAGGCCTAACATAACACTGTCTAAAAATCCCTCCGTTCATAAATACACTTTGTAGGAGTCAGTATTCAAATCAGAGTGTTTTGAACGGTCCGCCACCTAATGCCACTGGGAGTTATTATTGGACAGATAACGCTTGGAGTCGTCTGAATAATGTGCGTTGTGTCCTCGCGTGCGTTTATGTCTATCAGAGTGGCTTCACTCGGACTGCTCCGAAACGCCAGGAAAACAGTCCCCTCATTACGTTCTTTTTTAGCCGCAATTTAAAAGCAATTACGATAAGCCTTGAGGTCAGAAAAAGCGTAAACACGGAACATTTGTTTGACGGGCAAGGGCGAGCTGATAAATCATCATCATCATCATCAGCATCCATCTCCAACTGCCAGTAAATGAGTCCCCCGTGGAAGTGCGGGGCTGCATTTGCTTCCACCGAATAAACAGAATCGAGAAAGGGCGAAAAAGAAGCAGTTTTAATTCTGCATCTCTGTAGGCAATGTTTCTCCATGTGTAGAGAGGAAAACAGACAAACAATATTCAGGACAAGTGGGTTGTTGGCTTGTGGACTACTTACCCCTCGGGTGTGAAGTCCTTCTCCTTGCAGATCTCCATGAGTTTCGGGGTAAGTCTGTAGGCTTTGAGGGACAGGGAGCCTTGGGCTGTTTTTATAGGATCTACAATCAAAAAGAGGGATAAACTTCTTAAATGCCAAGGTTTATCAGATGCATTCATGAGAATATCTAAGCATTATTCCAGTAAAGGTTCAACGCTTTTAACAGTCCAGTCAATTTCTTCTTTACCACATATTCTCAATTAAATCACAAAGATTTTGCTACAATAATCAATGCGTGAATTAAATTGACCCCCCCCTCCCAAAAAAAGGCAAGTATCATGTATTTAAAATTACTCTGGGATCAATATATTTTTACTATTATTTGTTTTTTGATTTAGCATAAAATGTTTTAGGATATTAGGATGTCCTGGTAAAGTAATTAACAATATACGTGGCAAATATTTTTATTAATTTGTTTTTTTGCCAAAGTACATGGAAGTTTTTTAGTAAAACGCAAAAGTTGATTAAAAATCTTGACTAATTAGTCACAATCTGGGTTCCATCCAATGAATTTACATTAGAAAAAAACAGAATACTGTTGAGTATTCATGGCAACTAATAATTATTTTGAGTCTCTGCATACAACTCAGGACTTGCAAACCTGACCTTGTTTTGTGTACAGCCATGTTGTTCAAGCACGGGGTCATTTATTAACTGTTCTCACAGATTCAAAAGTATTTATTTTACCAAAACTTCTTCATTTGCAATACTGAGTGTTCCACTGGACCCGAGGGAGTCAATGACTCGATGAAATCGGCTGGGGTTCCTTATATTAGAAACTTTTTGTAATGATGTATCTATGATTTTAATGGATTTTCTTGTATATATAAATAAACTGATTCTTGATCTGCTCCAACTTTTGTTGATCGGGGAAACTTTGCTGAAGAGCCATCAGTTGTCGAAAAAATCTGAAGGCACTAAACCCACTGAACACACTGTTCAATAAAATATTACAAAATAAGGCCAATAGAGCAAAACTACCATCTTCAGTTCTTGACAGAACAAGGGCATATCTGCAAACTGAGAGTTGAATGCGGATTCTAGCTGAAAGTATGATGACACCTTAATTGTTCAAAAACCGGGTATTTTGATTCGCAACTCCTTTCATTACTTATAAGATTTTCGGACGTGGTTTTTCGCAAATTACTTTGCAACGGATTCTCACCTGTAAAAGAAAAGTAATACCACACCTCCCGAGATGGGGCCGCACGTTTTGATATATAGTTTGTGGGGGTTGCCCGGATCGGGCCGCATTAATTCTAAATTTAGAAGTGAGTAATAATAGATGCCTCCATTCTATCGCAATGCACTGCCTGCTTTCCTATGGCAGGTACCTAATAATGACAGCGATAATAAAGCTCACAAAAAGAGCTGTGGAGAATGTCAAATTAAAACAGAAACCAAACAAAGGGTTTGACATTCAAAATCAACATCCCCAGATTTTAGGCAGCAGCATCAACTTTCTATTTTCCTGATATCAAACATCCCTACCTTGCATTGGACTTGGAGATTTACGGCTCAGATACAGCGCTTAGCCATGGAAGCTAATTATAAGAACAGCTATACGCTTTGCCCATGAGCTAAACCAAAGGCAACTTGAAGTTTGCAAGTCTGTACTTGTTGATCGTGCAAAAAAAGTTCAACATTTGTGAATCAAGCAATCCAAGAATCTTTTTCTTGTCAATTGCCCTGAGACGACAAGTGTTGTCAATTGCCGTTATATAAATAACCTGAACTGCACCCCTTACCTTCAGCCTCCACCAATCCTGCTTTGTTTTTCTTTGATTTTACCGTTGCTTTCTCTTTATGTCACATACTGTGGTATCTTAGCACAGATAATGTTTATCTTTACATAAAAGCCTGTAAAACATATTTTTGTTAAAAACCTTTCGTGGAAGTTCCATGTTTTTTTTTTTCCATTAGAGTAAATGTTAAATAAACTGATCCAATACATTTGATTAAGTAAATCTAAGATGGTTGAAATATGTCAGCTAATAAACCAATACATAGTGAAAGTTCAAGAATCTAACCATGTTCTGAAGATGCCCTTTAACTAAAAGCCTAATGATTAAGTTTTATAGGCTCGCTTTATAACTCCCCGACCATTAAACAAGTTTAACTACTGGATCTGCAAATGGAACTTAATGACATGACAATAATAATCAAGGATTTGATTCCGTTAATGAAACACAAAGGTTTGTATCTGCCCTCTGTCCCCAACACCATCAGGCAGACATTATAATCGCTCCAACCCAGGAAGCATTCTGTTCTCGCTGACGGTAAAAGTGGTTCATTGAAGAGTGATTTCTAGATGCTGCTAACTTGCTTGTGACACAGTACAAGAAAAAAAGTCTTGAGGCGCCAATCATATCTAAAGTTTTCTTCCAAGACATGAAACTTTTTACATTTTAATGGAAGAATATGTTGCCTTGCAGAAGTTGACGCAGTGTTTCATAAGTTGGCATACTTTTTCATTTTATACCAATGGACAAATAACCAGCTTAAGTGCATGTTATTGGAATTATAAATTATAGGCTAAAACAAATGCTTAATTTTAAAGCCGTGGCAGGAATTAAAGTTCCACCCCCAACAACAATAACAACAAATAACACAAAATGAATATAATCAATTGTTTTCATTATGCTAAAGACCCAACGCAACTCTGGAGGGGCTGCACATAGAAATACCCTAGGTAGAAGACTAATCTATAGACAGGAAAGACGATTGTGGCATTCAGTGTGGCATTTATAGCAAATTGAGAGAGGAAAGTTATTGTTGACAACTCCGTAAGAAGTTCAATTTGCAGAGTTCACTGGATGCCCTACTGGAGACACAATAGTAAACTGAACAAAGGGCTCAAATCAGATAAGACCACAACTGACCTTTTGCCTAATAAGGTTTTTGGTGGAAAAAGTGTATCCGCTTTAACAGTCTCCCAACTAATGGGCATACTTTTCATCAGCAGAAACAAAATAGAGCAATAGAGTAGTTCACAGTTTTTAACATAAGTAGTCAGCCACTGATTGTGCAAGAGACAAAATGAGAAGGAAAAGGAAAAAAACATCCACAAAATCATATAGTAGGATCTTCCCGAGTTTTGGCACATTCCTCCATGTAGGTCTTCTCTAGGGCAGTGATGTTTTGATGCTGCCTCTGGGTAACACAGACTGAACTCCCTTCACAAAATCTCTATGGGTTGAGGTCTAAAGACTGGCTAATTCAGTAGAGGTCTTTGAAATGCTATTTACAGAGCCAATCCTTTATTACCCCAGCAGTGCGTTTGGTATCACTGTCATGCTGGCAGACACAAACAGGTTCCATATTCAGTGCTGGCATAGATTGAAGGTTGTTTTGGCTTAAAATCTTATGATAAGCAACTCTATTCATGCTTTTTTCATCTTTCAATGTAAGAGAATGTAGAGAATTAGTAGCTGATTAAACACATTTTTTCCCCTCTGTAGATGACAAAAAAGTTTTTTTGTTTTGTTTTTTTAAACTAATCCACTGATCTGTGAATTCGAGCAATTCGCAAAACATGGATGGTGAGTCTCTCGGCTGTTTTCTCTGGATCTTTCTCTACTTATTTGGTGCTTTAGTCAAAATGTTTTTTTTTAAGTAATAAAAAAAGATTTTACTATGCTCCAAACATCCGTATTGTCAGATTTTATTTAGATAAAAACGCATATAATCCATACTCCATTCAGCCCCTCTAAAGGACAATATTAAAAATGAAGGAAAATCAGACTTAAATCAGAACTTTAGAAATCTTGAAAAACTGCTGATAGGAAAATATAAAAATAATAAAATCAGGTCTTTCTGCTTAGACACAATCAAATCTACAAACCACCTTAAATGGCTTTAAAATTAATTAAGAATAAAAAATAAAAATAAATCTCTACAATAATTATCTGGATAATTCATACAAACATTTTTCTATAGCCAGCATGTACAGTAAAAGATAGAACCCACTCCAACCAAGTGTGCTGAGAATGAGCAAGCTGCAATTTACCTAAAGTATAAGTGTTCTTTATTGACTTTCCAAAACTCAGCCGGGCCAAGCTATTCGCCGAGATTCACCGGTCAAAGAAAAGACTGACGGTGACAGCAAGCCTCAGCTGTTCCCTGGTGAGAGCAGGGATGGTCCACATGAGCATGGCTCCTTTAAATCCACAGGAAGTGTGCTGGCTAAATTAAAATACTGAGTGATCCTGATTGACTCTAAAGAGCCTCTTCAATTCAGACGCAAAGCCTTGATCTTTTTTTGCTAACAAAGGAGCGCTTCTTCCCATGTGATGCGCAGATAATTTTATGCATTAGTCCTGCTGGTCAGTATTCAACAAAAACAGACAGCACTTGTATGATCAGCAAATGCCAAGAAGAGACTCAGATCACGACAAAGAGTACAGAATGAAATCTGAAGATGCAGGTTGTTTCTATATTATGCAAATTAGATAGAGAAATCTTGCTTAACTGCTCACCTAAATCAAGTAAGTTTATGTTAAAAGTGATTTCCATGTAATGATTATAATTTAGTTTAAAGATTCTGACTTAAACGTACTCCTGAATGTTGCCAATTTTACTGACAATGTTAGTGACGTCAGTAATAATGACCAAACCATGAGACATACAGGGGTTAGACAATGAAACTGAATATTTTATTATTAATTTTAAAGCCATTTAAGGTGGGGTTTTTTCAGACTACAATAATTTATTAGCATGCTGTAGGCCCTCCTTTTACAGTGTCATTTTGTATTGGTAATGACATATACAAGTCCTGCACAGTTGTCAGAGGGATTTTAAGCCATTCTACCTTGCAGGATAGTGGCGAGGTGACGACGTGATTCTAGTGGAGGAAAATGTTTCCTGACTCGCTCCTTCAAAACACTCTAAAGTGGCTCAATAATATTTAGATCTGGTGACTGTGCCGGCCATGGGAGATGTTCAACTTCACTTTCATGTTTATCAAACCAATCTTTCACCACACTTGCTGTTTGTATTGGTGAATTGTCATCCTGATACACGGCACCGTCTTCAGAATGCAATGTTGAGACATTGGATGCACGTGGTGCTCCAGAATGGTTCAGTAGTCCTTGGCAGTGACGCGGCCATCTAGCACAAGTATTGAGCCAAGGGAATGCCACAATATGGCAGCCCAAACCATCACTGATCCACCCCCATGCTTCACTCTAGGAATGCAACAGTCTGGATGGTACGCTTCTTTGGGGCTTATCCACACAGTAACTCGCCCGTATGTGGGGGAAACAGTAAAGGGGGACTCATCAGAGAACAATACATGTTTGACATTGTCCACAGCCCAAGATTTGTGCGCCTTTCACCATTGAAACCGACAATTGGCATTGGCACGAGTGACCAAAGGTCTGGCTATAGCAGCCTGATCGTGTATATTGACCCTGTGAAGCTCCTTATGTACAGTTTTGCTGGAAACAGGAGGGTTGAGGTGCACATTTAATTCTGCCGTTATTTGTGCAGCTGTGGTTTTATGACTTTTGGATACAATCCGGGTTAGCACCCAAACCTTTCAGACAGCTTCCTCTTGCATCCACAGTACATCCTTTTGGACGTGGTTCGTTGTCTTTCGGTTGTATGCTGACATTACCCTGGGTACTGTGGCTCTTGATCCATCACAAAGACTTGCTGTCTTGGTCACAGATGCGCCAGCAGGACTTGCACCAACAATTTGTCCTGTTATGTCACCCATAATGTTGAGTCCATTACAATATTTTGAGCAAAACTGTGCTCTTACCCTGCTAATTGGACCTTCACTCTGCTTTTACTGGTGCAATGTGCAATTAATGATAATTGGCCGCCAGGCTGGTCCAATTTACCCATAAAACCTCCCACACTAAAATCACAGGTGTTTCAGTTACATAGTCCAACCCCGGTATTTAGATTTATTAAATACAGAGTGATGCTTACCATTAACCATTTAAATAGAGTCAAATAAAATCTTAAATTGAGTTTGTCCGGAAATTAAAATATTACATAAAAAAAAAAAAAAGTAAATTACACAAATAGATTTTGACTATTTAACAATTTTCCCAAATCTGAGGAAGACTGTTGACATAATGGAAAGTTGGGTGGAAGGAAAAAAAATTTGAATAAAAGATGAAATAGCAACAACGTAACTGCACCTGAGACGATAGTGAATTTTAAAGTAAAGGACACGCAAATAGGGATACAGCTGTCACATTTCTTGTGTTCAGCCACTCTAGATCAAGAGACAACTTCAGAAGCATCTTATCCAGACTTTTAAGCTCCGGAGCAAGGTTTCCATAGCGAGCGGCAATTTGTTGAGCCATGTCACAGACAGGTGTGTTTTACATTTTATCAAGTCCAAAAATCAGCGCAGTCTTTTAAAAGGAGAGCTTTTCATGCTTCATAGTTGCAATCACCGTTTCAGAAACTTCCCAAACTGCTTTAATGTACAATGGACAGCGCTTCAGTGTCCAGCAAGCTCCGTTGACCTTAACTCGGGGAGTATTTTCCCAAGAAAGATGAGAAACAAGATCCTTTGCAACACCTGAAAGATGGGGAAGATATTTAGAGGAACTAATCATTTTCCTAAAAGCTAATTATGTTCTACCTCTAACATAAACCTCCAATTACCCTCCTGTGTGTGTGTGGGTCTCTGCCAACCTTATATATTAACTAAACTGACATGTTCAACATATTTACCCAACAGGTTAAACAACCTATTGTACTGTACTCTCACACAGACACCAGTCAGAAGCTATTTACCCACTGGTCAGCTGGCTGGCTTGCTGATTGATTCTTTCATCGGTATAAAATGACCTGTGAGCTAATGACAAAGAGAAAAAAATAAATAAAATGAAATCAATTTTTGCTTCCCCTTTGACTTTAAGCAGAGATAATGTAAATTCCTTTGGGGTGCTTTGATCCGTTAAGTGCTGCATTATTGATTGACATTAGCAGGAGGCCTCTTTAGAATGAGAAAAGGATCTACTGCTCTGCTGCCAGAGCCACCAGCTGGCATGAACAGGAACAGACTTACTGTTAAAAATATTCTCCTCATCCATCTTTTGTTTTAATATAGTAGGGGAAAGAAAACCCGAAAAGAAAAAGGTAGAACCTGACAGACTGCGCTCACCCCCACTGAACCGGTGGTGAAACTCAAAGCAGCCTTTTTTTAAAAGAAAAAAAATGGCAGGTTTGTTTTTTGTCTTCCTTGAAAAGTGAGCAGACAAAACCTGAACTGTTTTAATCAAAGATTTCAACTCTGTTTGCTTCCCGTGTCATAGTGAATATGTTCTCTTAGGTCATAGATTTGAAGGAAATATATATCAAGAGAAACAGAATTCCATATAAAAATGAAAGCCTAGTTTCCGAATGCAGCAACATGTCTCTGACTATAAGAGTGTGACATCCGCATCCGGTCAAAAACGGCCAGCACTGGTTAATGTTTCATCTGATTAACTGCAGCCATCCGCGGGATTTATGTAAAAACACTCGTGTTGAACTAAGTCAGTTGGAGTGCTCATAAATTAACATTGAATTAGACATAGGGGATTTAAAACCAACACGCTTTACTGGTGAAAGGCTATAATTTCCTGTACTGTTGGCCTAAATACTGCTGTCTGTGGAGAATTAACATCCTCTGGAGTCGCATTGTCATGTGACAGTTACAAGCGGCTCTTAAAGATTTTCACAAAGCATTACACGGAAGCACATTATGTCTATTGGTGTCATGTT
>JAVLVB010000072.1:1308765-1319379 GCA_032876305.1 Orestias chungarensis | reverse complement strand
GGGTATTTCGTTATTGTAATTACTATGTCACTCATCTACTCCCCAGCAATTAATTTTCGAGTTCTTTCTGTCTCGTCATTGCTTTACAAAGACAGATTTGGTGTGTCTGTCAATTTTAATTTTTTTAAATGAACAGTTTTTTTTTTTTAGCTTCTGACCAGTTGACCTATCGGTCCTTTCTGAGTTTTAATTCCTCCATGTTTGCGTAGTGCACCACTGATAATGATCAGAATTGGGTGCAAGTGTGCAAAGGGTTCAAACTGACATAAGGTCGTTCTAAGGTTATATTTCAGCAAAATCTTAATCATTGTCTTGGGAAGACACAAAAAAAACTGAGTCATCTTGTCCAAAGAGAGGCGTCCTCCTCCCCTTCTCGACACCAGTCACAGATAAAGCGATATGTTGTGCGACTGGGACATATTTTATGCAGAAAGGTGCTCAGACAGAAATGCTGATATTTTTAACTAGTCCGTCCTGAAAACCTGTTTTTTGTGTTCCTGTGTGATATGGATATTTTTGAATAAGTGAGTAATCATGAATAGTTGTACAATTCTTCACAAAACAGCTACACATACTTGCCAACATTATTCCCTCCTCCTCCAAATCAGTAAATTAATTAGTGTCCGTCTCTGCCATGGCTTCTGCCGCCATGTTTTCGTTTGTCAGGAAAATGCATCTATAGGCTTAGCGGCTTAACGTCTGCTGAACGTGAGAGGGTGTCCCCAGTTGTTCTTTACCGTGTATAAAAAGTGCGAGTACGAATAGAATCAATATGGAAAAATTTGCAATGAATACGATTTGTAGGTCTTGTGGGTTTATTAGGAACTAATATTAGGAACTCCGAACCCTGTTGATTTTTTCTGGGAGTTACAGGTATGATACTGAGGCAGCAGACAACTAAGTTCTCTTGCTTAGTTTATTTAAAAAAGCCAAGCCTCTCTCTCAATTACGTCCATCATTGTACAAAAAGACAGTTGGAGAGACTGGAAGTCTGACCGGAGAAAACTATAAGTGGGGACAATTAACGCGCATCAAGCACATTTGCAGCGTCTGACCCTAAAAACTGCAAAAAATGTACATGTGTCCAACTTCAAGTGTTTGGTGCGTTTTGGACGCTCCAGACGGGTTAGTGTGAACCCAGCATTAGGTTTAAAGAAATTTTAGGGTTAGGAAGTGTAGGGGAGCTGCAGGTGGTCCCCTGCCCAGATGAGAGAATCTGTCAATGTGAGAAAAACTTGTTATGCAGACCAATGTTTGACCAACTTTCATACCACTCAGCAACTCCTGATCAGACTTGATAGAAAGCTGGATTAACGTATGCAAAACATTTCCTGAAAAAAACAATATTACTGTTACTGCAGTGCAAGGTGATTCAATAAAGTTTTTTTTTTTTTTGGTTTTAAATGTAAAAACATATATAAGGGTTGCGAAAATAAGTGTTTCTGCTTTACTTCTATTATATTTATAATTTCTGAGTGTCTGTATCTGCAACCCCTAAAAATCACATTCTTCTGACATATCGACAATCCAAAACAGAAAAAACAGATTAAAATCTTCAACAGATTGATATTCTAATGTTAAAATTAGTAACCATCTCTGTTTCTATTCTTAGAACTCTATGGATAAAAAGATCCCAAATCTGTCCTGAGGATATTTAATCATGTCTGACAATACATATTCTGCTGACTTTCATCAACTATCTTGCAGGAGCACAAATTAGCTGCCAAGCAGGGGATGAAAACATGTAGTTTTAGTGACTTTAACCAAGAGGTTAATGAAACTTTTTTCCCTTCATACATTTTTCCTATAAAATCAAGTTTGTCAGTCATACTGCAGACCCAAACTGGTGCTGACCTCTTCTTAAACTATTTCCACCAGCATGAACTTGTTACATTGGTGGTCATGTATGAATAGTTGCCTGACAAGTGCGCGCCACTTCAGTACATCTGACCTCTGTGTTTCTGCTCAATAACTTGGTCATATTTCCTTGCGATCAAATCGCATCAAACCCCTTTTTTCTTCTCTGTTTGTCAGATGATTTTAATTAAAATCCTTTAATGATTGGTTCTGCCATGGGTTCAATTCTATGTTTTGATTATGTTTTGGAGCTCTTTAAAACAGACCATCTCTTGTGATAAAGGCCAGTTTCAATGATTTGAACATTTTAACCTACAGTGTAGGGTCACTCACCATAGATCAGAACAACAGACTCCTCAATGGCGTGTTGGTAGCTGAACTGGGAGTCTAGCAGAGCTCGGCTGACGAAGGAGCCATAGTAGGTGGACTGGTACCAGCCCACATGCAGATGGTCAATGTTGACGTGACGCAGGGAACGCATCATCTCCATCTGGTACTGGACTAAAGGAAGAGAGAAAGAGAGAGGCGGAAACCGTGAGCGATGATGGGGAAACTTGGAGAAACAGAAGAAACTTTCCTGGAATTAGAAGTCCTTTTATTTGGATCTGTAATTATATTGCGGCCATCTGGAAGTGGACAAAACAGAAAGATAAGATGTGGAAAAGAAAAATATGGTGTAATGAACAAGCAGCTCAGATGTGAAGGACAAACATGTTAAAACTAGGACAACAAAAAGCTTCATCTTTTGTGAAACTGAGGTCTCATTCGTTGGGTTGGTAAACGCATTCTGTAGGCAAAAAAACAACAGCTGGACAGACACATAGGCATGCTTCAGCTTCTGGGCAAAAGGTTTGGTAACATTACAGAGAGTCTTTTCATTATGGTGGACACCTACCAGTTCCGAACACAAACACCCGTGCTCATTGGCTTTAAATAACAGCCAATACAAGCGAGCAAAACAGTATCTGTCGCAGGCTGGATGGAGCAGGTTGATAAATCAGGTCTTGATTGGGCAGCTGTGGCCCCTAACACCCAGTCTGTAGAGTATATCCCTATCCAGCCGAGGCTGTTAACAAGAACAAAGTGGAAGGGTGGAGGAAAAGGGAAGGTGAGACGCAGAGGGTAAAAGGAACAAAGACGGAGAGGAGCTGGAAGATGAGGGAGGTTTTAAAGAGTAGGAAAAAAAGATCAATGAAAGCAGAGATGGATAAAACAAATAAAAAAGGCAAAGACTGTTTTTTTATATTGACCTGAATCTAAAACCATAGATCATTTTATGCAAAGCAGGTAACATTTCGCTCAAAATAAATCCTTTTATTCCATCATTTGACAAAGCGCCATTTCCCAGGCTTGAAAATATGATTTTAAAGGAAAGCCATGGTGCTTAATTATGAAGGCTGCACCTTAATTTCTTCCCCACTCAAATGGATCTCCACCAAGCAAAGCATTTGTTTAAAGCTAAATCTCTGTCTTTTTGACCGAGCACAGTCTCCCCTTGCGCCACAACAATGCCACTCTGAAAAACAATCTCACAGGGACTGGAGGACGGGACAGGGACGGCCACGCATCGAGGCCCTTTTCATGAACTGTCCTGCAAGGGAGGGCTTGGTGCAACAATCAATCTGTTTAATCTGGCCTTTTATTTGGAGACTGACATGGTCCGGGAGACGAAAATAAGCGTGGTGAAAGGACAGAGGGATACAAGGCGAGGGCAGAGACGTAGGAGGACATGGCGTATGAGAGGCAGGGGAGAGTGTATTTCAAACCACAAGAGGCGTTGATGTCTTGAGAAATAGGTTTCGGTACTTAAAGCCTTTCATGTTGTGGACTTGATTAGCAAAGCAACTTTATATTATGAATATATCCAAGTGCAATAATATTCCTGAAGCTTCAAGTGTTCAAATGCAACTGCAATTGTAATTGGACATTTTGTTTAGACCTAAATAACAATAATATGATTTTAGGTATCATCTTTATCTTTTTTTTCTTCATTGTTGTATTATATAGAAGTCATGGGTAACAGTTTTGCCCAAACTGTTGCATAAAAAGTGATTTAAATGGTTAAACTCTATTACTGCTTTTCTTAGAAAAAATTTTCACTTTTAAAATTGGATTTCCAATAAAACTATAACTGGCGTCAAAGCTGTTAAAAACACAGAAAAATTTTCTTCGCCACATACGACGGAACAAGGCAGTGACAGTAGTGTTGGGTTCATTTTAAAAGGTAAAGAACATCTAGTACTAAGTGTAGTTGCTTTTAGACATTATGACCATCTAAGCAGGGCTTTTGAATACAAATTTGGGCTGACACCGAAGTAAAGGTAGATATATCGAGCTTCCCTACTTTTTAAAGATTTGTTGATCACTGTAACTACGTAAACAGAGTATTCATGCAAGTTGCTTAGTTGGTAATGCTAAATCAGTGAACATTTATTGACTATATGCAAGATAGAATAGCCTGCTTTGTCTCTTAACATTGCAGCTCAATAGGTTTCCAACATATACAGGGGGAAAAAATGTGTCTTCGCCAACGGTAGCTTTACAATATCATACATTTTTATGCAATAAAGCTTGTGTAGCCAACCTTTGTTTGATTTTTACTAACCTCCCAAAAAAAACAGCTCAGAGGAAATGCTGCTTTGTTTGACAATTTACAGGCTCAAAAATTAAACTTTTTTTCCCTGCATTGTTAAGCAGTTAAAAAAAGAAGTCAAATCAGATTTTTTTCGGCATCCATCCAATCTACTTGCAATCAGAACTAATCAGGCGAAAAGGTAGTGGATTGTATTAGCGGTGTTCTGAATTTGAGGAGAAGGAAGGAAAGAGCTGATAAAACAAATAGTAGTATTCCCACAGAGGAACAGGCTGTAGTTAAAACATGAAACGGAAAGGACAGAGCTAACAAAAACACAGCATGAAAACGTTAGAAGTGACAGACTGATGGTGGGTCTGCTGGAGAGGAGCCCCGACTCTGAGCAGGCTCGCGGCAGACTACAACAGAGCTCAGCAAATGAGGGGGCATCCTGCGTCCTAACCACCCCATTTGTCTCGTCACTTCTGCGCCTCTCAGTAGGAGTTTTTAACCCTCAGTTGCCACTGAAGCGTACACCTGGCCCGACACCCCATCATTAGCACGGAAATTGGGCACAAAATCCCAGACAGAAAGCAAAGCCTGGCTGTTTATAACCTTAACTCTAACAAGTAGAGCACTGGCTTATGTTTTCAGAAAACGTCCAAAATCATTACTTTACGGTTACAGTATTACTGCAAAGCTTTTTTGGGGGGTTGTTTGTTTTGGTAACTTGCACATTTTACAACATAAAATAATAAATAGAACGATGCTGGCTTTTCATTTTCCATCTGCAAGGCAAGCTGAAACACATATTTAGGTGTTGCTTGAGTACTCTCAAAGCACCACTCAGCACTAAAATTATTTTAGATAGGACTATATAACAGCAATTTAAGTTTTATAGAAGTAATGCTAGTCAATTTGAAGAAAGTTAAAACTACCAATTAAGGAGAAGTGTAATTTCCTACTAATTAACAAATCTATAGAGGACAGTTATTTAAAGTGTACTGAACGAACTTTAAATATTATATATGGCAAAACAGGGCACGGATATATAGAAAAATTTGAACCTCTGGCTTTACTTAGTAATATCTTATAGTAGAGCTCCAAGTATTGCAAAAACTGTATTGTTCTCTTTAACCAGCTGATCTATAGTCAGTAAGTATAAGTAACATTACGAAGTCTTGTCATTGCTTCATCAAGTGAATTCAAATAAAGAAACTGTGGTGCTTTATTTTATTATTTTTTTAAACATTCAAATGAAACTCTGGGCAGAAATACTTTAGAGTATCCTTGAGACGTAAAATCGTTGTTTTATTCTTTCAAGCTCTGACTTGAAATCTCAGAATCTGTTGTGAAGGGACACTGATCTGGCGAAGGATAAAAAACAACGTTTCAAAGGGCTGAAAATTCCACGGCTCAGAAAAAGCACCGCTAAAGATGACTATGAATTCGAGGACAAACTAATATGCATCCACGCTGCCATAAACAACTTGATCAGAAAGACGTTGCTCGCTCCTTATTGAGATGAAGAAATCGGAACATTTCTGTAGCGGTCTATGATGAAGTACACAGCGAGTCTTACAGGGTAGAATCTCGCTGAGCACCACTGATCACATCAGAGGCAAATTGAAAATGGTGCCTATAGCCTTGGGTTGCAGTCATGAGATGCAAAAACCTTGATTTATATCCAATTACACACCAGCCATGAGATCTTCACTACTGGAGGTGAGCACAGATTATTAAAATGCATGCTGGCACTGTATCAGACAAGAGGACATATTACTTTTTTAGTTTGAATTTCAACCCAACATAAATAAAATAGAAAGAGTCTACCAAAGGAATCATGGTGTTATAATGTTGCATACTGGGTTCCCCGTTAGAGGTTGGTCACATGCTAGTTGCAATTCAGTTTACTTAACAATCTTTAGGTCAGGATTCAATTACAATGCAATATAATTCAACATTCCAATAAATACTTTGACATTGCAAATTATAGTAATAACTTATAAGCAAATATTGAATTATTTAGAGTAAAGATAATTAGGTTCAAGTATTTGACCCTTTAAATATGGCATTCAGAAGAAATAAGTGTTCAAAATGTTGGAAGTGTTGGCGGTGCTCGCCAGCGTGTTGGTCACCACTCCATGAACACTCTTAATAGGAGATTGAATGGATTTACGGAGTGTTTTGATTTATAATTAATAGAAAAAAAAAAACTAAAAAATACATTGCATCGATATTGTTACACAGCCCTGCTTGTGGCAAGCTGAAATAGCAAAACACTGGTCAGATGGGAATCCCAAATGAATCAGATATCAAAGGAAGGAGTTGGACTAGGTTTATAAAGACACACGCCGACTATTACACTGAGCATAAATCTGTGTTTGTGTTTTCTCTCTACCTGGTGAGGGCAGAGCAACAGGATCAAACAGAGCAGGCTGACAGGAGCCCTGAGGTGCCTTGGGATAAGACTTTGCAGCAGATATCTGGGCCACTGCCATTCTTAAGACGGCAAGTTTGGCAAAAACACACAACCTAAGTAATGTTTCTGACTGAGTACAACTATTTTTATCTTCAAAACAATTTAAGCCAGGACATGTTTTCTTTCTGTTTGGAAGCGAGAACAGACAGGAAGGCAGGGCCGCCAGACAACAGTAAACATGCAAGAAAGATTTGAAGAACTCAAAAAAATAATTCAAGATGTCCATACCGTACAGAGATTCTAGTTTTGCCCCTAGTATACAAGTGGAGGTCTAATGGGGTCCATGTAACTCAACAGTAAGTCATTGTTAAATATAGGAGTTCAAAAGTGTGCAGTGAGTTATGTGACCAATGTTGAAAGCGGGGCTTACCCCTGGTACAATTGTCACATTCAGTTTCCACAAGTAGGCTACAACAAATTAAACCAGCCGGTACGGTGCGGAGCGGACAGAGAACAGGCCGACTCAACAGACAAAGACCTCACTCAGATTGGAACTAGACCCAGTACCTGAGGCAAATTACTTTCCTGCGACATGTCAATAAGTTGATGATACTCCGTGCAGACCAGTTGGTTAAAATATTCATGAAGTCTGCTCAGAGAATCCTAATTTTATACCGTGTTGTATTCTCCCTACAGCTTGCACAAGAAAGCCAAGCAGACAGACAGGCTTTTAAGCAAACCACTACACACTGTACTGAGGGCAGGGAAAAAAGAAAAGAAAAAAAACAAAGGCATGCAGACAATGAAATGACTTTCAGCCTGATAGCTGAACTTGGATTTAGTTGATTGAGAAGACAACAGGCTATTGGCAGCCGGCCAGCTCATCCACCTAAGATCTAATACAAAGCAGAGAGCCTAGTAAATGCCACAGGATCACTACCTTGTTTGTTCATAAACCTGGAATTACGTGCAGAAAAAATAAGAAAAACATTCTCGGACGTACACATGCGTGAACATTGTCATACACTGAAGTTGGAAAGCCAGCAGACAGGAGGGACAGGACAAACGTCAAAAATAAGACATTAAGAAACGTCTCAGCATATTTTTTTATTTTACAAAACATTCGCACAATGATTTTACTTGCGTATCATAACGAAAGGTGGCAATTTTCCATAGACTGAGGTGGTATTAGATCGAGAACGGTCAATTGAACAATATCGTCAAGGCGACGGGGAGGTGGGAGAACATGCCACCATTTGCTATTCCTCGTTCATTTCAGCTGCGCCACCATCTCTCCAATCAATCAATCTGGGTCCCGAGGCCAGACTGGGAATGAGTCTGCTCGTTCCTCGGGTGCGTGTGTGTGTGTGTCAGGCAGCAAAATGAGCAGGAATGGTGTGCTTACATGTGACAGAGATAAAGTGATAAAGTGATGAAGTGTTTAAAGGAAAAAGAACGTGCGAAACCATGACAACACACTGGAAATTGCATGGGTCTGATGCCTAATGCCAAAGAACGGCGTTAGGCAAAGTCCTTTGGTGCTTGTATGGAGACATTTTACAACCACAAGCAAAACCCGTCGCCTCGGGTAGAAATATGAACAGTTGTTAAACGTCGCTCTATTATGGCCGTGCGTACACAATGCGGTTTTAACCGTAACACTCGATGAAATAAGAGGTGAACTGAGCCGGACCTTGAAAGGCTGCAGGCCAGATGCTGTTTTAGTGTGTGCTCGGGTCTGAATGCGAGAACAAGCAGAGACGCGTGTGTCACAGCACATTCTAATCACCACCTTGACAGCGCTGACGGGGCCTGGACTCCAAAGCATGCTGCAGCTCAACACGCATCCGCTTGCACACAAACGCTGGACGGAGTTGATATCCACCGCCTTGGAGCATACCAGATGAGTAATAGAATGGCGCCACATATTTGCAGGACGGAGAGCAGTAGTTTCTTCACCCTCTGTTTCGTGTCTCTCTGAGTACCAGCACAATGAAAATATTATAGTATAGGCGCATATGCTCCCTATTAGCTACAGCCACACAGGAGAGATACTTATTCCTTATGATGGGTATTTATTGTTAAGGGTTAGCATTGAATCAGACATTTACAACTATGTCCAATAATTCTCTCTTACTCCTACTACTGTCTCCTAACAAGACATACTCAGACGTTGTTGGATCTGCATTGCAACTGAATGAAAATGTCACAGAACCATACTGTACATGTTCTAACTGTCCAAATTATGCTCCTAATCTGGTTCACAAATAAAACAAAATACAAGTGTTTCTTCTCAGCATAAAAGATAGGTGAAACAACGGCACAGAAAAAGAAACAAAATACCCTTCTTTGTATTTCAAGTGACTTGCACACATGAAATCAAAAGCAGCCACTTGTTTAGGGGTTTTTCTTCTTCTTAGTAATAGTGCTCCTTTTTTATGTTTATGTCTATATCAGATCTGTAACATCAGTCGCCTCAACCAGTTGAAGGGAATAAAATCGACTACTTTTAACGGATTCAATTAGTGTCTTCAGAATGTCATCGACCGTATTCCTTGAGAGACAGTATCATTCGAAAGTGGAAGTCCAACTTCTCGGCAGCCTTTTCCTTGCACATGATGTGTGTTATTTGTTTAGACAGCGGCAGACACAGCTGTGAGCAGATCGTGTGCGGCTTACCTGATCTGGCCAGAAGCAGGTTAAAACTGTAGGAAGCCTCATGTGCTTTGGCTACAGACGCAGTACAGGAGTGAAGACTGGACTTGGACTTCTTCAGCGCTTCACGCTTCCGTTGGGGTCATTTTTCCTGACTGCTTCCGGAGGTTGTGGACATTTCAGGGGCAGCGCTGCCTCTTTTCTAACGGTTAGCACTTGTGCCCGATTCTGGTTCCACACTTGAAATATTATCCAAGGCATCCTGAGCTGGGTCCTTCCTCTTCTCTGTATTTTTTCCTCCAATTTTTAGCCATGATTTTAAACTCATTTTAAGTTTCATCATACTACATGAATTTATCCTTCGTATTTATGTTTCCTCTGCTCGCGCCTTGTCCAAGTGATTGCTGAGCGGCATGTTCACTCAAGTACCGCCAGTGGTACGCGTACCACAGCTAGATGTACATAACGTACATCTAGCTGTGTACGTTATGTACACAGCTAGATGTTCTACTACTACTCTACTACATAAATACACTCCTTTGGGTGCAGATAAGCAGAAGATTTTACATTACAGCAACTTATTCAGAGTGAGGTCTCAACTGGGTTAATATGGGAACACTGCTACGGATGTTAGTACGCTCACACACAGTGATATAAGCTGTTTCAGGAGATTGAAAAGACTGATCAAGATTTCCAGGCTGGAATTGTGTGTTTGAGAAACTAGTTACAAGAGATCTTGTCCACGCTAGGTCTTTGTTAATATTTAACAACCGAGAAAAAAATAAATAAATAAAACCAATGTTTAGACACATTACGATTTAAAGAGATCTCATTCTACCAGTGTTCTGCTAAGTGAAGAACGGTGTAGTCCCATGGCAGCTCTTATTTCTCCTTCTAACATCCTCTCAGGACTCAGTACATCACCTCTAATTTAATGAGTCTAAACTCTTGACCCATTCGTTCTACACAGCTGAAGCCACGCTTTGACTCTGCACTCCATTTACAAAAGTCATCAGACTCCCCATCTGTTCTGTAGGGTGAAAACAGAGTGGGTTTTAGCATCGATATGTTTACTTTTCCTTTTTTTTTTTTTTTTTTTTTTTAAAAG
>JAVLVB010000072.1:1264873-1308665 GCA_032876305.1 Orestias chungarensis | reverse complement strand
CACACACACACACACACACACACACACACACACACACACACACACACACACACACACACACACACACACACACACACACACACACACACACACACACACACACATAGCTATGAATACATCATTAATAAGCCAGAGTAGCAGTATTAATATTAGATATTTATACAGGCCCACATTTTTATTGTTATTCACCCCTAATTGTAAAAGATGGAATGTTCCAATGAGACCCCAAATAAGTCCCTATTCCTATGTTGGTAAAAAGAGATGCATTGACAAATCAGCTGATTTCCAGTGTGACCAGCCCTGTGAATCTGTGATGGATCGATCAGAACGTCAAAAACCTGAACAGTCTTTGTGCTGACAAACTGTTTGCACAATGACCGGCGTACATGTTGCTGTTTTCCGTATTAAATGATGTTTAAAATCAAGTAGGGGGAATTTAAATGAAGCTTGTTTTTCTTGTCAAAACATGCTTGTGGTTTATCCGGGCTGTGAGTGAGCATGAGACAGCAAGATTAATAATTAACAGCCGCACCTGATGGATAGTTGCACTAGCTGCTAACTTTGCTTTGTGAGTCTACAAGACCCCCACATGTGTCGTGGGATCTGCGCTTACCGCTTTGCCTGAATGGCACTAACAGGTCACTTAATTTGTGAAGACACTGCTTGTGTGTTTTGGTGAACTCTATATAAGTAACTTGCTTGGACCCGTTTCATAATTTACACACATCATTGGGCTGCACAGGATTCATCCAAATCCAGACTTTCATATAAGTAATGAATCTTATTCCAAAAAATATCAGGGTAATTTAGTCTATAACTCAAGCCAACATGAGGAGAACACAAAGAGAACAGAGGACCAAATTCAGTAGAACGTAGAAAAATGGCTAATGAAGACGACATATCTAAGCATATAGCTCGGATTACAGTACCTGATAATGATTACAACATAGAATACTACTTGTGAAACTCTGCAGCGTGTTGCTGTAGAAACTAATGCTGTAGAAACTAACAGCATGGATCCTAAAATGTCACATACAGTCTGTCCCTTTCCCTCTCTGTGGAGAAAAACGCCTTCTCTCTGTCTTTTGCCAGAGCCGGCTGGTGTTTATGTGAGCTTGTCCTCCTGCTTCGCAGTTTTTGTCCGTGCATCCCTCCATCTGACTGAGCACGGGAGTAGTGATGAATGTGGCAACTTGTTGGGGAGTAAATGGTGCTACAGAGTTCCAGTCCGGTCCATCGTGCCGGGGGAGAGTCGCAGGGCTAATTTTCTGCAACGCTGTTATAATGAATCGGGTGTATCTATTTGTGTGTTTGCGCCATCGTACCCCGACGTGGGTCCATGCCCCTGCATGGAGCTGTGGATTAGGTCCAATTAATCTTAGTTAGGAAAGGCCTTGTGGAGAGCTGCCTCTTTCTTCCTAGAAATGCACACAGCTCCACAAGAAAACGCACAAACACATATAGGGAGGCGCGCACACAAGAGAGCAGGACATTGGTGCGGCAGCTTCTTTGTGTGCGCAACACTGACAAGTTAACCATATGCACACTTGACAGTCCTACTTGTCACTAGGTGTTGTTTTTATAACAGGAGACGATGAGGAGGGAGAAATGCTGTCACGTTTTGTGCATATTGTGGTTCGTCTTTTTCTGAAGGAACAAAAAGGAAGTCGAATCTTACTTGATGTCCCTGTCAATATTTCATTTTGCGATGTGTTGAGTCACGAGAGCTGACATTATGCTCTAGTGTAGACGCTGCGATGTGTAGCAGTCTCAGAGCAAGTTATGTCAAGCAAGGGAAGCCAAGTGAAGCAAATTAACTCAAATACTTCCTGCTTCAACCCCCCTCCCCCTCAAGACAAGAAAAGGAGAACACAAGCTTGTCTTATTTTCCCGGAATACATACTAAGACAAATGCAGCACAACTAATAAAGTTGTGCTTGGTTTTCAGAGCTTCAAAATTGACTGAGTACAAACCGTGTGATGTTTTCCTGCCATAAAACTGAAGGTTTTTTTTCAGAGATTTGTTTGCTGACTGAAAAGGCAACACAGTATGAGCACAAAACTAATACTTTAGGGGAGCCCTGAGTGACAGCAGGTAGTGAGACTTCCAACTTAAGGCCAGCGGGATGGGTGAGTACAGCCATGCTCTCTCCTCCTACTGTTTCCCTGCTTCCTCACTGACAGTTTCCTACGCACAGAGGGAGCCACAGGAAAGCATGCTTAGACAGGATCCACAGAAAGTAGCTACATTTCTCCCACAAACCCTTAAAATAGCCTCGCTCCAGGTGAAGGGATCCATATAGGTGGTCTCTCAGAAACAAGCGGGCTTCCTGTCCTGCCGTTGGAGCACTGACGCTACAGCTGATCCACTGCACTCAGCTTTAACAGGAGATAGTTCACATGAAGACAGCGAATTCGCTCTGATTTTTTTACTAAAAATACAGTACAATAAATTTAAAAAAAATACAGAAACATCAGTGTTTAATTGGGAGGATATCTGAATGCAGCTCATATTAAAAGGTTAAGTACAGAGTTGGATCCGTAATGCTGTGGGCTATGGAGATTTTGACCAAAACTTATCACTTATTTCAGGCATAAATCCAGAACTATGATCAATTTCATCGCAACATCAGTGAGTGCAATATTCATGTCAAAAGGGAATGTTTGATCAGAACTGTTGGTTTCAAATATATTAAGCACTAATAGCTTATTTTTCATTCTAATTTAATACGTAAATTGTTGGACAGAGTTTCATGGCAGCTGAGAACTGAGGAGAGCAAATACGAAAATATGCAAATATGGCAATGGATATAGTATTTACTGATATTATGCAGCCCTAATGACAGGAATAACTGTTAAAAACAGACAAAAATCAAACATGTAATACTAACAGAGTTAAGATCACAGCTTGATCTCAGGCGTCTGGAAAATGCAGTATTTTTTCAATTTCCAGTATTAATCGCAGAGTAAAAAAAAAAAAGAAATATTCACCTATTGAATCTTTTTCCCCTAATATGGTGAAGCTCTAGTTCAGACAAAAAAATCTATAATTTTCTTTCAAATTTGCAAATGTTACAAACGTCCTGTAAATTGTCATTATATTTCTGAGCTAGAGTGTGATTCCTGGGAGACATATTGGATCAGGAATAATTTAAAATGTAAGACAACACATTGTTAATTTACAAGCAATGATCAGGATTTAAAGCATTTCATGTTTAACCTGACATTTCATTCCAAGCCTCCTCTGGATTCTCCCAGATTTTGCATCACAGTATGTTTATTTACAGGTGTTTGTACTCCAGCCCCCCTCATTCAGGATCCAGGAACAATTAATTGCTGCAACGCCCACGTAATCTTTCTCGACAAAATCCCATGTGGCTACACCTGTGTACAGCTACGAGTGTCAGACTCGTTAGAGCGAACAATTCACGGCCACCTGAGAACACCATGGCTCCGCTGAGCAGCCGTGAAGAGGACGCGCTTCAAACATGCACACTACTCGACGCGAAGCCTTGCAAACGTTCGGACCAGCATTAAATTTGTTCGATAACTGATACAAATTGGATTACCTAGATCTCCTGCCTTTTGTTCGTTTTTACATGATGTTCTTTCAGTGGTGGGAATTTAAGCCAATCTAATCGTATCTGCTACTCCTCCTTCTACCAGCCTTAGCACCCACCGATCAACCTTAGCTGTCCATCCTTTCCAGGCCAGGTTCTCCATCATTTGCTCAGTCTTCTTTCATTCTCCCTCATAACACTCTTCCTCCCTTTTCCATCACTTCCCCATCCCCTCATCTTTATCGTCCTTTCACCCATTGCTCTTGCCATCCCCAAGTCCTTCCCTCTCCAATTTTTCACATCCTTGTCACATTCTCCTCTCTTTCCAGCATTCTTTCCAACTCCCCACAGCCAACCTGGATAATGCGATCGAAACCTCCACACACCAAATTTAATGTGGGGCAGCAGTGTGATGAGATGAGGGAGCAAATTAATAAAACAGTGGAACTGGGGCTGATGGCGACTGTGCTCGGGGGACTCGCACTCCTGATTTATAACACCAGGTGAGCGTTCGGGAGCAGGCGCAGGTACAGCTGGCTCCCAGATTTACATAACGGTTAAAGAGAGGCATGCTTCTGACAGAAGGAAGGAGGGGGGAATTTCACTGACAGGAACTTTTATTTGGGTGCAGATCTGGAACAGACCCAAGCTCCCGCACCTAGAAAAACAAAAACAAAACCTACACCGTGATAGTGCAACTTTGATGCATGTGTATTTCCGTTAAAGATGGGCTCTGAGTGATTTCTAATTAGCCTCTGTGAGGGAGGACGGGAGGAGACAAAGAAAATCAATTCACCGTTCAGGGGACAGGTGGAATGATCTATTGAAGAGCTAACCCCCAGGACAGACCTCATCAGAATGATAGTGCTCCAGCTTTTTAGACAACATATGCAGATGCGTGGCATACCGAGAATTGATTTTTTTTTTTCTTCTGGGGGGAGGGGGGTGAGTGTGGAGGGATCATGGCATGGGAGGTTTTAATCCCCCTGACTTTAATTAACCCAGCATGAACCCAGCTGCCACTTATGACAGCTCCTGGAAAACCAAGGGCTAACCTTGGAGATCCCGGCGGAGGAAAACATTGACATAATTGGACAAAATTAGTTACATTTGCCTTTTCACTTATGTTTGCTGGGTCGTGGTTTATGAAAGGTTAGTTTCATTATTTATTTTTAAAGAATCAGGAAAACTATCTAGTCAACTTTTTTTTGTTTCAGTTTGGCTTTTTTGGAGCACAACAAATTGTTGATCCGCTGTCTGGTTAGGAGAACATTTCAGATAGATTTTCCTTATCCACTGCCTGGTTGTCCATCACGCCTTGTAACCGGCAGTCGTTAAAAAGATGAAATCAGGTTTTATGTCACTAAAATAGGGTTCCAAACTAGGGGGGGTTGGGGTCCATGGATTAAGTTTATGTGGCCCTAGACTACAATTCAAGGATTATAGACATTGGACCCACTAACAGGTGTAGGTGCTGCCGATTAATGTTAAACTAGGGCAAAAATAATTACCAAAAACTATTCTTGTCATGAAAACTGTTAAGTAAAAAGTATCTATCTTTTGCAGAATCGCGTCTTTTTAATTGGATCTCATCATTCCAGTTACTTCTGTACGTTGGGCCTAAAGTGCAAAACACAACTTCAAATATAAAAACAAAACAACATTAACAAAAACGCAACTTAGGTGTGTCTCTCTAAATCGTCAGCCGATTTGTAAAGAAGTACACGGCACAGTGCTCTGGCATCTTCAAAACTGTTCTGTCTGCTGCTGTCAAGAATCAAGAATCAGTTTATTTATATAGTGCCAATTTGAAACAGATGTCGCCTCAAGGCACTTTACAAGAAAATCTGTTAAAATCTAAGATGCATCATAAACAAATCAATATGAGTTTCCAATCTAAGGAACCCCAGCAGATTGCATCGAGTCATTGACTTGCAGCATTCACTCCTCTGGAATCAGCAGACCAAAACAATGGCTTGTGTTGTCGTTGACATCATAGCAATCCCTCATACTGAGCATGCATGTAGCGACAGTGGAGAGGAATAACTACCCTTTAAACAGGAAGAAACCTCCAGCAGAACCTGATTCAGTAGAAGCAGCCATCTGCCACAACCTATGGGTAGGAGGACCGGTCCAAGATGGATGCCGTATTTCATAATTGTAATATTGTAATTGTGCTTAGTTAATGTTGCTTTTTTTTATGTTGTGTTTCTGTTAATGTTGGTGTGTTTTTATATTTGCAGTTCCGCTTTGCACTGCAGCACCACAGTACTTTGGTTCATCTAAATGTACTTTTTAATAATTTATAAACAGCGAGCCTTTTTGAATAAACAGTGGTCAAGCTTATTCTACGTAAAGAAAAGCAAATAGAGATTGTGTGGGCTAAGTCCATATTATGCCAAAAGGTTTCACAGCGTTTGCCTCTTGGTCAAGGATGATGCTGCCATCACTATGATTCCTTGTTGGAGGATCTGCTCAAACTGATGTCTGTGGTTCAGTTTACACGACATAGTGTTTTGCATTAAGGGTAGGCGCACCTTCTGTCACATATTTCCGGACTTCCCTACAAGAGTTATGAAAAACTGCATCAAATGTTATGAACTATGTCAACAATGACCTCCATCTTGCCACCCTTTATCACAGAATAGAGTAATTAGCAGTTTTTTAATCGACAGAATTCCCAACTTAGGTGTGGCTCTCTGCAGGACCTTGGATTAATCCTAGGGTGGTCCTGCGCCCTTAGGGCATCTGTGCGTAAACTTGCAGTTATGCTATCCGTTTTTGAATTTTAAACAGTTAATTGAGCAACACATCTGATTTTCAGAGACTTGGATGTTGTTCTCTAAACTAATCCTGCTAAGCTGTTGAGATGCGCAAAAATGTGAAGCAAGTTAAGATTAGGAAACCTTTCAGAAAGGCATTTTAAAGCTTTATTAACTCTCTGTTTTTCAAATAAAAGTGCAAAAGTTAAAAAAATCCTGTTTTTCTTCCAAGATTTTTTTTTTTTCTTGTTTGTTTGTTTCTGGAAACTGAAGAAATCGTGCAACACTTCCATTAACAGTGATTAAAATCAGTGCAAGCAGAGCTCTCTTGTCGGATCAGATTTTTTTTCTTAATTTTTTTAAGCACCACAGAAAAAATCCATGTCGAAGCTTTGTGGTTAATTGGTTTGCTGGGAATTGAAACTGAGGCAGCAGGAGCTACATAAACAATAAACACAAAACTGAGACGAGGGTGCCAATCATCAAAATCTGTCTGGTTAATGACTAAAGGTTGTTTACACGTGAAGAAGGCAGGATTTTTTTTTGTCGTTTACACTTTTAATTATACGTCTTGTTAGAGCTAGAGTCGAAACCCGACACTTAAATGCTCAACCTTAATTCTGTTTGGAGAAAAAAGAAGAAAAAAAAGACCATTAGGTGTTGTCCAAGCAGCCTTTCTACAAAAACACAAGTCTAATTACAGAGGCGGAGATCTCTGCAAAACAAGTATGGATGAATCCTGTTTGTTTCACCAGCCTGACAACTGGTCCCATCTTCTTGACCAATGAAAAGCATGACTTGAAGCAGGACCGAGAGTCTGGCAGCTAACGGCACCTGCATTGGACAGATAGCTTGTAGCTTGGCACAAGGCAGAAGGACAAACAGAAGGGGGCTGGCAGCTGACGCTGGAGAGGGAAAACATGAAACAAATACTGCAGAAGCAAAATGTACGAGTCATCACGCGAACACGATATAGACGGACCGACAGCCAATCTGTTGGTGAAATCTGACGATCCATACCATATTTGTCATTAGAAGGAAGGATTCTTTCACTCACACTCCAAAGAATTTTTTGTCCTTGGCAGTGGGACAACTGTAGTTTTCCCACTGAAACAAATGGTTTCTCAGAACAATGTCATCCATTTTGGGGTTACGATTATCAAAACAGGATATTTAGTGGGAGCTTCCAATTTTCTCTCCAACAGTAGATAAATAATTATCCCTCGGGAGGTGAGAGAGAAGATTTGGTAACGGATGGAGAAGAAGGTGAGTCAGGTATTTCAGAGAAAGAACAAGGGGAAACAGAAATGAAGACCTGAGGAGCCGCTTACATGTGGAGTCCGGGAGGAAAAAAAAATTAAAAAAACAGGGAAGTAGAGCAGTTATAGATGAAAGGTGCAGAAGAAAGGGAGAGCAAGGTCTCATTTCACCCTGTCTTCAGGATACCTGCTTCTGCAGATAAATGGGATGAGGAGGAATTGGTTTGATAAAGAGACAGCGCCTTGTCAGTTTGATACATCTACAACGTTAGTCCCTAGACTTTTAACTTGTATTTTTCTAGATAGTCACATCTGAGCTATTTGCATACCTTATATAAAAACAGTTTACAGATGCATCGGCTGCACAGATAGTGCAAGACATATATTTATATTTATTCTATGATAAATCTCTTAGTATCCAATATGACCCCCACACTAAATTTTATAGTTTTACCCCAGGGCGAAATAACATTTCTAAGAGTTGGTATATTTGCCTTTTTGACCGTAAAAACTTTTCACAAACCAATCAGAAAAGTCTATGTATATTTTGTTTTTATTAAGCGATAGGTCAGCTGTTCCACTTAAGGCTGAGACTTCAGCATATAACGGAAAAACTTTAAGTTTTACAGAAAAGTTACTTTTTTGCATTTGAGATACTTGCCTCAGTCATAAAGCAACATTTGTTTGCTCCTAGACATGCAAATTTTTATATTATATATTTAGTATCAGTTACTATGAGATATTAACCTTAATGCGGTTACAAAATTAAAAAACCAATGACTTATATAAAAAATGTATATTGACTGCATTTAAAAACCTCACTTTATGACCAAATTCAATAGTTTTTAAGGGAAGCTTTTGTGTTACATATTGTGAAAAAATGTTACATCCATATTGCCGCCCACTGGCTGCTTTACAAAAGAGGCTGGGATGGTGTTCTTTCCCATGTTGCATCAATAAATAATAATAATAATAATTACAATCATCAATGTATAGTCTGATCCGACTCTTCACAGTCCCATCAGAACCGAATTTTAACAAGTCTAAATGCTGCCTCCACCACTGTGTAAATTTAAATAATGACTTTGTTACCAAGAGTAGACAAAGAGATAAAGAGAAACATATTTTACCTTGTTAGAGTTATTTGAACAACAGATGGCTGCACAGTAGCCTTTACTGAGTAAATCTGTTTTATGTGAAAATCAATCTTTAGCTGATAACAGAGACAAAGTAAACCTTACAATAACCTAATTTTATTCTGGCCTGTCAATAACTTACTCATAGAGTAGAGTATGATAATTATGTGTACTGAATCACACCTCATTAGATCTGCCACTGATAAAGTTGGTCCCTTTAAACAGTGAGAGCCATCAGGAAGAAAAATGAAGGCTTATTTCTTCCCAATTTTATGAACTGATTTTCACTCATATGGAAGAAATGTTACCCACATGCTC
Source organism: Orestias chungarensis (assembly GCA_032876305.1). NCBI lineage: Eukaryota > Metazoa > Chordata > Actinopteri > Cyprinodontiformes > Cyprinodontidae > Orestias > Orestias chungarensis. The sequence goes on along the minus strand of JAVLVB010000072.1, from coordinate 1,299,630 downwards.
CCATCTTTAATATTAAAACCAAGTCGATACTAGAGAAAAAATAAATAAAAATCAGACCCTAATTCAATGTCTTGTTTGCCATCATTAGCAGAAAAGCTCAAGGGGGGAAAAATATATACGAAGCACATCAAAAGTCTTACCTGGTAAAATTCTTTAGATCGAGTACAAACATAATTTTGATTCAAGTGAACTAATAAACTGTTAAGTTTTGGCTTAAACTCAATCTAGTGTAACTGGCATACACCTTATATCAGATTACCCCGGCTAGCCAATGCTCTATTTTTCCACTTTTAACCACTTAAGATCCCAGGAGAGAGAAATCCAATAGTAAAAAAAAACCCAAAAGGTGTGAGTACGTTCACCTTCAGCGGCAGACATTAATCACAAGACAGCATAAAGCCTGTGACAGAACAAGAAATGGTGTCAAGACAAAAGTTGTGAATGCTGGAACGTTTAAGGCTTGACATGGCATAATAGATATACTGTGAGTTTAAAGGTACAAACAAATATACAGCTTCAATAATGTAAGTATAACTTACCGTTTGGCATAGTTATTCTGACTTTCTGCTTTAAAAAAAACAAACAAACAAACAAAACTATTTGCAGTTGATAAACAGCACTTCTATTAGATTTGCAGAGACACAGATCAGGCTGTTTTTGATACATGTCTCTCTGGGAGGGGGGGTTGAAATGGCTACCTTACACAGCTTCACTCAACATCCTTAATAATCTCTCTGAACCAGGATGTTTCTTTGAAATGCATCGTCACTGATGCTGCAAAAAAAGGCGGGGGAGCGCGACTTTTATTAACATGCTCCTCGTGTGCTGCTGCTGCTGCTTGAGACGCGTCGGCAGCAACTAGCTGTAGTTCTACATACCTTCCTCCATACATTTAGTTAAGTATAGAAGGACGGTGTGCAAGGGCGCGGCAGATAGGGGAACTGGTGTTCGGACAGGGTTTATTTTTCTTTTTTGTTCATCCGAGCCTCATTCTGCTGCGTGTGCTCGGTTGATCGCCTTCCATTTCCTTTTCGCTCATTTTGGTAACACTCGTGTAGACCTGTGAGCACGGCTCTACACTGGCACCTGTTGATGAATAAGCGGCATGGCACGTTCAATCACAAAAGTAAGTAGAAATTTGCTTGCTTGCAAACACAGAAAAACAACACAGACACACACACATATATATAAAGAAACACGTAGTCGAGAGCCTGTTAATCCGAACCATTGTTCCAGTAAAGATTTTTTTCTAGGGGGCCCTAAAGCAACAGTGAGTCAGAGCAAGATGATTCAGCTTTACACACAGGCTCCTGATCTCGGCGCATGCAGAAACACACGGGAGCAGAAACACAAGCGGACCTCGGAGGCAAACGGCATCAAGGATACAAGATGCTGCCAGCTAGGAGAGTGGAAGCTGCTCGGCCGAAACTTTGGGCATCCAAAGTTTTGGCTGGGGGTTAATGAGGTAAGCATCAGATCTGGTAAGCATCAGAGTTGATACAGACTGAGATGCAGCAGTAGAGTGATATAATTCATCGCCTGGGATTCCAGTGGGAGGTTTGCAATGCGTTGCTTTGAAGCTTCCCCTCAAAACACCCAGGCTGGTAGAGCAGGTTAAGATGAAGAAACAGAAGGAGTGACAAACTCCAACACTTCAAACAACCAGTTGAGAGGAGGTACACAAGAACATCAGACCAGATATTCTACATCCCTAAAAACAGGGGTGCCAAACTCAATTTTACAGGGGGCCAAAATCCAAAACACACTTGAGTTTGGAGGGACAAACAGGATAAACATTTATTGAACACACTAAAACTTAAAACTTTGTAACTTTTTCTACATTAATATGAATAAAAACAGACAGGACTTTTAATCTGGAATAAATCAACTTAAACCTTAAATAACTTAAAAAATATAGATATCCAGCCTAAATTACAGAAGTTAGGAAAAATAAGTAAAAGTTAAAAGCACAAACATTAAAACGTCTTTGCTCTTATGTCAAATTATAATAAAAACAATAAAAATCAAATAATAAACTTAATAACATATCCCAAAAGATTTTTCTGTCCTGTCAATATATCAAAATGATACAAACTCAAAATATGAACATGCTGCATGACAAAAAACTGAAAATATAAATAAAATGGCCGCATTAACGAATCAAATCTTTGTTTTCTTTGTTATTTCTTATGCCGTTTTATCAAAGCTGGACGCCTGGCATCTTTTTTTTGGGCTACAAGTTCATCTGCATTTGTCATCACTGAGGAGAGCTTCTCACACAAAAATGTGCAACCAAAGATGAACAAAGCTCGAGCCATGAGTGCATTGTTGGATCTGTAGCTTTTTGTGTTACCTACGCTCTACATCGCTGGGCCATTAATAAAAATTATGTATAAAATAATCTCACAGCCTGAACAAAATTACATGCCAAGCCGGATTTGGCCCATGGGGAGTGTGCCTGACACATATGCCTTAAAACATCCGATCCATCCATCAAAAGGCCTCAGACTGTCACAATCAGGCACCACAAAAAAAGAAAGAAAGCTAAATAAAAAACAGGCATTGCAGAAAACAGAACCCCAGAAAGTGGCCCATGTGGTCACAAACGCAACTAAAAATATCAAGCTTTCTGATTTTAATGTTAGAACAAAGGCGTGTCACATTTCATGTCTCTTCCTCTGAAACTTGTTTTGTTTTCGCTCCCACTAATGGATGAGCGTGAAGGCTGGTGTAAATCCAAGGCAGAGGAGCGATTCTTCACCTATGGTTGGCTTTGACCCTCTAAGCAGGGTAATGTTCAAAATCACTTCCATAGTGACCTGAACTGCAACTCGAAACACAAATAGAAAAGTGTCAGGACGATTCAGCACGTCTCTAACACTTCATATATAATATAAATTATTTAAGGTTTATGCAAATTAAACTACTGAAGATTTTCTTTGAAAATAAGATTTAAAAAAAGATTTCAAACTGTGTGGTATATAAGCTTTTAAAGAAATTTACTTTTGTGGCACCACACAAACCTAAACCAGTGGAGCTTCTTGTTAGGCAAAGCGCCTGAAGCCCTACTTATTTAAACACATTAAAGTACAGGTTTTCCATGATCACGTTGATGGTGACATCAATTCTGGATGGTTTCGGCGCCGGGGAATATTATCCATTCTATTTTCCGGCACGCCGTTGTATTTATATTTATGCAGGTCAGGTCGTATTTGAACAGATTTTGATCAGATTTGCACTCTCGCAAAATTAAAACACCCCAATTAGCAACAGCTTAAAACTGCACACTAATGTGTTTCAAACATTTTTAGAAGAACCTGCTGCTCTGGAGTCCATTCTGTGTTGCAAAGCATCTCCTCCTTTGGAAATATTTTAGTCAGGAAAAGGAGACAGATCTAAGACTGGTGCATTCCAAGTAGTCCAAGTAAACATTTAGGGCAGTAGAATTAGTTCGGACTCTTATTGCAGCAAAAACTGAGAAAATAACTTCTAGATTCTATCTAGAAACTAAAATAAATTCCAGGACAAATCAGGAAGGATAACCAGAATACTTTTAACCAGTCTCTACCATGTATCACAAAGCATCCCAAAATTTCAGGAGCTTTTTCTAAGAATCTGACATCTGCCTAGAATACTTACGAACATACAACTGCCAACTGTTAAAAAAAAAAAAAAAAAAAATCACTAATAAATATTGCTAAGAACAATTTTAAAAACTGTCAGCTTTCTATGTGCTTTGCCCCGTTTGACTAACATCGTTATTTATCCCGATATCTCAGATAAACTCTTTTAGCTCTGCTTATAAATAATTAATGACTATTCATGGGAGTCCAGCCGGTAGAGGGCTTAGAGGGTGGGGGTTGTTTTTCTGGATGTGGAAATGTCTTAAGACTATTTTACCAACAATAATATCTAATACAGCAGAGGCGTTGAGAACAGCAGTCTTTTTTTCTAAACCACTGTTCTGCTCTGACGTCCACTGTGACAGCAAACATAAAGTGTTTCGGCAAAAAATATTCTGGAACAAGAAATACCAACAAATATTTAAAATCCGGATTATATCCCAAATAGACCTGGCTGGGAGCAGATCTAACTTTTACTCTTTTATTTAAGAGCATATAAAAGCTGAGCAATCACATCCAAATCACATTAGCTTTTTGGAAAGCTACAAAACAGATTGAAAAATTTGCTTGCAAAGCCCCCAAACATTTGATTCAAGCAAATCACTGTAGAGCGACTCAAATATTATTGATTCTGAACATTTTCCACGGTGATCTATGTAATCTGATCGATAGCTCATGTATGCACAAGATCATCCCATACGTCCATTTTTGTATCTGTATTATTGTTTCAAATTTGACCTTGAGCGGAAAAAAAACCCAACTACTTCTGCTCTGCCTTTTGCTGCGGGTCTGCAGAATTTTCAAGCCAGCCCACTCCAACATCAGAACAAATGAAACACTGACAATTAGCCACTGCTGAAAACACGACACAGGCAGTTGGACTGGCCCAGCTGGTCAGCTGTTTGCGTGGGTAGATACTTCAGACTGAAGTACAGGAACAAAATGATCTTCTGTACGGACAGAAAATAACATTTTCTGCGATGCGGCTGATCAACAGTTTCACTTCCAGTCAGTATCTCTGGCTTTGATTTGGTGTTTAAACAAAGAGTGGCCAGAAATCGTCTTTTAGGAAACAAGAAAGGGGCAGTTAGTGATGGTGATATAATATTTCAGGGAATGTTCTTAGTTAGGAGGGCAAAAGTTGGCAAGAAGCAGGCAACCACACTGAATGTGTTGCCGTTCCGTCAGATCACCTGGAGACTGTCACCTTTTGCAGATGGATCGGGATTCCTGTCGGGGGGAGGTCTGTCCAGACGCTGTAAATCTGCCAGGATTCGCAGCGAGGCACTCGTCACTGAGGCCCTTGTCAACTCAAGGGTGGCAGATGGAAAGCTCAGCCTTTCAAAAGTCAGCATCCCAACAAGCTTTGGCTTCCACCCATACAGAAAGACACACTTGGCTGGCGTTCCTAACCCTAAAGACCTTTCGCTACCATCGGTGAATGTGTATCCTGGCTCAGTTTTTGGCAGCTGCTCATTAGGAATGGAGCATCTCTCCTTATCCACCTTTCACTGCAGGTGCTTGCCTCGCTCCCGTCCTAGAGACCAGCTTGTAGCAGGATCTGTTTCACTTAACTTGAAACACACAGGAGTTCTTACTACTAATCAAACGCAGTCGGTATCAGACTTCTGTGAGAAAAGAATGCTGAAGAAAAATAAAGAGCTAACAGTTTAGCACCCGTGTTTAGTGAAAACTTCCTCCCTTGCTCCATTTTTCAAGCCAACGTTGATTAGATTCCAAGACGATAATCGTTTAGACCCCAACTGTTACTCACCGCAATCAGATAACACTATTCAAGCTCTACTGGGCTAAAAATAAGAACATATTTCCTACATAAACGTCTCAAATTAAAATTTCCACCACCATCTACAACATTGACCGGAGAACTAATTAAAACCCCAATCATCCCAATTTGCATGGCATAAATGTAACACGGCGGAATCTAAATGACAGAGAGGCAGTTCGTTATCAGTGATGAACGCAACAATAAAGTGTCATTCAAGTCTTTCAATATGATAGATCTCCAAGATTTATCATTGGACGACGTGCTTCCATACAGCGCCGCTTTTCTTGTTTTGGTCTCCCAATGGCGGAAGCTTTGCTTTCAGTTACCTTCATCGAAGTCCGCGTCATCCTCTGTGTGCTGTGGGAACGGGAAGCAGTTAGTGATCTCCAGCCTGTCCTCGACTACCAGACCCAGCAGGACGCCCTGGACCACCTCGCTGCCTTGGCCCTCTTCCTGGTAGTGCTTGATAATCTTCAACACCACCTGCAAAAGAAGGAAGCTTAACATCACTCAAAAGACATAACAAGAAGAAGCAAGTTAAGGAGGTATTTTTTTACTTCCTTACAAGATGTTTCATTTAATTTTCTGACCTGGAGACTCATTTCCTGCTGTTTTCTACTTTATTATCCACTGACTTATGGCATTAAGTTTTAATCTATCTCCGCTTGTCAGGTAGATTTGTCCTGATTAATGTGGATTAAAGCATTTCTCTTCACAGAAGCAGATTTAAGAACCCTTTTAGCTTCTTTGTAGAAGCTAAAAGGGTTTCCTTTTTTATTGCAGGAAAACACATTAAGCCACTTAATTAACATAAAAGAGGACAACACAGACAAGAGCTAGGTGACCTTTGAATATAGGTTGGTGTACTGTAAAAAGTAGATATTAAATTAACTAATCAAATAATGCATGCTCTGTGTAAGTAGTCAATTTTTCATTAAGTATCGTTTCATTATGAGCTGCTTAAAACGCACAGAGATAGCATTTCTAAGCTGAATATATTAAAACGGGACATTGGAAAATTAAAAACACTGAAACATGGAAGACTTGTGTGCGGTCTTCCAGTCACACTGCTATAAAATGTTAATAAGCTGTGTGGGGAATCCTTGTACACAAGCTTTTTATAAAAAGGAAGCACTTTAATCTGTCCAAATGTGACGAACATGTGGGAAATTTGAAGCAAACAAAACCCGACAATAAAAAAGTCCACAAATGTGGCGTCTCTAGACAGCTTTGCAAATACACAGATGAAACCTATATCATTTGAAGCCTACATTAAAAATCACTTAGCTGTGTCAGATAAGAAACCGCTCAACGGCAAGGTTTTTTTTCTTCTTCTGCATTCCTATAAGCGTGATAATAGTTTCTACATACTTTCTGGTTTGAAGCTCAACTTTCTATCTGCTATATTTACACTTTTGGAAAATATTTTACTCAGATTTAAAGTTATAACCAGTTACAACCTACTTATTGGAATTTTACATGGTAGATCAAAGCAAGGAGCTGTGTACTTTTATAAAAAAGAAACAATTAAGAAACATTTGTTAACATATTAACATAGTTAATATGTTATTATTAACATATTATTAACATAGCACAGAAGCATTCTAAGTGGTTTGCTTATTTTTATTGGTGCTAAAAGAATAATAAAAACATCTAAATAATACAGATAAATGTCAGTCATCAGTGGTAATAGCAATAAGAATATCGGATATGGGCAGAGATGTTTAGATCGCTGCATCTCTAATAAAGACAAAGGAACAAAGCAGAGAATATCCCAGGTTTTGAACTGATCAATAGTTCAGCGTTGGTTGAAATAATTTACAGCTCAGAGTGAGAATGTCTTGAAATCTGGTCCTTATAGAAGAATGGCAAGAAGAAGACCATAAGCTATGTGGGAGAAAATTAACACCACAACCTAAACACACCTTCTCCATGATGAATAAAAATGGTGATGGCAGCAAAATGTTGTAGGGATTCAGACGCAAAAACTATACATCCTGTTCTATCCTTGTCACAATTACATATGGGCATCTGGGGTTTTTTTAAAGGCAAACTAGTTTGTTGCAGCTAATTAATAATTTATATAAGTCATTAAAAATACTTTTCTCCTGCAGTAAACAACAAATGTTATTCAGCACATAGTAACCGAAAATCCTAAATCAATGGTACAGAGCAGTCTGACCAGATCTCTAAACCTCATACATTCTCAGTAACTTGCATAATATAAACACCTAGGTATTGCCCAAAAAAATAAAAAATAAATGTCTAACGCCCCCTGATCCTTGCTATTTGAAGGGGAGATTCTGGGACACATTACTCCGGCCATCACAGATGGGTCGATTGGTGGAGAAGGAAGCACCAAATGTAACCTCCATCCCTGTGCATCCAACGTGAACAAGCATAAAAGGCCAGCTGGTATTCAGCCCCACTTGGAGGAAAACCACAGCATCTGAATGTATAGTTAGAGATGTTCGAGTACATGTTGTGATATTAAGACCTTTAAACTTCATGTGTACTACAGCTCATTTCTCAATTTAGGGTACTAATTTAGCTCTTTTTCAGGATGCAAGAAGCTGGTTTAGCCTCCAAATCACTGTCACTAAAAGCGATAATAGTGTAGTTCGTCACATACAGAGAAGCCTGCAAATAACACGAAAACCAATTAAAGAACATACAGGCATACAAGAAAAGAGGTGTGGGGGGTGGGGTCATTCAGGCCGCGTACATGAGCAGAAAGTAATTTAAAATAAAAAAGAAGAAGAAAGAAAAGCAGAGTGTGGACAGGTAGAGCATAAATCACACTGATAAGAGTGTAGGCAGGTCACAGCCGGAGGCATTAATAAAACACACATACACATATACACAGGAGCAGGGGTGGCAGTTCTGCACCTATGATCACAACAATACAACCCACGCCACCATAAGGGAACCCCCTTCCCGGTTACAGGGGACACTCAATGGGCCTGTCCTAAGGAGCTGATTTATTTCCGCGAGTGCCGGACTTGTCATACAACAAGTTAAGAGCGAGGGGCAGTAAGGAAAGCGAGTGTTTCTTTTTTTGCATGTTTGTTCGTTTTTTTTGCTTTTTCTTTAAGGGGGTGAGTGTCAGTGAAAACAAAGAACAACAATATCTGGAGCTTGTCTATGCACGATTTGTCCCAAACATAAGACCTACAGAGTGTAACATAGTTGTGACACTAAAATGTTACTGTCTTTACACAAGGGTGTGATTCCCTTTATAATTAGTGCCAATTAAAGATTCTAAACCACTCACACCAGTTACTTTAACGAATTTCTGCTGTCAACGCGCCCTCTGGTGGAGACGTTGCTGACGAGATCTTTCAAAAAAATGCATCATTTTTGGGATCAACTAAAGATTTTCTCGAACTCTACAAGACAATAGCGTTCATTGGAAACTTTACTGTCTTTAATATATTTACAATTACACTGAAATTAAAAAAGAAACAATTATTAATCATACCCTCCCGGAACAACTGACGGCTTTGGAACCAATCGTGATGTAGAGGATGGCAGGGAGAGGGAACGGGGGTGGGGTGGGGGGATGTCTCTGTGTCAGACTGGTGCGGCAACAACAAGGGAGGAGAATGATGGGGAGGGTTGGGGCTGGGGGGGGGGGAGCCACCTTATGCACCTGTTCAAGCTTTTGCTCTGTTTCTCTGCCATCTAATAGCTTTTCCAGTTTTTTTCATCCCCATCAGCGAGAGCAGATATGCTTTCAGTCATCTTAACTCTTGGCAATCTCTCCATCGCATACTTAAAAGGCGTCCTTCTGGGAACACGACGGCATTCGACTGAAAACATCTGCAGTAAGGTCAAAAAAAGGGAGCCATATTCAAGTGAGAGGAAAATCCTGAGTCTACAGAAATGCTTCAAAGCCGGGTGAGGGGTAAACTGAAGAGGCATGCGTACAAGAAGGGAGAGGAAGGAAGGAAGGAAGGAAGGAGTGTGATTCAGTGGATTCAGCTTCCTGGTGCAGAGTAAACGCCATAAGGTATTGTAGGAAAATCCCAGAAAACTTTCGAGTTTGAGCAAACTTTCCTGTTCAGTCAACCTCTCTTCATCATTGTGTTTCGCAGTTATACTCCCTCTTACAGACGCACATTTATCACCCTAGCTCACCAGCGGCTAACCTGGCGAGTTCACCTCAGGTGTAGTGGCCCCCAGATTGATATGTAGACGACATATTATAAGTCAACAGGCTTAAAATTGAATTGTGCAAAATCAATTGCAATCCAAATCTCCCGTTGGCTGCCTTTAATTCAGATCATAAATCTTCTCTGGCTGGCTCAAAAAAAAAGTAGCTCATATTCCCGTCACGACGGGGCGCAGATTATGAGAAAAGTAAAGCAGCACAGGGGACATATTAATGAGCCCCCCAGCCTGTTTTTTGTGCACCACTTGAGCATGGTGGAACCCCGTGCCGTGGCGTTGGACGCACAGATATAGCTGCAGAATTGGCTTTTGGGAGGTATTAGTCATCTGTTAGGTTAAGTCGTGGATGAAGACGGCAGCAGATTTGAACTGTGGCTGCCAGCTTTCGTCTGCCGACTTGGAGAGATCATCAGCAAAGATGTTTGTCCGCGTCTGGCGTCCAACGTGAAAACTGCCGCAATGGGAACAGAGTATATTAATTAATCTGGATTTAAAGTCTGTGTGTGTGTGTGTATGTGGGGGAGCTGCAAACACCTGCTTGCTCTGCTGACGGTTTGCCATAGTTTCATCTCAACCTGAGCAATGACACTTGAAGGAAATGAGGCGACACCTGGTTTGAAGTGGTTCGCAGAGGCATGCAAATCAAATTAGAAGTAAGCTTTGTATTTGTGAAGTAAAAACTTTATTTATCCAGGTGAAGAATTCAATACAAAAAACACTGCGCATCATTCAGATGTAAACCAGTGTTTTTCTGTGATCGGCTTGTAACATGGGCTAATTTCAATAACTTGATGTGCCTCAAGTTTCAATTAAAAAAAAGAGATAAGGGGTAAAGCGTGGATTTTTTTTATTTAGCTTCAAACACAAACGTTCGAGTTTCCAGAAAGTTCCTATTAAAAATAGAAGTCATAATTATTTTATTACACATTTTTAGATGTATAATATTTTATTAAATTTTTTTATTATTGGTGTCATAATCTGTATAAACATGGTTGCCTTGATGTTCTGTGACAGAATGAGCGAGACTAAAAAAAAAGGTCCTATCTAAAAAGGCTGGTTGGACAGAGAATGTCAAAGTGTATTTCTGGAAAGTTTAGTGGAAAGAAAACGTGTTTACTGAGCTGGATTGGTCACCAATCTAAATCACTATAGAGCATAACTGAAGTATGGTTAGGTGCGCTATGAACACCGTAACAAACAATGTTCCCTATAAAGCAACGCACTCTTAATTAACACATCACCGCTGCAATCTACTGGTTGCCTCCATGGCATGCAGCACTGATGTTGTGATTTACACCCCAGAACAGAAGCATAAAACCTTGTGAAGATAATGGCTTAAGCTGTTGAAACCAATTCTGTACAGACTGGGTGAAAAAAAGATGCCTCCATGAAGAAAGAACACAGGTTTTCCAAAAGGCCAATGGTCTAAGTATACATTTAATTCATTTACAACACTTTGGGGAAACAATGTCTGTGTATTGGAGAAACAATTACAAAGCCCTGATCTCAGCCTCCACCTACAACCTGTATATCATTACAGCGATTCTGTGAGGAGAAAATAGGAAAAGAAGCGAGAAATAGCGAAAGATTGTCTTGCTCAATTTATCAGCATCCGAGAATAACATTAATTATGGGTAACTCCAACTGACCTAAAACATCAGCATTGTTTGACCTGTGCAAATTTTGAATACTGTTGATGCAAATATCTCTGTCCTTAGCAAACTGTGTGTCAAGAATCAATAAATTACACTTTTTGACCAAAAATAAGGAAAGAAATTATCTTTTCTATGATAAGCTATTTTTATTGAGGTGCAACTTTGTTCAGCAACCTTTTACAACAAGAACAAAAGCTTCCCTTTATTTAAGTGGAATAGATCCTGACAGATTTTAGCGGCCGCTAAGTAAACAGAAGCAGCCACAAATATTGATTCAGGCTTCAGAACCATGGCCAGGATTAAGAACAAGTGCTTTTACGGTTCTACAATAAAGAGTAAGAGATATATCTGCTATATCCATGACATATGTTCTATGTCAAATTATTCTGTGACATATTCTTGACAAGATGGGGCTTAAGGGCCTGGGGCATGTGCAAAAGCCTCAGGGGAAGAGTGTAGTCTTCTGCCACTGTGTCTCTATTATACTCATAAGCTTTGAAACAAAAAAAAAAGAAGAAAAAAAAAAGAGATTGGCAGTGTCACCAGAAATGTTAAGATAGACTCTTTGTGAGACTCCCCGCCTTTTTTATTACACCAAAGAGCTTTTCACACTCATGCTGCTAAAAATATCCCCAACAATGGGCCAAGACTTTATTCCAGATTCACGGTGTGCAACACCGAGAGGAGCCTGAGTGCATGTCAGAATAAAAGAGAAGCAGATCCTTTCTAGATTTTTTTTTTTTTTTTTCAAACAGAAACTTGCTTGAACTCAGTAGGTGTTTGATGGAAATCCATTGCGTTGTTGAAGACCAATTCTGAAGCAACATGATCCACTGAAACATGTTCAAAAAGCGAGAACGCAAAAGAATATTTCTGCAACACGTCGACCACGGCAGCTAAACCTCTGACGGGATGGTCATGATGCAATGCAGGAGCAACCACTGCATACCAAGCATTCAGGTAAAGCGCCGCCCATAACAGTACTTAAAAATCAAAAAGAAACTCTGAACAAGAATTTTCCAAATAAACTGATCTGAAATGTCTTTGAAGTTCATCCACGGGTCTATTTCCAGCCTAGGCAGGGATTCACCATGGCAACAACGTCACTGGATCACGAGGCAACACAGAGACACACGGGACGAACAAATCAATGCACACACATATTAATACCCAAGGATTTTAGCCAAAAGTTATGGGGGTTTCTTTAAGTAGAAGGAAGCCATAGTATCTGGAGAGAACCCATGAATGCATAGAGACACCAGGCTGGGATTCGGCTGCGTTATTGCTAGGCAACATAGCTATCAACTGTTCCACTGCGCAGCTCTGTTTTTACAGTGATCTGATGAAAATAATAAGCTAACAATGCTGTGATAAGAAGAATCAGACACATATTGACGGTTTAAAATGTCAAATTGAACTAAAATCTTTAAACGAGATTGTACTGCCAGTAACAAGAGGACAACTTTAATGAGATGACAAACCGGTCTCAAGCTTGCAAGCCACGCTGCAGCATAGATGTGTCCTACAAGGAATAAGCTCCTTAGTGTCCAAATGCAGTAGTTTAGATCCCACAACGAGGGGGAAATGCAAGTTCAACATAATGGGACAAGTTTGTCCTCTACTGTTTATACTGAGGTACTACACAAGTCAAAAACAAACATTTTAAACCTAGATCCAACATGATTACTAGGAGATTGAAACGGATACACAAACAGATCAGATATCAGACTGAGGGAATCTTCCCCTTTATCAGCTGCTCAAAAAAATCAAGTGAATCCTGTTAAGTGCATCAAAACTAAGATTTCTCACATTTTTTTGTTGATCTTTTTGGTCTTATGTCTTGTGGTGGATTCAAAATTACTCTATCGGAAATTGGTGTTGTTTATTAAAAGGCTGATTGATTCATGTCGAGATTGAGTTAAAAAGCAACTTAAAAAATAATCCCGTTGGGAAATAAGGAAAGCGGCACAAACTTTTCATGAGTCTTAAAAATGTAATTAAAATATAGCTCAAATAATTTTCGACCATTCATTATCTCAGGTAGTCAAAGTGGCACAAAGAATCATCGGCTGCCCCCCTACCCACCCTGACGGACATATACATCTCCCGCAGCATCAGCACAGCGAGAAACATCCTCAAGGACAGCTCACTCCCTGGCTTTAAACTGTTCGACCTGCTGCCCTCTGGTAGGTGTTACAGGTGCATCAAGCCCAGGACAAATAAGAGTCAAAAACAGCATCTTTACCAAAGCAGTCACCAACCTGAACTCAACTGGACTCTAACCGTGCAATACCCTCATCTATGTGCAATACTATGCCATTGTACCAATATCTGTGCAATATTTTATATTTATATTATATTTATGTACAATTCCAATATCACCACCAATGTCTAATTATCTGGATAGTGTTATTTTCTGTATAAACATCATATTCTTATACATTGTTTGTTTTTCTGCAGATCATTCACATAGTTTATTTACGTATTTTTTATTTATATTTCTTAACATTTTTTTTGCATTGCACAGTAAGGAGTGTTCCTCCAATTTCATTGTACAATGCGTATAATGACAATAAAAGGCATTCTATTCTGAACAGAAAACCAGTAAGGAAAGTGCCTGCATATCCAAGTGTTTTAAAAGACCGAAAACCTTATTAAACAGCAAAGAAAAAAAAGTTTTATACAAGTTGTTTGGAATCGAGCAATAAAGATGTTATTTTTTTATTTTTTATTATTTGTTTTAAATTGCTTATAACAAAAAAAAACTGTTTTCAATGTAAAATGCCTAAATGCATTTTTTAAACAGAGAGCTGAATGATGATGACACTCTTATCCTTTGAACGTGGAGCTCCGTTTTTTGGATGTTTGCTGGTGTGTTTCTTGCGGGTGAAAACTGATTTTGTTTTGTGCTTTGCTAAATAACAACAGTAATAACAATAACAAATAATGCCAGCTCAAAATCCAATTACAGTGATTTCATAATAAACTTTATATCTAATTAATATCAAAGATAATTGATCTAGTTTTGTCTTTAACAAATTAGGAGGTTAATTATATGAACTCTGGATGTTTATGTTTGCATGTCCATAATAATTTCTCTTTTTCCAATAGCTGTGTATTTACAGCTCATTATTATGACACTGCGTAGGAACCATTTGACCCAAACACGAACATGTTAAACTATTCGCGACATGTTCTGTTTTGGTGCTCCTGCAGAAGCCTGTTCCCTATATAGTAGCTTGTATGCTTGATAAATGTAAAAGAGAAAACATATGGAGGAGAGAAACTGGTCGGATATTCGTTGTCTCGTGGGGCACGTTTAAACAGGGAGTTTCTGGTAGTTAAATTAAACCGAAGTGGAGCTACAAGATGCTTGCATTAAAGCCATTTATTCTTATTATGTAAAAGCTGGCTAAGACGAAAATTTAAGGCTACAAAAAGAAATCTAGATGAAAGACAACATATAAATGTAATGTAATGCGCCACTAATTCACTCATTGTCGAACCGCCATGATGATGCTAACATCTTAGCATCTCGCTAACACCGGTTTAGTAGCTGGAAAACAAAGACGAACGGTAAAAGGGAAAAAGTGCAGGTTCTCACCAGTCCCTCGATCTGGATCTGTTTCACTGGAGAGTCCAGAGTCCCGCCAGTAGAAGCCGCAGGGGCGCTGGGTGCCGAACTGGACTCTTTACGGGAAGCCATTATCCAGGTCCACGCGAAGAAAAAAGGGGGACAGATTTTAATGTGGCACCTTTCCCTTCGACAGGTTCGTGTAGAAACAACAGGAAAGAGGGTTCCTGTAGAAAACGTGCTTTAAAATAACTTAAAATTGTAGCGAGGGACATTTCCCTTAACTCTTATAATTATGAAAATGTCGGTTTACATCTGCGTGTAATTTACTCACCGAAGTCAGTAACTGTTGATGAATCAGTTTACTTGAATTTATTTGAGATAAAGTATTTTTGATTGATTTAAAGTCCGTCTTTCCTTTTGCGTAATAATCTAACTACTTCGTGAAGCAGAACTCGGTTTAAAACTGTACAAAATCTATCAATATGTATATAATATTTAAATCTAAAATATGTATATATATATATATATATATATATATTAAAAAAAGTTTTAAAAGTTTTTAAACCATCACTACCATGTTTGTTGGCAAGCACATTTTGTTGCATATAAATTGTTGTATACAAACAGTGTGTTAACCAAACATGATCCTTGTATTCAGACCAACGTTCCCTCTAAGCTGCTCGCCTGGGCAATCGCCCACTGCTCGGACATTGTCACCGCAACTTAAACTACACATTGAGCTCAGACATCAGTTGACCGATGACATATAAAGTTCTATCTCGGTGAGTCACAGGTGTCCAGCTAGTGATGGGTAGACTAGGCGTCATGAAGCGTTTCGACACATAGCAAAACTGTATTGATACTGTGTCACTGAATAGTGACACCTGCTGGACATTAAAAATCCATACAGGCAACGTAGATAGACTGATCTGGTGAACCAGCGTAAACAATAACATTTAAGTCATTGTGTGTTATTGTATATTATATATTGTATTATTTCATAACCTAAGCTAAATTGAAAATATGTGATAT
Source organism: Orestias chungarensis (assembly GCA_032876305.1). Lineage (NCBI taxonomy): Eukaryota > Metazoa > Chordata > Actinopteri > Cyprinodontiformes > Cyprinodontidae > Orestias > Orestias chungarensis. The sequence goes on along the minus strand of JAVLVB010000072.1, from coordinate 1,283,784 downwards.
TCTTATATACAGCTGATATATAATGTGAACATGTATCATAAAGTGAAAATTGAATTGAATTTGTTTGAAATGAGGATGCTTGTGGACTTTTTCTTCACAAATTTTTATTCGAAAAAAATAAGTTTGTCCAACGTTTTGAAATTTTGTCTGTTACGCGTTTTGGACTAACAGTCCATTTCAGCTGAGTTTGGACTCAGATAGATGAAGTAGAAACTGAATAGAACGAAATGAAAGAACGAAATGAAAACAATTCCCTTATTTTCCAATGTAAGATCAAAATGGTCCCACACTGCGGAAATCTTTCGTTTTCCTTGAGGCTCCATAGTTGACGCTGTATTGAAAAAGATCGAGAATTATTTTCCGCAAATGCATCCCGTTGACAGATTCGCTTCCTTATGAACAGTTTGGTGCCTCAGTTTCATTTCGAAACCGTTGCTGTATCGGTCACGTGACTTGCTGAAACCAATATGTGCACCGACACGGGTTTTGGTCTGTGGGCTTGTGCAGATTTGCTAGGTTGGTTTTCCGAGTGAGAAAGGCTTACTCTGCAAAAACAAAAAACATTGTGCAGAATGTGAATAAATGTTGTAATGTGTCATTTCTCACCATGGCCAAAGCAGGACTCTTACTTATAACATACTACACATCTCATGAACAGCAATATTTTTGTTTTTTTCATTTGAAGTGTGGCAAATCACTTGTATTAAAAGCACAGTACTGGGAGTTGCTGCTGTAATCTGATTCTTTTAATAAGCCATGTAACTTTCTATGATCCCAGATTTATAACAGGTATAATACTGGTGTGTGGCCATAGTGCGCAGACCCGATGTTGCTCACAGTGGTCGTCAGTGTACTCAGAGAGCTTGTGTGAATGCCCAGACACATGACAAATTAGAGGGAACATTGATTCAGACCACAGAATACATTTCATAAAAAGATTTTAATGCTTTTTGATAAGTATAACAATTTGTTTTTATTTTAATGAAGTGAATTGCCTGGAAATAGTCAAGTTTAAAAATATAATAATAATAATTAAGACCCAGTTTGAATTCACAAAGTACTTAAAACACTTTATTTCAAATCTTTACAGATGTATCACAACTAGAAGTTACCCAGAATCTAAAAAGGTGGGATAGTGAACATAACTGTAACAATTACCTAGTTACATAATGCAAAAATGCAAATAAGCATAAACATAAAAAGGTACGAAAAATAAATTTACATGAACCATAGATGATAAAACTGCCTTAATTATACATTTGAATCATGATATTTATTGCCAGATAAAACAATTTAATGATGGATTAACCTTTTTGTTTATAAGAGAACAAGTGCAACAGGGACAAGTTGGGCGTGGTTACACTTCTGAACAATAAAACAGTACCTTTTTGGGAACATCTAGTTGTTACAAACATAAGTGATACATTGGGCCTTTAATAAAAATCCGTATTCTTTAAGCTGAAACAGGGGGACTGATACAAAACCTGTGGAATGAGAACACAGCAGAAATTTCAATTACAAAAAACAATATGCAGTAAAGTTTACAAATTGGTGACTGAAAAAGGGTTTGCTTTTATAAATATACTTGTAAAACATTACTCACTCTACTTGAACCAAGAATACTGCATGATTCAATATTACAGTAAAACAATTTTTTTAAGGTTCTTAACCCTCTACATCCCTCCACTCTGAAGGGAAAAAAAACTGGGCTTACTGAAAAACACAATAAAAAGGCAAAGAGTTGAGTAATAAAAAAAAAAAAGAAAAGAAAAAGAAGTATGCCTGTTGCAAGCAGAGTGTTTTTTTTCCTTCCAATGTCTAAATGAGGTGGAACTTTGGTCCGGCCGTGGCGATGATGTCGCTGTATGGCTCCGACTGAGTGACCTCGATGGCTTGCTGCTTCTTGAGGACGAGGAAACTGTAAAACTTGGCGGCTGCCTGCTTTCTGTTGTTGTTCCGGCAGAGGTCGAGGAGACTGACCGACTCTGCACCCGTCTTCGCCATGACACGCTGTGGGGACAGGGGCAGCAAGTGTACAAATATAAAAAAACAACGAATATAAACACACACACACACTGATTAATTTTACAGCCAGGGTTTGTTTACCTGCAGACCATGAAGCATCTGTTGGGTTCTCTTGTTCCATCTCTTCTCTTCTTGATCCTGGTCTCCAGCCTGACCCTCATCGTCCTGAGAACCACAAATTAGACAGGTTAAAAATATATGCCACCGACTTCATTGCCTATACGTTTTTGAGAACCATTTGTTTTTTTTGGAAAGAAAACGAGGGATAACAGACAAAATCAAATGTAATTAGAAATATCCTTAAATTTTTCCTCAGTAGAAGTCTGATGACCCAGAAACTAAGTGACAGAAAAGTGGAAGCACTCACACAAAAACTACAAAGATGTAATAAAAATATGAGTGTGTGTGTATGTATGTTTTTTATATCTATCTATCTATCTATATATATATATATACACACAGCATCAAAAAAAAAACCTTTTAGGCAACTCTTATATTTGAACCATTCTATCAACAAACAAAATCAAATCTTCTGTATTCTATACTGGCATCATATCTGCCAACTCCCTACTAAATGTATGTTAGGAGATAACTGCAATGATTAAAGGTAATACCATGTTACACACTTTTTGTGTACATATTGTTGTGAAACTGCCTTCCAGCATTGCACTCACCTCCTCTTCTTCGCCGTCATCCTTCTTATCCTTTTCCTTCTCGGTGAGAAGGTCGAGTTCTGGGACAAGCTGCGTGAGGTTGACAGTGGTCTCCTCTGGGGGCAGATCAACCTGAGGCATGTCTAGTCTTTGTGACAAGTCTGAGTGGTCAGCCACTTGCCGCTGCTGCTCCAGAGGAGTCATCTGAAAGAGCAACGTGTGCAACTTAGCAATGCTTTGAGTAAAACTTAGACAGGACAGTCCATAGTGTCTCAAATTTAATATTCCATTAAATTTATAACGATGCCGTCATTTAGTTTTTATTAGTCAACTATGTCCAAATGAGAAAAAAAGAAATTTTTTGAACAACTTATTATATTAAACAAGTGGATTTTCCACAGCTTTCCTCTCAGATACAGAAATTACACAGAAAGAGGAAACACTCACAGGAAGGATGCTCTCTTTGTCAATGGGCTGCTTGCGTTTCACACCACGAGGAGTGGATGGAGGAGGCATCACTGTTTCATCCAAAGTTGTTCTACTGCCTTCCATTGCAGAGGCTGCCAGTATGCTGGGCTCCTCCATGATAGTCTGGTCTGAGGAATCATATTACAAATTGTGAAAACACCTCATTCATCACCGGAAACTGGAACACAAGCTTTTACTCCACAGTAACCTACCAATAACATCTCTGTTCTGAGTCATGATGTCCTCCCTGGGCACCTCTGGGTTCTCCAGCTCTTTGAGGAACTCATCCAGACTGTCTGCCTCGCCACCCTTTCTGCGTTTCCTCAGCTCGTCCGGAACCAGGGGAGTCAGACAGCGGGTGAACATCTGACAAAGAGATTTGAATATTAAAAACTTTACTCTAAGGTTTGTGCAGTGAAACGATTTTATCCGAACAAAAGAAAATGTAAAGTTATGCGTCCACACGATTTTCTACTTAGTATTCAGAGCAAGTGAAAGAGAGATGAAACCAATCGCTCCCTTCCATCCCCAAATGTTCTTGTTTTAAATTTTAAACCTGAACAGAATCTTAATGATGACTGGGATTTAACACAGTTCACTACAGTTCCACACCAAACTATTGCATATAGCCCCTAACAGTTTTATTAAATAATGCGTAAAAGTGCTTTAGAGCAAACAATGGATTATTTTAGACTGCCTTCAAAAGGAACGCCATGAACCCTCGCTACCTTGAGCAGCCGAGCATTCCAGAGGGGCTGAGCGGGCAAAGAGAAAAGCTTCTCCACTCCTCCGGTCTCTTTCCACATCATGAGCTTCTTCGTAGGTGGAGCGAGATCCAGGGTGGTCACAATGTCAGAGTAGTCAGACAGCTGGGCTCTGATTGTCTTACTGTCCAACTCCTTCACGCTGTCAACAATCAGCTTTCTTTTACGCTTTGCCTTGGTCTCTTTGACTAGAAAGGACAAAAACACACAAAAGTCATTATGCTGATAGGCCCACAAGGCGAAGCGGGTTGGAAAATGGGTGGATGGATAACCATTGTGCTAATTTTTTTAACATACCCTAACCTAAACGTAACAAATATGGTGTTTTTGCCTCTACTTGTGGTTTCTGTTCCTGTAGCAGTCTCACACCAGCTGCCAATAAAACATACTTTAATGGTGTTTTTACTGAACCACTTAAGACGGTTGACGGGATCCCATTTTTGCTTTATTTAAATAAATTATTTTCCCACTGGTCCCCATGAGAAAAGCAGTTATGGTGATGGAATTCTTTTTTTAAAGTAAAATAACAAAACCTCTTTTTCTTGCAGCACCTCAACTAAACCCACGAGGCCAGCTGGCACCATAGTTTAAAGTACAATAGCAAATCTCTCCCTCCCTGACAGGAATTTTGAAAGTCAGCAGCGCTTCCACTTCCATGAAAGCAAAGTATTAAAACACTACAGGGAGCATAAGTTCATGTTACGTTTAATCACCACTAACGTGCTAATGGCCCAAAATGCCTCTGCTCACTGTATGGTAGTTAGCGTCGAACGTAACAATAATCTAGACGTTAGGTTGAAAACTATATACTAAAAGATCAGTTTTTTTATTTTTACCACAAAGTAAATCTCTCTCCAGTTTAGTACTCTGGTATGGCGACAACCCTAATAACAGTTTATTTTTTCATGTCAAATGATAGACATTTCACGATACCATCCAATTTTTTTTGGAGAACTTGAAGTATAGAAGCCATACCAGTGATGTCGATGGGCTCCAGGGCAAAGGCCTCCTCCTCATTGTGAACGAGAGTGGTCTGTTCTGTTTGGTCAGCCATTGCTGGCAGCGGCTCTGCTGGGCCAGAATCAGGACTGTCTGGACCCGCTTCAAAAACAAAAAATGTTATTAATCCCAGATGTGAATATTAAAAATACAAATGTTCTACAAAAAAGAAACCAAAAATAAATGAAACTAGGCTTCACTTACGTGACTGGAGGTTGTCAAAGTCATCCTCATCATCCCCGGGATCCGGAGGCATGATGCTTTCTGCGATTGCAGGAGGATCATCAAAGATGCCACCGCCATCTTCTGAACTCAGCAGCTTGTCAACTGAAGCAGGAGAGAAATTATATGAAGTTTCACCATTGATATGGAAAAGAGGTAAAAACAACAAAATAAACATCTTACCCAGCATTCCGCCATCACTGTTGCCCATGGATCCATCACCAAAGTCGTCGTACTCCATGTGGTTGGATTTGTCAGGGAGATTAGCTGGACCCGGCTGAGCCTCGAGCAAGAGGTGAGAGGCAGTGGCACCCTGCATTATATCATCTTCAAATGTGCTAGCTTCACGCATCATTTCCCTGTCATCCATGCCAAAGTCAGCTGAGGAATGCAGCAAAAAATGACAGCTAGCTTAATCACAATCCACAGAAGCAAATATACATATTTATTAGTTGATGAAAATTCAGCACCAAAGCCATTACATTTGTTTCTCTGAATTATAAAAGGAGTTCAAACTTTGTACCACAAACATGTAAATTTGAAGTGATAGGACAATAAAAATAAAAATAAAAGTTAATGATGGAATTTAAAAATTTCATATTTATCAAGTATTTTTATCTCTAAACAGCCACATATAGGGTGCTAGTCTACACTACCAGGTCAAACAGGAAATACCAGCAGACGGGATGTATAAGGGTTGTTAGGAGCTGAGGCATAAAGGACCAATGCCCTACCAAAGTCAGTTTCCTGCAAAAGGCTGAGGTTTCCAACATCCTCCCTCAAGGTGATCTCTTCTGCTCGGCTCTGGTTTAAGGTGAACTGTTGAGCCACATCGATGTCACTGTTGACAAAAGCAAAGATGATCAGGCTAACTATATAACAAGAGCTGATCTTAAAAATACCCTGATCACTTATAAATTGTTAGTGTCAAACTGTACACTTCACTGTTAAGTACAGGAAAAATGTATAAGCACTAATTTTTCTGGGACCTGTTTAACGGAGACAGGACGCATTACAGAATACAGTTGTGTCTAATCTTTTTAGAGGCTTGAATAGAGAAATGCTCCACCAAGAACTGCAACTTTGGTCAACTTACTCCAGATCAGGAAGGGGCTGGTCAAAGTCATGGAACTCCTCAGGTAAGGTGATGGCGTTATATGCAGCCTCTCGATTTTCCTCGGGTAGATCAACCACACCTGAAGACAGAAACTTGTGGTGACTGAAGGACACAGCTTTACACCATCGTCCATTCACAAATAAAAACAGCGCGCAATCGATGCAACTGCTGAATATGACCACCAGTACTGGCAACCTTTAAAAGAAATAGCCAATGGAGGGATGACAATGGCTTACCTGGCCTGAAGGCCATTTTGATCTTGATGAAGGCTTCATTACAGTCAGCAAGCAGGTACTTAGCCTTTCTGTGGTAGATTCTCACAACTCCGAGGAGCAAGTGACCAGAAGTGCGCAATGCCATCTTCACCTTAAAAAAAAAGAAGAAAAAAAGCAGGAAGTATGAGATATTACATTGATATTAGTTGTACAGGATAAACTTTGTACTTAGGGTGTGCATTATCATATTGTTTATCGTTATATTGATAAACATCTTGTCATGATAAGGATTGTGATTAATTGTTACGATGATAAAGAATAGCAATGTTTGATAACTTGAAAATTTTGTACCTTCTTCCCCCTGTTTGCTCAATTAGTGATAAAAAATGCAGTTACTTTGTGAAGTTTAGTAGTAAAAACATATTTGTATACATATCTGGTATTCTAAAGAAGACCATTTAGATTGGTTTGATTTTTTAAGAGCAGAATTTGTGTCACAATTAGTTAATCGTTAGCGTAATAGAACAAAAGTCCATCTCTACTGTGTACCACAAGTCTGGTACCACAGGTTAAGCATATACCAGTTGAAGACAAAAAAAAAAGTTTTCAGTTCTGATGTGCACAAAAAATAAAAACCGACTGAACAAAATCAATGAAAATCTTAAGCAGCGGATTACCAGAAAAAGCCGGTAAACATCTGACTCGCCAACTCTAACAACAGCCAAGTCATTTTTGCATTATTAATACAAACTAACTGAATCAAACAGGCAAATAATCAAAAAATAGTAAATAAAAACACAACTGAAGAACAGCCCACATCAGAAACAGATGAAGGTTTAAACAATGGAACAATATAAAAACTCCAATCAGCACCACCACTATAGGGTTAAGGCTAGTCAACCAAAAGCTTCCTGATAGTACAGTTTTGGCTTCTTACCTTAGGTGAGATGATGCTCTCCACGCTGCTCTCCAAGTTGCATTCGAACACATGGGCCTTGGTCAGCTTCTTGTCCCAATGGGCCGCCAGCCAGATCTTGGCCAGCGGCCCACGTTTGCTGAGGACAAAGTGGGCGTAGAACATTGCCCTGGTTCCCCTGGTTCAAACACGGCAACTGTGGTGTGGCTCACCTGGGAAATAATTGTGCATTAAAAACAAAAACGCAGTATAGAGGGAGAAGAGCAAAGATATCATTTACAGTGTTGCCTTATCCAAACTACCCTAGATGGACAGTAGGACAATTAAACACAGACTGTCTATACTGTTATAAATTACTTAAAGTTAGGTATATGAGCTTGTGGGGGCATGTGATCACAGCCACCATTCTTAACATTTAGTAATATACGGTAATAAGTAGGCGTGTTACCACAATTGGGTCTTTGCTGCATTTTGGAGTTATTAATGCACTAAAGCGTGTCTAAAAGGTTTGTGATCTTTCTTAGTCAACTCAAAATAGTGTATGAAATTAGATTATGTTGGTTGAATCAGTGACAGACAGAACTGTTCTCCATTCTGATGCATGTACTAGATAGGTTACAAAAAAGAAAGAAAATTTTCCGATTGACCTTCTCTCTAGTCAATATTTATCAATAATTTATATATACTAAAAATAAACAGATTACAAACTTAAGCACTTGGTTTGTCAATCTGACATAGTCCCAAAAGCCATAAAAATACTTTTTTAATATATTTAATTACTTCATAATTAAAATCCTTTTATTTTGAACAGAACATTTTTTTGTTACAGACCAGAATATTATGGGCAAACCTGACATTTTGGCTCAATATATAACAGATATTATTTACCCCATCTGACAGTAAGGTAAAGGATACATCTACTAACATTGCCTCAAGGTTTCATGAGGGAAAAAATAAATAAACCACACAAATAAATAAAAACGATGGTAGAGGAAGCAATTTGTTAACAAAAGGTTATAAAGTTGTCTTATTTTAGTCAGTTTCCTCACACAATATTCAACAAGGCAGACAAAAAATTAACCTACAACGTTAAAAGCGAATCTTAACCAAACGTGATCAAACGCTGTCTTTATTCTAGCCTTCCTCGATGATTTGGGGGGGGGGGGGGGAAAATGAACGAACTTCTGTCGTAATAAATCATGAGTCTTAAAACCTTTTGCTGCCAATCGAAATTTCACATTTTTTGCTAACAAAACGACAAAAATATTGACAAAATGCATTAATCTAAACGTAAGTAAAAGTAAAAAACGTGTAAAAAGCGCCAAAAATAAGGGTGGGCCGGTAAATAGTCGGCGCCATCAAGTGGGACGAACCAGATTAGCAGACACGGCTAACTACAAAAGGAGGAACGACGTCGCAAGCTAGACTGTACAGCTCGAAGAGGTGTAGAATAAAATATTTGATTTTGGACTTAATTACAAATATCCATAGCAGACAACGGGAAAAAAAATATTTACACAAGTACACAAAGTATCTAGAGGGAGAAAAAGCGTCGCTCGTACTTTTTAGTCTCTCTTCAGCGTAGTGCTGTCGTTAGCTGACGTCCAACCGCTCCTCATACAATGAAGGCCGCGACGACCCAACTCCAGCGTGCTAGCCGGCCCGGTAACCGAAGACCCCGAGAACAGCGCGCAAACATACCCACTTCAGACACACTTACCGAGAGGAGCCCTCTTAGATTAAAAATCACAAAGATTAGGTAATTTCTCCAAGCGAGCTCTCCCCTGTTGTACTCATTAAAACAGCCAAGATGGCGCCAGCCGCCTTCCTCCCGCTCAGCGCTGTCCTTTTAAAATCGGCAGGATGTTTACAGTCAAAAAACGGCGGAGGAGGCGGAGCCTGGCTGCCGGGGAGGCTGCTATGATCAAGGGTGGGTGATAGAGGGCGCTGTGGTACATAGCCCAGGCCACCAATGACAGCGTGACGGCTAAATCTGCACACATTTATTATTTATGATAATAGCATCATTATTTTAATTACTTTTTAAATGTCTGACATCGCTAAATATCACACGACTAAATGATCTTATGGAAAAAAAATTAGAAAAAATTCATTTATGTTAATGTTTAAAAATTAATTAATGAATGAAGGAATTTTCTTAGCAAAAGCAAAATATTACTTATTATAATTATGTATGAATGATTAAAAGGAAATTAAAATGCAATATAAATATTACTTAAGTGCAGAGATTCTAAACAGCGGTAAACATGACAATGTTTCAGTTATGTATTAAAGTTATACATTAATTAAACGATATAAGCATTTACCAAAAACGCATCAAAGTTATATATAAGTATCTTCCTGTGACTCTAACATCCAACCACACACCAATCACTTTGTGTCTATTGTGGTTTGTGAGCAGAACTGACAAATGACGTGACAGTCTGCAAACACATTAAAATTAAATAATTTTTTTTTAAATATTCATAGTTTTAAAAATCTTGTTTAAAAGGTTTTGTATTTATCAAACACAGAATTGTTTTTATCTAAATGATGTATTTCTATTTCTAGATTAATACATTCACAAATATTTATATAACTTCTTTTATTTTTATATTGCACTATTAATGTCATAGCCATTGTCATTTTTATTGGAATTCTAATATCATTTGATTATCATCTATAATATTTCACAGGGCCAAACCAGAGCCACTGTCATACATCTTTTGTTCAGTGAAAATCTGAAAGAAGCCAATTAAATCTTTATAAATGAACTTTATTCTCAATAAAGAGGAAAAAAAAGGTTTCTATTATAAGAATTGTAATAAGAATGAAGTCTGAAATTACCACAGCATGGCAAAATGTATGCTTGCAACAGAAAGCCTTACAAAACCAATTTCCCAGCAACCATATTAGATGCCGAGATGAGAAATATGCCTGACAGATTGATCTACAAACAAATTGCGAAATGGGTACACAGAAAAGCGAATTTGTCTCATGGGCATCTGTTGCAGTGAAACTGCTGCCAGTTGAACTTGTTTATAATTTATGAGACGCAGAGCTCCTTGTCTCTGTGGAGATAGATAATGAGGTAGCAATATGGTAAATTCAGATCTTACGCATCAGTATTGTTAAAGGAAGGATTTAGACAATAAGTCATTTTTGCAGTGAACATCCATGCAGCATTGGATGTCTGAAGTGGTGTTCCATCATAAAGTGCATGCCGAAAGGGACCTGCTGGGTTTTCTGTGGGACTGCATTAAACACATTACAGATGTGAATCAGCACTCTCTGTATGAATCTCTTATAGTCACAACTTTGTCATACATATCATCATCATCATCATCATCATCATCATCATCATCACCTCCTATGAGACTGACGCATTATGGATCTAGGCCAAATTATGGTTTACGGAGGAAAAATAAATTTAAAATGCTGTTGAACTTCATTGATGGTTTGCATCATAACTTTACATATTAAAGTATTAAATGAATTCCTTGGGTAAAACCAAAGACTTCTGTTCTGCATTTGGTCACATCTAGTCGATGGCAGCATTTCTTTGCATCCGTCTGTTAAACACAGTGATTTTATTTTGAAAGCCAGTTGCTGTTATCATGTAATGGATAATTCTACACAGCCTTAGGGAAAGCAGCCGGTTCTACATGGCTGCATTCGTACTTATCTTTGGCATCCATCACGCAGCCGGAGGCCCTGATTATCTCCACATATCTGTATGAAACAAAGCAGGCTGATGTTTTATTGAGGTTCCCCAACAATCCACTGAGGCCTTCACAGAAAAGCTGGATAGATAATTGAATTAAATTACACCCAGGTACACAATGTTACATTTTCTTTCTACTTACTTGGTGTTGGTTTGTCTTATTAAACATTAGTGAGATACATCAAGGTTTGTGTTCGTAACATGACACAAAGTGTTGGGGGAGAAAACATTTTGGATGAACTGTTTCAGAATATAAATGTGTAAAACATGTCTGTATCCAAACCAGCCTTACTGATCAGGTATTGTTTTTGTTGCTGCAGTGATTTAAGTGAAAAAGAGGCGTATGATGCTAATGATAAAATATCCAACAGAATAGAAAAAAAAGCGCCAACGGATACGGATCAACACGCTGTGTGAGTTGCGAAAGTTCTCTCCCACAAGCTTAAGTTTATCTTAAAAAAAGTTGTCTTGTCATGCTGGGGTGATATCTGATGAAAACATGACAAAAAAAAAGGAGAAAGGCTTTTCTCAAGTTTTAGCCCAAAAGAGTGTTTAATCTAACAGCAGGGGACATTCCTGACAGCTTGCAAACTCTGGTCCATCTCTACTGCAGATACACATCTCATCAATGGGATTAAGAAAAGTTGGGCTAATTTGCATAATATTTAATCAGCGGAGAGTGTCAGGAGATAAACGCTTTGGATCCAATGAAACTCTGCTGCAATTATGTCTGACATTTCACAGGTCGGGTTTATCAAAGAGTCATATTTCCATCAAGTGTGCATCTAACACTTGGAAATATTCTGTGAAATGGACCAGAGTCTTTCTCCTTTCAACATGACAAAGATGATTAATCCTTGGGTAATATTTAAGCTTTTAAAATTGTGTAGCGGTTTGGAATAATCATTTCTGCCCAGTTAGGAATCTCCCTCTGTGTGTGTGTGTGTGTGTGTGTGTGTGTGTGTGTGTGTGTGTGTGTGTGTGTGTGTGTGTGTGTGTGTGTGTGTGTGTGTGTGTGTGTGTGTGTGTGAGTTGTAGATGCAGCAGTTTCTCCTGTAGCGCTTTCTCCAGCTGAGCTGGCACCATGGGATCATCTCAGATAGATGCTCTTATTTATGCAACGCGTCTAAACCAATCACCCTGACAGAGAATTATGTAAACACGGCAGTTTCTTGGCACAGGCTGAAGTGCAGACTTAAAGGAAGCTAAAAGTATTTCTCAGTTTGCATTTTCCCTAGTTGGTGCAGTGCATGAATTGAGTAATATGAATATTTTGGAAAAGAATCTAGCTGTAAGTAGGTAACTCTCAGCTCAGTGCAACTTTGATTTTGCAACAGCTCTAGTGCTTTGCAAAAGTTCTAGACATACACTTTATTTTATACAATTAGTTTAATTTATATGATTGGTTAAAACAAAGTAGAACATATTTAAGTGGGAGGGATAATTTTTTGTAATATAAAAAAAAAGCTTCACAAGGCAAAGCAAATGCATTTGTTTTGGACATTTCTTGTGATAGAGGATTCAAAGTGTTAAACATAAAGATTAAAAACACCATTAAAAAGCTACAACTTAAGAGCTGAAAATGATAAAAAGATTCAAGAAAGGTGTAGATAAAACCCTGTAAACTGTCATATCCACTGCTAAGAACTGTTCTTTACCTAAAAATTGGTCAGAGTGGAGGCCTCTTGAGTAAAAAAAATAAAAATAAATGTTGCAATGGTTTTGCACAACTTTCCAAAAGCAAGACCAGCTAGCCTTGTAGCTGCACAGTATTAACTGGAGGCAATAATACTCCAAAGAAAAAAAGAAGCAACGCCTCTGGCTACACAATTTAAAGTCTAAGAAAAAGAGTAAATCAAACATGCTTTCCCCAGTCAGTAAGTGACTAGTATACAAAATAAATCAAACATCTGCACACTGGCAGTTCATCTGGAGTTGTCATAAACCTCTTTGCTGCTTCTCTTCATGATGTTCTCCTTGCCTACGATGTTAAAAAGTGGGCAACGTATTAATTATGTTATTTCTAAAGCCAAGTGGTATGCATGGTTTATTTTAGGGGTCTCAAAGTAAAATGGGATTCATCCTTTTTATCTCCTACTTCAAAACCAAGTGTAAAAGTTTGTAGCTATGATGTGGCAAATTGCGAAGAGTTCAATCGGCACATATACTTTAGCAAGGAACTTTAAAAAAAGCAAACCCGCAACAAAAAAGTAATAAAAATATCACAGCAAGTCTGCTTATATCAAAGGTTTTATTTGATGATTGTTTGTTTTTATAAAAAATTAACAAAACCATGATTTTCTTTTACAGTCTTTCCATCAGAGTCTGCAAAGAAAAAGAAAAAAATAATAAAATAAATCAAATCCAGGGACTAAAGAGTGAAGGAAAAGGCCAGATATTCAATGCCAGATGTTTGCGGGAACGTGCGCTAAATTACTACAGCTGTGACCCAAAAAAAAAAAAAAAAAAGACAAGGTTTGGAAAAAACCAACAACCTAATACAAGGCAGCAGGTGGAAATGGTTGTGATAAGACGCCTGACTAAGAAAAGGAAGAGCAAAAAGTGGCGTTAAATGCTCAGCGGTAAATTTAGGAGTAGTGAATTGTAAAAGGATTTAGGGTGCCATTACAGGTCATTACAGAAACGTATTGAAGAACTGCTGTTGAATGATAAGTCCGTTTTTTGTGCAGGGCTGATGAAAATGAAAAAGTGTATTTCCTATGAAGGCACATTAATACACACAACCCCTCCCCTCGCCCCGGAACATTAACACAGAAGAAAACAAATTACAGTAAATGTAATCAAATATATTGCACCACTTTTGTTTCTTTCTAAAATATGATTCTGTGTCAGTTGTCCTAACTACGCCGTGTTAGGTCAGCTCGGATTTCTTATTAGCTCTCAAGCTGATAACACATTCTCAGAAGTGAAAAGCAACAACGAGACCTAACCCCCCTGAATCGGTGGGGCGAACGCCTCAAAACTCTGTTCATTCGTTTTTTTTTAACTCACATTCCAGTCAGAAAATGTCAGTAAAAAGGGAACATGTATCATTCCCCCCTGTAGATGGCAAACTATCAACACATGGTCTGTTGGCAGACAAAGGAAGTCGGTGAATGAGCTCACCAAGACAATACATTTGTTTTATCTTAATTAAGCCATCAAAGAATGAGTTAGAGGAGGATTTCTGAGGAAGTTACTGGCTTAAAATGAACAGCTTACCGCTAATAAACTGCAGCTTGTTGATGAGGCAATCTAACAAGGTCCTAAATGACATTATGACATGTCAAAGCAAAAAAAGACAACAACCCAGAAACATCATTGTTAATTGAGAAAATAAATAATTAGCGTGTTAGCCTGATTAAGCAGCAGCATAAAAACCAAGGTTCATGTCCGACTGACTCATGGCAGAGCAATAGGAAACAAGGATAGCTTTAGGTTAAACAGACTATGTAGTGTAAACCTGATCAAGCTCCTTAAAACATTCTTCACTGACCATATTAGATCTATTGAGATTTCCTGGAAGTTCATAATAATTTGCAAAGTGACGGTGAATAGTCTGTTGAAGCAGTGCTTCCTCTATGTCAGGTATTCGACTCCATTAGCTACTGCCAAGCCCGATGAATCACAAAATAAAATTGGGCTTACTGCATTCAATGCAAACACAGAGTAATTACCACTAATACAAATAAAATTAAAAACTGATTTCATTGCTTGTTTGTTTTTTAAACAGGATCAGTTTTGCCTCATTGGTGAAGCTCAGAACCCCCCCCCTTCACCAAGGCGACACACAGAGGCCAACATGTATTCAAGCCCACGGTTGAGCTCGTCATTTCAGTCATTTGGAATGAAAAAAATACAATAAAAATAAACCAAAAAAAAAAAAACCTCTCTGAATTACTGGGGGCATCTATTCACATGTGGTCAGTCTAGAACTGTTTTACGTGTAGAAAATTGTTCAGAATGGCACATACAGTTTTGTTCGTTCGACTGCGTGAAAACATTTTCCCTACATACCTTTTTGAAGGTCGGGAAAATGCAAACACATTATTAGGGACATGGAAAATAACGTGATGAAAAAATAAAGCAGCTCAAAAATCTGCACCCAGTCTTCTATACCCAGATCAAAACCTTTTGAGAAATGCTGAGGCACTGTCAGATCAACATTCACCACCCCAGTTCTGGCTCTGAGGAGGTTTCATACTTCTTTAAGACAACAGAGAGGAATTAAGAGTCATGCTGGCCATTTGTACACAGTATAAAAAAATAGCTAAACACAATCCAAAATAGTGTTATCATCTTTGTAGTTATTAATATCCTGTCAGAATTTTTTTTTTCAAAAACCTGTGCATAGAGTACAAACACAAACGATGTCCTCACTGGGTTTGTCAATATTGGGACATTTATGCACCAAGTGACCGAATATGAGCAGATCCGTCTCCTCGGGTGTAGTAAGTAAGCTGGATGTACGTAGGGAGCTCTCAAAAACGCCGAACAAGAGTTGAAAGGAGTGACAGTAGAGGACAACAAAGAAGACAGAAAAATGTGGAGTCCTTCACTTTAATTCCAGTTTCTCCACTTTCTCTTTTCCTGGAATCAACTATCTGGCTCCTCCTCTGATCCATACAGTCATCTGCTCTGCAGTACAAGTCAGCCCCCCCCCTCGCTTCTCATCTGCGGTGTCCAGAGCGCACGGAGGGGCTCAGCAAGGCTATAGCCTCTCGATTTCCCTGTACTTCTTCCTCAGTATTGACACCTGGTCTTTGAACAGGACTGGATCCAGCCTCATCTGGGAGTGGACCAGAGGCATGGTGCCAAACCAGTTGGCAAACTTGTTCATGCAGGTCTGACGCTGGGCGAAGTGGTCCGGGTCAGCCCAACGGGACGCTCTGGAGCTCTGGGAAGGAAAAACCCCCGAAATAAACATGCATTCTTTGTTACTGTGACCTTTCACAGCTAGTATTAATAAGCTCTTTTTCAAACAGGCCGTGGTGGAAGAAAACAAATCTATTTACAAATCACCATGATGTCCTTCTCTCCGGAATGCAAACACCATGTGGCATTTAGTAGTTTAATGTGTCAAAATGCTATAAGCCCCACAGCAGTCAGTGTCATTAGTAATCCCTAAATGATGGTTAAGAACCAAATAAATCGGCTCAATCTTACCTGCCAAGTTAACATAAATCAGTGATGTGAAATGAAATGTAGCTCACCTGTCCCATCATGGTTTCCTTGTACTGTTTCTTCTGAGTGACCTTAATCGGGGGGAGCCTAGTCACTGATGAAACAAGAAAATTCATAAGAATGTCTTCGCAGTTCGACATCTGGTCGACCATTGTCCTCAGACTGGCTGGAAGGTGGGTGGTGTACAAGTAGT
This sequence comes from Orestias chungarensis, assembly GCA_032876305.1. Classification (NCBI taxonomy): domain Eukaryota; kingdom Metazoa; phylum Chordata; class Actinopteri; order Cyprinodontiformes; family Cyprinodontidae; genus Orestias; species Orestias chungarensis. The sequence goes on along the minus strand of JAVLVB010000072.1, from coordinate 1,267,304 downwards.
GGTAATATCTGTGGGAGAAGTGTGACAGGGAGAACGATGGAGCGTTTACAAGACCAAACTGTAGAAAACCGCGTAGGTGTAAGATAAAAACAAAGCGCCGTGCGTGTCTGTACTTGTGATAGATGGCGGCCCCAGTTAGCACCATGGAGTAGTCGTTGGTCCACTTTGAGGTGTAGCCCCAGCGCTCCTTGATACTGTCCCAGAAGTGGCTGCGGGCCGGGTAGCCAATGATGCGTTCTGGGAAACTCTGCCACACTGTGAAGGCAAAGTCGACCTGTGTCCGCATAGCAGAACAAAAAAGGAGAGAACAACTGATTCCAAGATCTGAATGAATAACATGACTATAACTGATTCAATAGAACATTTAGGGCCTTGATATATTTTATCTTACTTTAAAAGGAGACTAACCTCTGTTGTGGACAGAACCGTGTCTTCATCTAGACTCAGCACAGCATCAGTGGGGATGGTATCATAGGGTAGGAAGCGACTGCTTATCACCTGACAAGAGTTGGAAAACAAACATACAAAAAAAAAAAGTCAGAGGTAAAAAACTGTTTCATAATTTTATTTCTGCTGCCGTCAAATGCGTTAACACAAATACTAAAGCTTTTAGACTGATATTTGCAACAAAATCTAATTTTATCACAACAGTTCTAATAAAAAGTCCCCGCAGATTTTAGCCATTGATGTTTGTGGAGTTTTCTCTGGCATCCCTCTCGAGCAGCTATTTTGGAATCTAAATAGAATTGAATGGCTCTTTTGAATGTTAGGCAACTGAAACATGACAAAATGTGTTGCAGTTCTCTAGCAGTGAACCTTTTAAAGCTTGTAGTTCCCAAACCATCCTGTTCACCGTCTTCGGTGTTCATCCCTGTAGTAAGCGGCTAAAAGAAATTAGCTACTGTGTCACATCACATGTAAACCCTGGGAAACTGAAAGTAATGAATTCGCATTCAAAAATGTGACCAATTTAGAAAGTAAAGCGTATTAGAAAAAACCTTCATCTATGAAAGGTTGTGACAAGACCCCATCTTGCTGGGAATGTTAGTGTGCAAAAAAAATAAATAAATAAAAGTGTGTGAATGTGTGTTGTATATACTGGATGTAACATGCATAACAACCACTTTTGAACAGGAAGGTCGCTTGTGGAAAAATCTCACTTTTTTTGCTTATTTATTATATAATATCTTTGCGTTTTGTTAAAGTCAGTTAAATGGTTACGGCAATTGGAAACAACAGAAACTTAGATGTATAATAGAGAATGGTAAGGTGTGTGTAGTAACCCGCCTTCAATACACAACAGCAGATTCTTTGATGTGAACTGTGTTAAAGCTGTAGACCGTTTGCTAGCAAGACAAATAGATCCGCTTAAAAAAATGGTATTGTCAAAGTTGACTATGAGTCTGTGGTGGACTGTTCACTGTGGTGGACTTTCATGTTCAACAATGAAATTTCCTTGCATGTGGATATTTTTGCATACCCTGCCAGCTATAAAGACATATTGTATAGCAATAAGGGAAATAAAAAAATCTCATTGTGATTTTGTATAAAACATTTAGTATTTTTATCTTGATTAACTACAAAATGTGATATTTGGTAAAACTCACCCACAAAAAAATGTGTCAAAAATGTTATTTTTTGACATTAATAGCTTTGTCATGACAGAAACTCTTTAAGACCATAATCATTTTTTTAAAGATGTTCTGACCCACCTGTGACACAGCCTTTATAAAAGTATTTTTCTGCTTCCTTTGCTAAAGTTTAAAATGCCATTAAAATTAATATAACATCGCTTATATAACAATATATAAAACTAGAACTTTATGGACTTTCCATGACATTTATTATAACCGGTTTATGTTTCAGATTATGAAAGAATTGAAGGACATAAATACATGAATACGTTTTGTTGTAACAAAGCAATCATTTGACCTGTAGGAAACAGAATAAAACATTTGTGTCTGAGAATCCCTTGTGGGTTAACTCCTGAACTTGACAAGTTATCCGAATAGGCTGCAGTATTGTGAAAATGCTTCAACAGACCAAGCCAAAAAGCCGTGGCCTCTGGAGCAAACGGCTAAACGGCTGCAGTGACGTCCACAGTGGCAGAGGATTATGGCTGAGAGCTTTACCTTGTCTTTTCCCTCAATGACAAAAAAAGGGACTGAGGTGGTTGGCCAGCGGTGTTTGGCAGGAAGAGGTTTGTCACAGTTCCAGAGAACAATCACCTAAACGGAGAAAGCAGTGACTATAGCTCAGTCATAATAAGTCTATAAATCATTTACATGTTTTATACACAAAGATGTTGTGGTTAAAGCAACGGCCACTAAGGCAGAATACAACATTTACTTAAATACACATTTGTATAGTGAAACTGGCAAATCCACATCAAAGGCAGACTTCAAGCAAATTAAAGTGGATTCACAAGGCT